>JAFNEN010000494.1:0-441110 GCA_019343175.1 Oedothorax gibbosus
CTAAAGATTTTTTTTTAGATAAAAATAGTTTAACCTGTTGTGATTACAAGTCTGTGGATACGTAGATTGGTATCAGCCAACAACCACCTGAATATGAACTATGACCGTAGAACTGTTACTATATATTGCTAGCGTTGTTGTTGCTACCGCCGCTTAGTCCCCTTGTTACCTTTTACCATGTTGTGTTAATTAAAGTTCTGTTCCTAAACCCTGGTGTTTCCTTTTTGGACAAGATGCTCATTCAACGTCCAACACTGGCGACGAGCTGTACGGAGCGAATCTTCGAAAAGGGTTTGTACTCCCTGGCTAGGTATGGGAATTAGAGGTGTTTTTAAGTTCTTGTACCGCAGGCGGTATTGTTTTTTTTAAAGTAAATTTGTTTAAATTTTAAAGTTTTTCAAGCTATTTCGTATTCCGCATTTCCCCCGGGTCCCTAGATTCTGTTTTTGAACATACATTTTCCCCTTGCTGTAAACTATGGCCACAAGAGTTGTTGTTGTAGTGGGTCACATGTCCGAGTTCGATACTGCAAATCCGGGAGCATGGGACCTATACCAGGAGCAGCTAGTGTTTTTCATGGAAGCTAATAGTATCACAGAAGCAGCAAGAAAGCGTGCTACTTTGATTTCAGTCCTTGGCACTAAAACACTTAGCATCCTGCAGTCTTTAATTGCACCCGCGGGTTTTGCAGATCGAACTTTTGACGAATTGTTAGCAAATCTCAAGGACCACTTTTCCCCTAGAACATCGGTAATTTATTCCCACTTTATGTGTCACAAACTTATGCAGCGCCCGAGTGAAGGCATAAATGACTACGTCACTGAGCTCCGACATTTAGCGGAGAATTGTGATTTCGGTACAACACTGTCAGAGCGATTGCGAGATCAACTTGTTTGCGGGTTGTCAGATGAGGGTGACATGAAACGTCTGTTTTCTGAAAGTGATTTAACCCTTGACAGCGCCGTAAACAGGACTCTCGCTCATGAGACAACCACTTCTCAGGTTCGTAAAATGCATAGTCACTCGGTGTGAAAGGGAAAGTGAAAGGGAAAAATAATAAGTTCGTTAAGTCCGGGTTCCAGAAGGGATCGAGTTCGGGCTCTAGTACATGCCATGGTTGTGGGGGAATTCATGATAGGTCTAAATGCAGGTTTAGGAATGATAGGTGCCGGCTCTGCAACGGTTAGGGCCACATCGCAAAGGTGTGAAGGTCAAGGGCTGATAGGAAACCAGCCAGGGAAAATCGATTGCACGAGATAGAATTAGGCAATGCTACCAGTAAAGAAGGGTATTTCCAAGAGTACTCACTCAACTCTGTGCGTGAATGCGATTCCGTCAAACAATACGCAGAAGTTGAGATCGAGGGTCGTAAATTGCGCATGGAAGTAGATTCGGGATCCCACTATTCGATTGTGTCGTTCAAAACAATCAAAAAGCTCTTTAAGCCGAAAGTTCCAAAATTCCAAAGAACGGATGTCCACTTAACGCATTTCCAACGGAACAAAATTCAACTTAAGGGAAAATGTAGGGTTCCGGTCAAGTTTAAAGGTTTTTCTGCAGATTTGGAATTGCTTGTGACCAAGGCTGATTGTACCAGCATCCTCAGAGGATCATGGTTCCAGCCGCTTGGTGTAGCTATTACGGGAGTTAATGCTATTTCAGATCCTATTCAGGCTGTGTTAGACGAATTTCCAGAGGTTTTTTCCGAAGGCCTCGTTGTCTACACAGGTGAGAAAATAAAACTTCCAATCGATCAAAAATTTCCACCGATACGCATGAAAGCCAAAAATAGAGATAGCTCTTCAGGACTTGCTAAATGAGGGTGTCATCGAGCCTATCGATAACCCAAAATGGGCTACCACCCGTAGTTCCCGTGCTTAAACCGTCTGGCCAAGATCGTTCGTGTGGCGATTACAAGGTCACGCTCAATAAAGCAATGCAGGCGTATCCTTACCCAATCCCTGCAATAAATAACTTACTTTCAAACCTGCGAGGTGGAGGCTATTACGCTAAAATAGACCTTGCTCAGGCTTACCTCCAATTGGCCGTGGATGATGAGTCTGCGGATGCTCAGACCATTGTCACACACAAAGGGGCCGTTCGAGTAAAAAGACTTCAGTTTGGGGTAAACGTTGCTCCAGGGGTTTTCCAGCATATTATGGAAGTTCTTTGAGCTGGTTTGGATGGCGTTGTGCCTTATTTTGATGATGTACATATCAGGGCAGAAACTTGAGCTCAGCTGGCTGAGCGTCTGCGAAATTTTTTAGCGCGTCTTAAGAAAGCAGGGATGAGGGCTAAAAAAGAAAAATGCTTGTTCGGCGTTCCAGAGGTAGAGTTTCTTTGGTTCCGAGTTAATAAACCTGGGATTCACCCATCTAAGGGTAAAATTGAAGCAATTCGAGCAGCTCCTAAGCCTGAAAATAAGCAACAGTTGCAAGCTTTCCTGGGTTTAGTTAACTTTTATCACAGCTTCTTACCAAATAAGGCTTCAATTGCTGAGCCATTACATAGACTATTAGATAATGATGCTCCGTGGAACTGGTCATCCGACCATACAAAGGCTTTTAACTCCCTAAAACAATTGATATCCTCAGAAAGTGTCCTCACTCCGTTTGCCGATTCTCTACCTATCGTGTTGACGTGTGATGCGTCCCCATATGGAGTCGGTGCTGTGTTGGCGCACGTCCTGCCTGATGGCCGGGAGGCAACAGTCGCATTTCATTCACGGACTCTCACGTCAACTGAGAGGAATTACGCACAGTTGGATAAGGAGGCACTTGCAATAATTTCGGGGGTTAAAAAGTTTCACCATTTTCTATAAGGGCATCATTTTACAATAGTAACTGACCACCAGCCGTTGCTTGGGATTTTTAATAGGGGGAAGGCAACTCCGGAAATTATCTCGCCTAGAATGCTGAGATGTTCTCTCCTTTTAAATGCATATGACAGTACGCTAGTCCATAGATCAGGTAAAAAAATTGGTCACGCTGATGCTCTCTGAGTAGACTGCCCCAACCTGCCCCAGATCTCGCCGTTCCTAACCCATTAGAGGTCCTTTTTGTGGAGGATCTTTCTAGCCCTCCGGTGTCCGCGGCTGAAGTAGCTGCAATGACTTCACGTGATCCCGTGTTGTCTAGGGTTTAAAATTTCGTTCTTAAGGGTTGGCCGGAGGGAAATGCGGAACCGGAATTGCGTTCATTTTATGCAAAAAGAAATGAACTTTCAGTACATAAGAAATGTATACTTTGGGGAAATAGGGTAGTTATACCTGGTCCGGGACGTACGAGAGTTCTCGAAGCCCTACATCTGGCTCATCCGGGTATAGAGAGGATGAAAAGTTTGGCACGTTGCTACGTGTGGCGGCCAAATATTGACTTAGACATTCAACATCATGTGGCTAATTGCAGGTTATGCCAAGAGACCAGGCATTCTCCTCCTCGTGCATCCGTACATCCATGGGAGTATACTACAACGCCGTGGTCCCGCCTTCACATAGATTTTGCTGGACCGTTCCAAGGTCGAAAATTCCTGCTGCTCGATGATTCACATTCAAAGTGGTTGGAAGTGAAATAAATGTCAACTACCACAGCATCTGTCACCATCAATGTGCTGAGAGAACTGTTTGCCATTCACGGAATCCCAGACGTTGTCGTCTCTGACAATGGTCCACCGTTCGATTCGAGGGAGTACCAGGGCTTTCTTCGAAGTAACGGAATTCGTCAGGTCCTCGTAGCACCTCGTAGAGCCGCTGGCAATGGTCAGGCCGAAAGAGTAGTTCAATCAGCTAGAGACTCTCTGCGTCGCATCGTCCAAGGGTCGTTTAAGAAGCGACTTGCCCAGTACCTACTCTTCCAACACATTACTATTCACTTTTATTCTTTTTAATATACATTATAAAACTTAGTCTTATAACTTTTAAAGTTTGTTTTGAAGAATCAGCGGTGACTATCTGTCTATTTCTAGATACATACACTACTGCTAGATTCATAAAGTTTTCATGTGATTAATAGTTATTGTTTACAACAAGTCTATGTATGCATTTTTTTTAAATACGCAAAAGACATGTTACATCAGTAAAATATATCTCCTGTTGACGTAATTTTTAAAATGACGAATTATTATATTTTCGTAAGTAAAACTTTATTTTTTTTATAATATATTTTCAATAGATTATTTTAAAACTAACATATACACTCTTAAAATTTTAGTAATTATAGCATTTTTTTAGAATAGGTGCAATATTGTCATCTCAAAGTCTTTAGTTGAAAAGGATTTTGTTGTCAGTCAATGTAAAGACTCCAATCAAGCGCTAATTTTCAAGAAATTGTACTTCAAATATGCGAGGCATATTATATTGTTTTACATTCTAGGATGGAAAAAATATTCTGTTTATAGAATATTAGATTCTATTTTGCTACATTTCTTATAAAGATATTTACTAGTTATTAGGTTGAAAAAAACTTTTGTGTTTGAAAAAACTTTTGTTTGCCGAATTGCAGGAGTCGTAATGTATTTTATTACGTATCAATAAAAATGGATTCTTTACGCTTGATATATTCCCTATAATGTTTTCAATTGCACATATAACTCTTAAATAATCACACACATCACACACTTAAACATGCACTGTTCTCTATTCCAACCAATATGGTAAGACTAACGTAAATAAGATAACCCCTCTCTAACTAAAGCCCACCAAAATATTTTAGATAATGATAGAGGTAATTCGTGATAAAGTTTGTCCCAAACAAACATATAGAGATAACTCCCTTAAGAAACTTCTAATTTTAACCATCTTATCTTTTTTTACCATATTGTATATACACATTTGAAGAAATATATTTCGATCAGTATTTAATGAACTTCACTTTATACAAGAGGTTCTTCATTGTTTTAAATACAATTCATACTTTAAATCTAATTTTTAGGCTAAGTCAGAAGGGAAGATTTTCTTAAAATTCTTTTTTCAAGTGTTCTAAGCGATATTACTTCCATCATTCATGGCTCAACTTAAGAAGTTTATCAGTATACCTGAAGAATTACTGATTAAGAATGCTGTTTCTAGCAAAAGGTTAAGTGAACTGGACAAATCAATTATAAAAATATTAAACAGTAACTTATCTGATCACGAAAAATTAACTCGCTACCATGAAGTTCTTCAAACAAGTTTAAATCAACAGGAATATAATCTACCTATACTGGAAATAAAAAACAGACATGAACAACCCATTTCCAACTGTGAGAAGAAAGATGTTCAAGAAATGAAAGTGGAAAAAGCAGATAACGACTACGATGGTATCATTCTAACTGCTATACCTAAATCTAAACGAAAATATTCTTACTCTTATCAAAAAACAACCAAATGTACTCTTTTACAATAATCGTAATGAAATATCCTTACATGGACAACACATTCAAAACTCTAATATTATCGACTTGATTAAATATACCTTTAATTCAAGAACAGCTGTATCAGATAAAAATATATATAATAAAGCTATAAGTGATTTAAATATCCCAAAATCATGGATAACTAATAGAAAAGAATGCTATGAATGACGATGTGACATCAATGAATAAACATGTAATAAAGAAAAATCCTGTAATCACATTGAAATGGGAAAATTTTTGAATATTTTTTTTTCTTATATAAAAATTGTATTATTATTGTTATATTAAGAAGAAAAATATCATAATGAATAGAAATTATATATTTTTTTAATCAGCTTTGAGTAGAAGTATTATTCTAATTTTATTACAATAAGAAATTTTTTAGAAGTAGGATTATGTAAAACAATGAAACTTGCATAATTTAAAAGAAAAAAAAACATTAACATATATAAAAGCTTCATATATTTGATTTTTTTAACTCTCTACACTGGGGATAATTAAAATAGTTTAATGTATATAAATGAAGTAGGATTATATCAAAATCTGCATAAATAACTTTTTTTATTCTCACAGAAAAATAAAACAGTAAAAATAATGAAACCTACATAATTTTTTAAAACATTAACATATATATGTTGTATTTCCTTATTTCATAAAGTCTGAAAGTGTTAAAAAAATATATACTTAAGAAAACCAAATAGTTCATACGTAGAAAACAATACCAAAAATATTTTCTTAAGTGTCATAAAGATTTTACATTCAAAACTTAGCAGAAGCGTAGCGTGCCTTGGCGGGGCCCCGTATAAAAATTTGTTTGGGGGCCCTTAGGAAGGGTAAAGATTTCTCACAAAAGAAAAAAAATTGCATAAAATTAAAAGAAATATTTATTCATCATAATTATATATCTGTCACTTTTTCCAAAAATTTTCTAAAAAAATTCAATTAAATACACACTCTCCTTGCCTTTTTTTCGGCAAACTGATTTATTAAATCATTAATAGCTGATGATGACTTTAGTTTTTCTAAAGTTTCTGCCTCTATGGACAATAGTGACAGGTCTGACAGGCGTTCCTGTCCCATCGAAGTTCTTAGGTAATTTTTTATGAGTTTTAATTTGGAAAAACTTCTTTCTGCAGTTGCGGTTGTAACTGGAAGGGTCAATAATAAAAAGCACGCTGTTATAACCTCGGGAAAACTGGATGCAAGACTATTGAATTTTATCAGCAATAATTCAATGAGTTCCATAATGGAATGAATTTTTTGAATTTCAGATTTTAAGCATGTTTTTAGAGCCTTTAATTGGTCATAAAGATTAACTGAGATGTCTTTACTGTATTTAGCCGACAGTTTTCCGGAAGCGTTTAATATATCTTCGTTTGAAGAAGACAGGAGTTTCTCCGGTTGTAATATTTCGAACATACTACTCAGGTCGCAAAGGCTCTGAAATCTTTTTTTAGTTTGAGAAATTAATATATCTAAACAGCAATAGTATATATTGACTCTGAAATAGGATTCTGGGTCTGAAATTCTCTCATCTTGTCAAAAAAACGCTTCGTTATCTTTCGCCTTTTGTTTTTAAAAACAGTTTTTACCCTCCACTCTTTTGCTAAATCTTTGGACTCATTTAGCAAACTATTGAATGATTTTATTCCTTAATACACAGCTTTCAAGTACTTAATGAAAACATTTTCGTAAGTCATTGTCATGCTTAGAGCTTTAGAACGATAATGTTCAATAGTGACGAAAAAATGTGACAAGCACAGAATCATAACTTTTAAAATTTAATATATTTACATTCCATCACTTTCATCTTTTTTCGAAATTATTTATTGTACAGTTTTCATGATTAATAAATAATTTAGTTTACCGCTAATAAGCTCGGTTACCGATTGAACCATCGGTAGACTACTTTTTAAGGGTAATTAAATATTTTTCAGATGATCGCTAACATTGCAGCGTGGTATCTATTACCAAAAGTAATTTTTTCTAATTTCGAAAAAAGTCACACTTCACAAACTGTTCGCAGCATCGTTAAACAAATTTATGCGGTCGCAGCACGAATGAACATATCGGCATTCGAGCATGCTTTTTAAGGTTTGTATCCCCATAAACACCGACATAACATTTGCTCAAATCGTAACCCTTGTCTCTTCATTTATCGAATCAATCCATATTGTTTATCGATTTAAAATTTCGTTTGTAAGTCCTTCTACTTGCAGTCGGATATGCGTACCCAAAGACTAAGATTTTAATTTTTGGCACTATCATCATTTCTGTATCGGATGTATCGAAAACTACAGAAGTGGCAATTTTGACAGGTCTTTGTTGTATCTAGATTATTGTCAAGAATGGACTTTTTAATTTCGGAGATAATATGTCCTAACTCGTTACAAGCAAACTAATAAGTTCATTTTGAATAAGTCTTAAATAATTTATTTTCGCTTTTATTTTAGAAGAGTTCTTTAAAGTTGCATCATAATTGGATAGCAAACGTAAAATTGCCATAAAATTTCCAGAATCAGAATCATGGCCTCTTAAAGGTAGATTACAAGATGCTAAAGTAATTATAACATTAATTATACGATGCAGTACATCTCTCCAGAATGTAATTTTACTATTGATTTCACTTCGCAATAGAGTATCGATGGTATTTCCTTGTAACCAATTATTATAAGATAGGGATGCATTAATATGCTGCTGTGACTTTTCATGATCAAGTATAGTTTGCGTAAAATTGCTTCTAATGGAAACACCGTTAACCCATGCAGAGAAGTACGATTTGCTTTGACGATCTGCTAATAACCAACAGACGTGACAATACGGTTTGTTTAAAACATTAGAATAACATAACCATAGTCTTGGAATTTTTATGCCTGCTTTATTGATATATGAATAATAGTAGACCGTAAAAGGTCGGTTACTTTCCGAATCTTTTGGAAACGGTCCTTGTGGTTTAAATTGACCCAATTTAAAAATTATTTTTCGTTCGCATTCAGTTGGACTGTCACCAAAATTTCCTCTATCTGATGAAACTATATTACAATCTTCAGATATCTCAGAATCGTCGATTTGGGTTTCTTCTATTTCCGGATGGACATCTGATGAAGAATGTGCTTGTGTTTCTTCTATTCCCGGACGGACATCTGATGAAGAATGTGCTTGTGTTTCTTCTATTTCCGGATGGACATCTGACGAAGAACGTGCTTGTGTTTCTTCTATTTCCGGATGGACATATGATGAAGAATTTGCTAGTGTTTCTTCTATTTCTGGATGGTCATTTGATGAAGAATGTGCTTCAGAAGGATATAAAAATATAATTGTTAAAAAATAAAAGCGAATGTTTTGATAAATTTCAAAAATATATGTTAAATAAATTACTATACGTAAGGTTATGGATTAGAGAGTGTTCAGACGTATGCAGGCTCTACGTGAGTTGTGCGCGTGTTAGTACAAAATCATCTGCGCGCAGTCTATGCGTTACACCAATACCAATATTTTACTTTAATATTATATTGTAATATTATTTAAAGAAATTACTATTGCATATTCAGGATATAAAATAATAATTATACTTTTAGTTTTACCCTCAGAATATACTTTCATTTTAACATTGAGGCTGCTATCTGCTCGTTTGCACGTAATAATCCAACGTTGCTTAATATCAGGTTTCTTTGGAAAGGTATGATATATAATATTTTGCCTTTTATTTGAGCGATTAGGACAAGTTGCAACAGCACACGTACTTTGAATATTGAAGACTGAAGCGAATCAATATTCCGAAAACATTTTTCCAGTGCTTCTTAAAGAGATGTTTCACTAACAAAAGCTGCTTAATCTCTGAAAAAGCTAATGAAAGTGACGTATCGCTTTCGAAAAAGCAATTAACATTGTGTAAGGAAAACAGCCTTTTATTAGAAGATAATAACAATTTCACAGTAACTGTCATCGCCCCCCACTCTTTCAAAGATCAACTAGAGATAACAAACAATAAAAGTTGCTTCACCTAAAATGCATGGGAAAGAAGATTACAATGGGATTTCATTTCAGCAAAGAAAAAAAAAAAGAGAATCTTTAATGCAATGCTTTTATGTACTAAAAATATTACATATGTACAGGGCCGTGGACAGGGGGGGGGGGCAAAACTATGCATTGCGTAGGGGCCCGTGAAAAGTTAAACCCTGTTTTTTTAATTATAAAAAAATTATTCGCAAATCACTAAAATATTTATTAGTTCGAAATTAACATTGGGCCCCCTAATGCCCAGGATTCGAGCCCCTAATCGGAAGAAACTAAAATTGTATTCCATTCTAAAGAGAAATTTGCAAAAAGTTTTTTTAGAAGATTAATTTTGTAAAATTCGTTAGTATTATTGCAATCTTTGTGACTGTTCAATCAGTTTTTAAATTTATTTAAAGACAACTTGATAAGCAAAATTCATTAAAATACTTAGCAAGATGATGGGGCCCCTATGTCACTTTAGGATCATTTACCAACCGGCACATATATATAATATCGCATAATTTTATCTTTTTCGTGCAGCTGGCCGAAAAGATCGCATTGTTCTTCTTTAATCTTTTTTTCTTCAGCTGACAGATGGCTTTCTTTTTTTTTTATTTAATCTCTTGTTTTTTTTTTAGTTTTTATTATTCGTTCGCAGCAAAACCGTGGTAATAAAGTTTATTTTATTTTTTTATTTATCCTAAAAAATGTATTCTTATGCGAATAAAATAAAATTCGTACACTCGAATATCGACAACATATTCCTTTTTGTTTTTTTTAGAAAGTTTTTGAAGATGTTTTAATTATGGAAGTGGAAGTATCAAGATATGAACATGTTAATTACTTTGCAAATTTAGAAAGAAACGCTTGTTAAACATTGTTTTATGATTTGTTGTATAGCCAACATATTAAGCGAAATTTTTCTTTAGCTTCCACACTACGTTTATAACGTAAAAAGTGGAAGGTATTATAATCGTTCAATTCGTCTGTCTGTCACCCACTTTCACAGAACGAACCGCAAGTCGCACAAACGAGTGGGATACATCGCTTTAAAGCAAAAATCAGGCTAGGTTACATCCCAAATTTCATTAAAATATTTAATTATGTGATATGATTCAGTTTGGATTGTTGTAATATCACAATAGAGTGAGATGAGAGTAAGGTGAGAGGTTGGCTATATATATATATATATATATATATATATATATATATATATATATATATATATATATATATATTATATAATATATATATATATATATATATATAATATATATATATATATATATATATATATAATATATATATATATATATATATATATATATATATATATATATATATATATATATATATATACACGTATCGATATCGATATCGATATACATATCGATATACGTATCGATATCGATACACATATCGGTGTCGATACACATATCGATTCGATATAAACCAACCCACAAATAAACCAATTAATAAACAATAACTAAACCAACAAAAAATCCATAAATCCATAAATAAATCAATAAATTCATAAATCCATCAATCCATAAATCCATCCATCCATCCATCCATAAATCCATCCATCCATAAATCCATCAATCCATGCATCCATAAATCCATCCATCCATCCATCCATAAATCCATCCATCAATCCATCCATCATCAATCCATCCATCATCAATCCATCCATCCATCAATCCATCCATCATCAATCCATCATCAATCCATCATCAATCCATCCATCCATCCATCCATCCATCAATCCATCCATCATCAATCCATCATCAATCCATCCATCATCAATCCATCCATCATCAATCCATCCATCCATCAATCCATCCATCATCAATCCATCATCAATCCATCCATCCATCCATCCATCAATCCATCCATCATAAAATCCATCCATCCATATCAATAAATAAATAAATAAATAAATAAATAAATAATAAATAAATAAATAAATAAATAAATAAATAAATAAATAAATAAATAAATAAAATAAATAAAAATAAATAAATAAATAAATAAATAAATAAATAAATAAATAAATAAATAAATAAATAAATAAATAAATAAATAAAATAAATAAATAGTGTAGTTCTAGTGTAACGTTAATTCAATACCAAGCACACCTACATAAGGGAAACAATCGAAGCATCACCAACTCGATGTAATGAATAATTCGAAGTTTTCATTCGAAGTAATTCATTCGAAGTTTTTTTCCGCTTCGATAGTATCGATAGTTCGATTGTTCTGGCAAGCTGCCAGAAAACTTCGTCCACTTCGATAGTATCGATAGTTCGATAGTCTCGCTACAGCGTATACTATCGATTTTTTACTTCGAAGTGCGCCCGCCGTTGAAACTATCGAGTTGCGTACGAAGCTATCGATAGTCTATCGATGTTTAAAGAACACTATTTCATTAAGAATATTTTATTTTCTGCACGCAGACCAAGAGTGATCAGTTTAAAGTGAGATTTAAATTTTAACTACTTTGGAAGAACATATTATACCAATCTTTGTCCTAAACGCATTTTGTACTGCTTATATTGTATTTATATCTACAAAGAATCCAAAAAAAAGTTACTTAATTTATTGGAGAACTCCCTTGAATTGCGTTAAAATAAATGTTTGAGACCCTTTTAAGATTTAGCTTTTTTCCATTTTTGATTCTTACTGATTATTTTTTACTTAAATATGTATTCTTTTTAATTTGCGCTTCTTATCAAAGGTATTTTTGAAATTAATATTAATCATTACTATATCCAAGTTGGGTAATTAAATGGAAAATTACTGGGTAATCTTCATATCTTATGTAACTAAAATGAAAGAAAAAAATAGTTAAATTGACTGTTAAGTTATTTTTCCACCTCTACCCGTGCAACGTCGGGATAACAGCTAGTATTTATGTATATATTTTCATTAATTTTCTTTTGCAGATTTAATTAAGTTTTTTGTGTAAAAGCTAAATTGTTAAATTTGTTTGAAGTCCGAAGAATATTGTTTGTTTTTGCTCTAAAAGTGGAAGATAGATTTATCATAATATCATTTAATTTTACATTGTTTTGAAAATAAAAAAAAACCAGATTTCTCTCTATCTCTCTATATTAAAAAAAAAAATTAAGCTCTTATAAAGTGTCCGGAGCCATAACATGATGAAATATTGATGTCAGAAGCCCAAATTTTTTTGGGAAGGTGTATCTCCCTTATGCCACAACCCTTTTTTTTGTTTTCAAATTTCCAATTAGTTTTTTAATTAAAAATAAAAATTAATTTCTCTCTATGTTAAAGTATAGGATTTGAAAGTGTCAGTAGCCATAACATGATGAAATTTTGATGACAGAAACCAAATTTTTTTGGGGAAGGTGTATCTTCCTTATGCCTCGATGCCAACTTATTTGTTTTTCAAATTTCCAATTAGTTTTTTTAATTAAAAATTACAATAAGTCAGCCACAAAAAAAAACTTATTCCTTTTCTGCAAAACGCCACAGAAAATCTTCAGAAATGTGTGTTTTTGTTACGTTCTTTTTAAAGAACAGTTGCTCTCTTTTCTGTTCATTTAAAAAGAACAGTTCTTTAACTTGTTCTTTTTACATTGGTTTTGTGTTTATATATAGAAAAGGTTTATAGATTTTTATTAAAAATATGATTGTGCCTTAAAATATATTATAGCAAGATAGAAGGTTTATGGATTAAATTATGTAAAAAAAGATAGTAAAAAATTATGACAAAACTATTTTAAATAATCATTTAACATAACATTACTCTGATAAACATTTTCAATAAACAAACATTTTTTAAACAGAATTATTTTATTAGGTTAATTCTGCTAAAGTGGAAAATAAAATGTAACATAACAATTACTCTAATAAACATTTTCAATAAACAAACATTTTATAACAAAATTATTTTATTAGCTTAATTCTGCTAAACTGGAATAAAAAAATTCATTTTTTTTATAAAAAGAACAAGAAGTTTTTTTATTTTCGGAACAGGTGAAAACTATCACGTAATTTTATCTGTTTTTTGTCTTCAAAAAGAAGACAAAAGGCAGCTGGCCTTTTTTTAAAATTTAATCTCGGTGTTTTTTTATGATGTTGTTCGCTATCGGGTTGCCATCGAGGCTTACTGGCGCATCAGATGTGGCGCGTTTATCTATTTTGTTGTTAATTTGGCGTGCCGGCAAGTGGAATTCATTGATTTTTCGGGGTTTTTTTTGTATTTATTTGTTCGTATTCGGTTTTTGCTATGCCGGACTATATTATTGATCTTTTTAATTGTTGCATTTGAAAAAGAATTTTTAGAGTCATTAATGGTATATTTTCGTGTTTTATAATTAGGTTTCGTTAGCATATTTTTAATCGTTTGTATTTAGCGTGTGATTTTTAAAACTTTTTTTTACTTCATTTGCATTTATGTACTGCTCCACATTTGTTTCTTAAATTGCTAGCACATAATCTTATTTATTCGAGCGAGCCGGTCGCGAAGCGGCCAATGTGAATTGCGCAGCAATTCCCGGGGGTTATGAATTAGAAATAAATTATAAGCTGAAGGCCCTGTTTGGCGAATTTCTTTCTGAAGTTTATAAATTAGTGCGGGTTTTTTTGTTGAGCACAAATATTGTGTGGAAGCGGTTTAGGTGATAGATTCTGTAACAAACCTACTTTTTAGTTTTATTATTTTTCGTTGTGAGATGCATTTTTGCAAGGATCTCCCTACGTGTAACGTTTCACCATTTTTTGTTTACGTAAATGATAGTGTTTTTGTCTTTATGTATCTGTCCATGGTCTACTCAACTTTAAGGTCACAGAAGCACTTTGGACGTCACGCCATCCGACCGGTCCGGAATGTAAACAATTTTTAAAGAAAAAGTACGAAATCTATTTGCGCATGGCCAATTATATATACTTATCTGGTTGCGAACAGGTTTCGTTTCTCTCTTTCGGAACAGCAAACAACCTGAACCTGAAAAAAATAAATTTGGCGAGTGATAGCGAGCAGGGGGCGTAGCCCCTTGCATGCCGCGAAGCGGCCAATTGAATTAATACTTAAAAAAGTCATACAACTTAAACTCTTTGAGTGAGCCATTGGGTTTTTAAAAAGAACCTAAGAGTAAAAACATGCTAGGTTAATTCTGCGAAATTAACGACGAATTCTACGAAATTTACGGGGGTTGGCGAGTTATTACTGAAAAAAGTAATACAATATCTTTTTTTAAAAGTAATTTCACTTAGCGAGCATCGTGCCGGCCGCGAAGCGGTTCAATGGAATTGCGCAGCAATTCCCGTGGGTTGGCGAACGATAGCGAGCAATGGGCGTAGAGGAAGAATGCAAGCTCGCGAGCCAATGAGATTGCACAGCAATATCCAAGGGTGCGAGCTTGCGGCTGAATATAACTATATTGCCAAGGCTCGACATAATTTTGTCATAGATACAGACCTGGATGGCAAAATATGCATAGGCCTGTGCAAAGTTGGGTTGGAAAATTTATGTTCACCAGAGAGACGGCCGCGAAGCGGCTTATGGGAAACCGGGGGTTGGCAAGCGATAGCGAGCAGGGGGCGAAGTCCCCTGCTCGCTATCGCTGCGCAGCAATTCCGGGGGTTGGCGAGCGATAGAGAGCAGGGGGCGGAGCCCCCTAGTATAAAAAAAGTAAGCTCTTTTAAAGTGTCAGCAGCCATAACATGATGAAATATTGATGTTAGAAGTCCACATTTTTTTGGGAAGGTGTGTCTCCCTTATGCCTCGATGCCTGTTTATTTTGTTTTTCAAATTTCCAATTAGTTTTTTAATTAAAAATTACAATAAGTCAGCGAAAAACGAAGACCTTTTCAGCAAAACGCCACGGTAAAAATGATCAGAAATGCGCGATTTTGTTACGTTCTTTTTAAAGAACAGTTGCTCTCTGCTCTGTTCTTTTAAAAAGAACTGTTCTTTAACTTGTTCTTTTACAAAAGTTGCCTTACACGTGGAATAATTCAGGCAAATATAAATATATCTTTTCATTAAAATGAACAAGGTTTTTTTTGGTTTTGTGTTTATATAAAGAAAAGGTTTACAGATTTTGTTTTTATTATAAAAATGATTTTGCCTTCAAATATATTATAGCAAGAATCAAGATAGAAGGTTTATAGATTAAAATTATGTAAAAAAAATATGGTAAAAAAAAAGATAGTAAAAATTTATAACAAAACTATTTTAAATAAACAATTAACATAACAATTACTCAAATAAACATTTTCAATAAGCAAACATTTTTTTTATAACAAAATTATTTTATAACAAAATTATTTTATTAATTATTTTATTTAGTTCTGCTAAAGTGGAATCACAAAATTTACCTTTTCTTATAAAACAAAGTTTTTTTTTAATTTTCAGAACTGATGAAAAATATAGCGTTGTTCTTCTTTCAGCTTTTTTCTTCTTCAGCTGGCAGATGGCTTTCTTTTTTTATTTAATCTCTCGTTTTTTTAAAATTTTTATTATTCGTTAGCAGAAAAACACCACGGTAAAAGAGTTTTATTTCATTTTTGTATTTATCCTGAAAAATGTATTCATATAGATGCGAATAAAACAAACTTTGCACACTCGAATATGACATATTCCTTTTTGTTTTTTTAAAAGTTTTTGAAGATGTTTTAATTATGGAAGTATCACGATATGAACATGTTAATTACTTTGGGGGGGGGGGAGGGGCAAATTTAGAAAGTTGCTCTTGTTAAACATTGTTTTATGATTTGTTGTAAAGCCAACATATTAAGCGAAATGTTTTTTTAGCTTCCACACTACGTTTATAAGGTAAAGAGTGGAAGGTATTATAATCGATCAATCCGTCTGTCTGTCACCCACTTTCACAGAACGAACCGAAAGTAGCACAAACAAGTGGGATACATCATTTTGAAGCAAAAACTCGGGCTAGGTTACATCCCAAATTTCATTAAAAAATTTAAATTAGAAGTATATTTAAAATTTAAATAACTAAAAATTTAATCTACATTAAAATAACATGCAAATTCCATTTTCATTCAATATTTTCACTGTTGCCATTTCGTCAAACGAACAAGAAACTTTATTTAAAATAAAAATAAAACACTTGAAAAATATTTATTTATGTGATATGATTCAGTTTGGATTGTTGTAAGGTGTATAAATAGTGCGTTTTTTTGTTGAGCACAAATATTGTGTGGAACCGGTTTAAGTGACAGATTCTGTAACAAACCCCTACTTTTTAGTTTTATTATTTTTCGTTGTGAGATTCGTCTTGCAAGGATCTCCCTACGTGAGTTACGTTTCACTTTACGTCCCTACGTGTTACGTTTCACCATTTTTTGTTTACGTAAATAATAGTGTGTTTGTCTTTATGTATCTGTCCATGGTCTACTCAACTTTAAGGTCACAGAAGCTCTTTGGACGTCACGCCATCCGACCGGTCCGGAATCTAAGCAATTTCAAATAAAAAGTGCGAAACCTATTTGCGCACGGCCAATTATATATACTTATCTGGTTGCGAACAGGTTTCGTTTCTCTTTTTCGGAACAGCCAACAAGCTGAACCTGAAAAAAATAAATTTGGCGAGTGATAGCGAGCAGGGGGCGTAGCCCCCTGCCGGCCGCGAAGCAATCCAATGGAATTGCGCAGCAATTTCCGTGGGTTGGCGAGCGATAGCGAGCAGTGGGCGTAGAGGAAGAATGCAAGCTTGCGAGCCAGTGAGATTGCGCAGCAATATCCAAGGGTGCGAGCTTGCGGCTGAATATAACTATATTACCAAGGCTCGACATAATTTTGTCATAGATGGTTCTATTTTGTCATAGAACCGGGATGGCAAAATATGCACAGGCCCGTGCAAAGTTGGGTAGGAAAAGTTACGTTCACCAGCGAGCCGGGGAAACCGGGGAATGGCAAGGAAACCGGGGAATTATGGGAAACCGGGGGTTGGCAAGCCACAGTCTCGAAGATTGATGTATTGTATCTTTTATTGCAGAAATACGTTCAAAAGAACTTGGTTCTTTTTAAAGGTTTCTTAGGTTCTTTTTAAAAACCCAATGGCTCACTCAAAATTTTTATGTTGTATGACTTTTTTAAGTAATAATTCCATTGGGTATGCATTCCATTTTTAAGTAATAATTCCACTGCTCGCTATCGCTCGCCAAACCATGGAAATTGCTGCGCAATTCCATTGGACCGCTTCGCGGCCGGCAGGTGGTTACGCCCCCTGCTCGCTATCACTCCCAAATTTATTTTTTTCAGGTTCAGGTTGTTGGCTGTTCCGAAAAAGAGAAACGAAACCTGTTCGCAACCAGATAAGTGTATATAATTGGCCGTGCGCAAATAGGTTTCGCACTTTTTCTTTGAAATTGCTTACCTTCCGGACCGGTCGGATGGCGTTACGTCCAAAGAGCTTCTAGTGACCTTAAACTTGAGTAGACCATGGACAGATACATAAAGACAAAAACACTATCATTTACGTAAACAAAAAATGGTGAAACGTAACACGTAGGGAGATCCTTGCAAAAACGCATCTCACAACGAAAAATAATATAACTTAAAAGTAGGTTTGTTACAGAATCTGTCACTTAAACCGCTTCCACAAATATTTGTGCTCAACAAAAAAACGCACTATTTATACACCTCAGAAAGAAATTCGCAAAAAGGGCTTTCAGCTTATAATTTATTTCTAATTCAAACTTTTAAATGCCAAAATTAACTATTTTCATTAATCTTCTTTCGCAAATTGATGATTACTCATTATCATTCTCACTCATTATTACTCTCATCTCACTCTATTATGATATTACAATAATCCAAACTGAATCATATCACATAAATAAATATTTTTCAAGTGTTTTATTTTTATTTTAAATAAAGTTTCTTGTTTATTTGACGAAATGGCAACAGTGAAAATATTGAATGAAAATGGAATTTGCTGTTATTTCAATGTAGATTAAATTTTTAGTTATTTAAATTTTAAATATACTTCTAATTTAAATTGCGGTTCTGTGAAAGTGGGTGACAGACAGACGGATTGAACGCTTATAATACCTTCCGCTTTTTACGTTATAAACGTAGTGTGGCTAAAAAAAACATTTCGCTTAATATGTTGGCTTTACAACAAATCATAAAACAATGTTTAACAAGAGCAACTTTCAAAATTTGCCCCCCCCCCCCCAAAGTAATTAACATGTTCATATCTTGATACTTCCATAATTAAAACATCTTCAAAAACTTTTTAAAAAAACAAAAAGGAATATGTCATATTCGAGTGTGCAAAGTTTGTTTTATTCGCATCTATAAGAATACATTTTTCAGGATAAATACAAAAATAAAATAAAACTCTTTTACCGTGGTGTTTTGCTGCTAACGAATAATAATAATAAAAAAAACGAGAGATTAAATAAAAAAAGAAAGCCATCTGCCAGCTGAAGAAGAAAAAAGTTGAAAGAAGAACAATCCGATATTTTTCATCAGTTCTGAAAATTAAAAACACTTTGTTTTATAAGAAAAGGTAAATTTTGTGATTCCACTTTAGCAGAATTAAATAAAATAATTAATAAAATAATTTTGTTATAAAATAATTTTGTTATAAAAAAATGTTTGCTTATTGAAAATGTTTATTAGAGTAATTGTTATTTTAATTGTTTATTTAAAATAGTTTTGTCATAATTTTTTACTATCTTTTTTTTACTATATGTTTTACATAATTTTAATATATAAACCTTCTATCTTGATTCTTGCTATAATATATTTTAAGGCAAAATCATTTTTATAATAAAAACAAAATCTGTAAACCTTTTCTATATATAAACACAAAACAAAAAAAAACCTTGTTCATTTTAATGAAAATATATATTTATATTTGCCTGAATTCTTCCACGTGTAAAG
Organism: Oedothorax gibbosus; assembly: GCA_019343175.1. Lineage (NCBI taxonomy): Eukaryota > Metazoa > Arthropoda > Arachnida > Araneae > Linyphiidae > Oedothorax > Oedothorax gibbosus. Next base: position 19,277 of record JAFNEN010000494.1, read on the forward strand.
CAACGTTTGTAAAAAGAACAAGTTAAAGAACAGTTCTTTTTAAAAGAACAGAGCAGAGAGCAACTGTTCTTTAAAAAAGAACGTAACAAAATCGAGCATTTCTGATCATTTTTACCGTGGCGTTTTGCTGAAAAGGTTTTCGTTTTTCGCTGACTTATTGTAATTTTTAATTAAAAAACTAATTGGAAATTTGAAAAACAAATAAGCAGGCATCGAGGCATAAGAGAGACACACCTTCCCAAAAAAATTTGGACTTCTAACATCAATATTTCATCATGTTATGGCTGCTGACACTTTAAAAGAGCTTACTTTTTTTTAATATAGAGAGATAACTAATTAATATCTTTAAAATTACACTTATTAAATATTTTATAATCAAAATAATTTTCTTCTGTATTTTTTTGTAAGTTTTCGTGAGTACAAGTCGTGTACTTTATTGAAGATCTGGGTCCAAAGTTTCCCCATTGGAATTGTATAGAGATCTGTTACGCTACGAGACCCTTAAGATGTAGCTGTTCTAGTAATAAGCCTTTTTCGACATCAAGGTGCAGTTGTGCAAATGCAGGTCTCTCTATCTGTTGTAAAGAATTTTGCGCGTGCGAAGGCGGCCAATTGTGTGGTAATTTGAAGACTCGTGAAACTGAATTTTCTGACACTGCCAGTGAAATGTCCATTTCTGATTCTGTATCTTCTATCATCTGATATGCATATAGTCTATACCCTTGAAAACTATTATGTTATTTTTAATTGTAGTTAAAGAAAACTACATACTTTCTATTAATTATTAATTTTGAGATTTTTAAAAATTAGTTTATGTTATATTGCTATGTAATAGTGTGCTAAAGTATAGTATACCATGATATTACATAGAGTATTTGTATAATAAACGCTTATTAAACTACAAATGTTTTATTTTGATCAACCAACTCCCATTCAGTCTCAATAAAATGGGTGGTTTCTGTTTTTGGATTCCGTGACCTTTGACCTAAAATATTTTAAGTTGGCCACTGGTCCCATTCTGGCATCCCTCATATTCTGGTTCAGTACATCGAATAGTACTAGAATCAATCATAAATGACCAGTAGAGAGGAGGTCTGGTTGATCGAAAATAAAAGTTTAAACATAGTAATACAAATCACCGTTGTCCAGGGTGCACCCGCGCAACGCCGGGTATATAAAAGCTAGAACCGTTATATTACATAGTATTCAAATAATAGACATTTATTAAACGACAAAAAAATTATTTTGGTCAACCAACATCATTTTATCTCAATAAAATGGGTGGTTTCTGTGTTTTGGACTTTGAATATTTTAAGTTGCTCAAGGGTGCCATTCTGGCACCCCTCAGATTGTGATTCAGCACCATCGAATAGTACTAGAATCAATCATAAAATAAAAGTTGTACCCTATTTCAAGGTAACATGGCTTGGCGACTGGACTATTCAGATCGATAGATTAAAGAGAGGGCCAGGAGGAGGATTTTCGAATTTTGAGCGACTGTTATCTAACGTTCAAGGTCAACAAATTGTATCTCCGGCTTCGGGTTACCGTCGTGATATAATTTTAACGGTAACATATATTGACCCAATTTTTACCATGTTTCTTATAATTGAAACGCGCAGTTGGATAGGGAGGTAATGTTCTAGTAATGAACTCTTAATTTTTCATTGCATTAAAAATTAATTTAAATTTTATTCTTTGCTTTGAAATACAAATGGATGCAATTTCCATCTTTTGTAACTCATTAAGGATGTTTCGAACTCAAAGAACTTTTTATTAGAATTATACAAGGATTGAAAGTAAATCGATAAATATTCGCTTTGTCATCCTAAGTAATAAAGATAAATAATCACTAAGAGATATTGCCATTTAAATAATTATTTTCGATGTATAAAATCATTTTTTTTGTAATTATGTATTTCATTAAAAATATTTTCAACTCAAATTTTCGCGAGGAACAAAATTACGTTTTTTCAATAAAAAAAACTGTAATCATGAAGATAAAGAGTCTTCTTTACATTTTTTTTTTACAGGTTCGGGTTTTGACCCTGTAAGGATTATGGTCGGTTGGTACTCGATAGTCTGGACTGGACTACTTCCCCTGTCTGAATATATTTCTTAACTATTAAAAGTTTTAATTTATTTTGTAAAATTTAAAAATTGTTCATTTAGTTTAAAATAAAGAGTTATTTTATCTAGTAACACTTTATCCTATAAAATCCGTTGGAATTTTGGGTGCTTTAAGCTAAGTAAGATGATTTCACTAAAGATGAAATCTTTCAAATTGATTATTCTATAGCTAATTAGAAATTACTGGCTTTCTTAGGTAGGTAATAAAGATTTAAGAATGCTTAATTCGAGGTACATGGAAAATTATTATCTTTTTTTATTCTGTAAGGTTGTGAGTTTTCTTTTATTGTATTGTTTCAGAAGAATAGCTTAAGATGAGTAATTTAAAAGGATTTTCAACTTTTATTAAAAAATATATAAAAATGCATTTTAAGTTCTTAATGCATGTGAAACAGAAATATAACAACTGATATTAGGGATTTATTAATTAAAATAAATATAAACAAACCCTATAGGATGTCATTGAACCCTTGACCTCCAATTCATCTTCAGCTATTCCCAGCCCAGCAGGTGTATAAAAAGGAAACACTCTTATGAATAAATGTATAACTTTCTACATTTTCATTCATTGTGAACAAATTATGCCATAACTTATGTGCATCTATTATAACCTATTAAATTTTTACTGGATGGACGGGGTTTATTATCGTGAAACAATCAAGACCGACTTTACAATTCATTGGCTTGACAATGGTGTTATCGACTCTTACTGATTTTGATAAGTGGCACTTAAACTTAACCCCTTTTATTCAAAAAAATTTAAAATTGAAATGAAATAAATTTTGTTATAGTTAGAACTGCGATTATCGTAAGGATTTTGTAACTGAAAAATTCTAAATCTTGAATTATTTTTCAAATGGTTGGGAAATTGAAGATAATAAAATTCCACGTAACAAAACTTATTTAAAAAAAAATAATTAATTTGTCACATAAAGATTAATTAAGGCATTTGAATCTGGGGTAGTTACACTATTCCATTGTTCGATTGCATTCTAGTGCTCTTACACGATTAAAAACAGAAAACAAAAAAACATTTCGCAAAAAGGGATAGTGAGAAGTTTCCCACCAATTTCAATTCTTTTAAAATATAAGTAAAAGAAGAATCGTACTCGTGTATGGAGATCTTTCTCTTGTGCGCGATTGTGATACTTTTTATAATTAGCTATTCAAATATAAAATTTTATTTTTAGACACTTAGTCCCTAAAAAATTTCAGTACATTTTTTAATTTTTGTTGCATTACTTAATTTTTAGCAACATTGACCTAGCATAACTGATCTGATTAACGTTATAAGAAAATTGAAAAAATAGTAAGAAAATATATTATACATGGGCTAACTCATTACGGGTGATCGTATTGTAAAGGGGCCCCACGATTCATTGTGCCTACAGTCTATGTTTTCCTAAATCAGAATCAGGTTAGAGCCTTGTCAAAGCAACACCAAGATTAGGCAAAGAAGTGGTTTTCGCGTAGTGACCCCTGATGAGGTTCCGGAAATTCGGTCACAAGTTCGCTGGGGGGCTCTCGACACTTCCTGGGTATATAAACTTGATCTGAATCCGGGATCAGATTGACTCGAAATAAACTCGGATGACCATGGGCGGGTGTAGAAAGAACTGCGGATTCACAGTAGCCGTCGCGGCTGTTTTCTTGTTGTCACTGCTTGGAGATGCCGAGGCTCAGACTTTGCTACTCGGAGCCTGCCCGAATCCTCCCATGCAGCAGAATTTTTCTGCAAACGATGTAAGTATTTCTCATATTTTTTTTCTTTAATCCACTTGTACCTATCTTTCAGTTATCAAATATAACACTCAAATGTTACTTGAAAGGGAATCGAACTACTACTGAGGATCACTTGAAGAGTATATTATCTTGTTTAATTTAAAACACTAAAACTATAAATCGTGGTTTATTTAATGAAATTTCTGTTTAGCAATGTATTTTTTCGCAAAACATTCCAAAATTACGGAAAATAATTTTGAATATTTTATATCTATGTCATTTGCATTTTTACGACTTGAAAATTTTTATACTTGGTCTTTATTTTAAAAATGAATTTCAAAAATTTGCATAAAAATTTACTGGAAGTCTATTGTGCACTTAATTGTATAGAAGTCTCACATTTATCAGAACTTTTCCTTAAATAATGATTTGGAATTTTATCTAGGTTGTTTTACACTTTGTTTGTTTTACCTAAATAACTTTTTTTACCCACATTTAAATTCGTAAAAAAAATACGACGCCCGTCGCCAATATCCCTCGTGTAGCTCTAGTGCGACGATATTCAAACTAAACTAAACTAAATTCGTAAAAATTATCTGGTAATGTTACATTTTTTTACAAAAATAAATTATCTACCTGTTCATTTCCCTAAATGTCAAATGAGGACTCTAAATGCAAATTTCACATTCTCTAAACTACAGCTATGATACAGGGACTCGTTTTGATTTGTTATGTTGTTTTGTCGTAACGCAGTTTGATTCTATTACACGCCTGTTTGAAACTGATTCCAGTGTAATTTATCAAGTATTAATTACTTTCATTAATTAAGCCTTTAAAAAGCCAACAGAAGCCATCAATATACGAGCAAAACAAACAAAAAAATAACAACAAAAAATGTCCGAAATGTAGATTTTGTGTTCTTCACACGGTTTTGGAGGCTGCTGAATTCTATAAAAGGGTTTTTTAAACATTGGTCCCGTCCGTCTGTCAGTCTGAAACCACTCTACAGCTGGAACTAAAAGAGCTACGTAAATTTAGTACACTAGCCCGTAGTAGTATTGCGCATGCGCAAAGAGTAGTTGCTAGAACTTTTTGGGTGTTAAATTTATTTAAATTACTTTATAAGTTATATAATTATCTTTGGGGGGGGGGGGGGATAGGTACATATATATTCCGGCCTATGTGCTTGATCAGAGACCCGCTTATGAAGCCTTCATCAAGTAAGACAGACACAGAAAGAATTTTTACTGTCACAGAGAAAGGAGGTACACCCAGGGCGAAGTCGGGAATCGAACCCGCACCCGTTACAGCGCGCAGACTGGTAATGGTTCAGACCACTCGGCCATCCGGTCCCCGTAATTATCTTTAAATGTGTGAATTGATTCATTGACAGGTACTTTAAAGTCGTGTAGTGTTACACCCAAGTTTGTGTTTAATGACATCTTTTTATCTCCCCCCCCCCCCCCCAGTTCATGGGACGGTGGTACGAGGTGGAGCGGACATTTGTGATGGCTGAAGTCGGATGGAGGTGCATCAGTGTGGATTACAAGCAAGAGGGTGATCGAGTTAAGGTAGAAACAGTGGGACAAGCCGTGTGAGTATTTAAAAAAGAGCCACATTGCATAGTAGTTTAATGATAAAAACAATAATTGTAATGGTTTTTCAGGCTTTCAACCTTTCATAACATTACAGATCGCACTGTTGGCGAATAAGTGTCATAACTGACACAAATGTTTCGCTGTTAATTGCGCTTTCGCAAATGGTAGCTGCCGCCTGCCATCGAACTTTTTAGGTTGAAAAGTTATTGAAACTCCTTATAGGGTATATAAATACCTTAAAATGTGTGTATTGATTTATTGAGAGGTAATTGAAAGTCGTGTAGTGTTACACACCCCTAGTTATTTTCTTGTCATTACGTCTTTTTTCCTTGTACATTGCGATATACTGTTTTCCTAACTTATAATACTTCGACATTATTCAAGAAATTAAAGTTAATTATATAGCGGTGACAAAATCATTTTATTACAAAATAAAATTTTTAAAATTCAAATTGTGAATTTTACTTAGCACAATGTTAAGAGGTAAAATTCATACGTTACTCAATGCACTTTGCAAAATATATATTTTTTAAAATAAAAACTTATGAAATTTCTTTTGTTAGTTGTTAACAAACGGGCAAACACATACAAATCCGAAGCATAAACTCTATTTGTAAAGTCACAACCAAATTCAAAACCATTTTTAGCACCCTATGATATGGACTATTTATTTGTATGGCATTTTATACCTTAAATAATTTTATAACCAACTGTATTCTTATCAAATATAGCCATTCTATAGCTGAGCTTTCTCGTAAAAAACAACAACAATGACAATAAGTAATATGCCTACCGATAAATCTGTGCTTTGGAACTAGGGGCATGGCATTTTTCAAATATATTTTTTCTTATATTTTAAATTTCGAATAATTCATCTTGATTGATTCACTTAATTTTCCCCCTCTAGTGTGCGAAGAGCTATGTCTGCTGTGGCTACATTTACCCCCAATAGTCCTGCACGTATCATCCTAAGAGGAGAAGGATGTAAGTATAAACCTCATTCAGATTTTTATTTTAAAAAAATCTGTGTGTATAACATTGCTAAAATGTAAATAATTAGTAATTTTATAATCTTAAATGCGTTGTAAAAAGCAATTTTAAAATAAAAATGAGAGATTTTTCTCACTCCTTGTAACTTTTTATGAGATGTGTAGTTTTACTATAAAAGATTGATAAAAAAATTCCAATTATATTTTATTGAATTTAAATTCTAATGGACGAAATAATTAATATTTTACTTGTTTAAAGAAATTTATAAAGCACGTTTGTAAATGGTGGCTACAAATCTAAGAACGTTCATAATCTAAATTTGTAATTAATTATTTTCAGCTTTGCCAACCCAGAGTACAAATTACGTTCTATACACTGATTACGAAAATGCCGCTGTCGTGTGGTCGTGCAGAAACGTTGAGCCTCCGATTCCAATTTCAGGCTTGGATTTCTTGAGGAATTTGTCGCATACTGGTAAGTTAAACAGCAAAAATATTTTCTTTTATTATTTTATTTGCGGCAAGGAAATAATTTTCATTTTAGTTTGTATACTATGAAAAAATTTTAGATAACAAAATCTTATTATAATTTCAGTTATTTTCCTACATGAATTTCTGTTTTCTTAAACTACTGCAGTTTACTGTAAAAACAATTCTCAATTTGTAAAAAGGCAAATTTTTTCCGGAAATAGATAAAATCTGTAATCACTCATATAGATTGCACCAGTTGAACTTTTTTTTCTGTTTTGATTTTACGAAAGCAAAATTTGAAAGTTTCCGTATTTTTTTCCGGTTTTTTTAGGGCAATTCAGTGGCCAGTTCAAAACCATCAATTTGACAGATTTTTTTTAAGTGTACTATTTTTTTAACTAGTTAAATTTTTATGTGTTGGTTTACACAAACTGCTTGCTTTTCCAATTTATTGCTTTATAGATTTTACTCGAAAGAGCAAATTTAATAAAAACTATCAATTAGAAATAAGATAACCAAATGTTTAAAGACTTATTGACAATTGAAGAGAGTGGAAGAACGACGCTATGTGACAAAATAGTGAAAACCAGTTTTTAAGTTTTTAATTTGCCATAGTATCCATTACCCATTAATAACGGTACATGCTAGTGGTAAAAAATACACTTAACTAAAAGTTTTTATGAAAAAGAGAAAACTTGTTATCTTTTAAAAGATAACAAGGATGGAATAATGTGTAATGTCTACAACTAAATTTAAAACAAATCAACTTTAAACCAAGAAATAGTTTGTTAAATAAATTTTTTAAGTGTATAACTATTTTAACTTTTGTACTTCTTGTAAGAGGGGAAATAGATTTTCAATACACATAAGTTTAAATTATATATATTTAAAAACTTGTAACGAACTGTTAAGGTTTTAATTAATTATATATATTTTTTATTTGTTGTAACATATCTGGTTTCCGTGTTATTATGCATTAGATTTTAGAATTCATTATTCAATAATTTTGTTATGAAACTGTTGATTAAAATACACATATTCGGTATGAATTTATTTCAGAAAATCTATGGATATTATCTCGAAAACGAACAATGGACCCAGCTGTCAAAGAACAAATTTACACTTTCCTGGACACGAATGCCATTACAAGGCGAAGTCTTCGCCCAGTTCCCCAAGACACTTGTCAAGATGCCTCTACTACACCAACCTAAAGCAACTAGAATCCTACAAATGACTTAAATAGAAACAAAATAATTTTCTCCCACCAAGAAAACCTATAACAATTGTGTTTGAAAGCATATCATTTCTCTCATTAGTTATGAGATCAGTGTCTTAGTAGCAAAGATTTAATGTTATAATATAAGACAACATCTTCTTTTCATATAAGGTACAGAGACAAAATTGTTTAGAGGCAAAGTAGGTTCCGTGTACTTGTTTTTTTTTTAAACTTCTAATCACCTTAAATATTTCAAAAATGTATCATTAGTTCTGGCAACATTAATTGATATTTTTGTTTTGTGCTGTGATCGTATTTTATTGTTAAATTATAATTTGTATGTGTGTATATTTGGAAAAAAATGTCTGCTGGCAGGCAAATAAAAAAGAAAACACGGTCTTTGAACTCATTATTTTGTGTCAACGCTCATGATGAGAGGAAAAAAAGTTAGTTTTTAGGTAAAATATAAAATTTATTATTTATGTGGCCTAAAGAATAGAGCTAAATATAAACCGTGAGAGCTAAATATAAAAAAAAATTTCGTATTAAAATTACTTTTTTTGCAATTAAAAGTTAACTTATTACGTTAACGTTAAAAGACAACTTAAATTTTAATTAAAGTCTTACATACAATAATTATGAGCAGTCTCTAATTTGCTTAATTTGCTATTATAATATCATAATTCGAAAATGAAATCGCGAAAATTCTCGAATGCATGTTTTCGTGGGTAAACTTGAATGATATTTGTAGCGCGTATAATCGTTAATGTGTGAACCGAGAATAGATAAAAATTCGTATAATTTCAATTGTCAAACTTCTATTGGCTCAACAATCATTATCTTCGAGTTATGCCGTTCTGGAAGCAAATGAGCTATGTCTGCTCATTAACAATACAATAATCAATATTCCAGTATTAAATTATTAAACTACCAAGTAACTAACCCACATTTAATGAATTTTGTGTGTTTTATTTTGCATGCATTTTGCGGTGGACATTTAAAGCTTTCTTGAGAAAAAAAAACATAGGGATAAGAACAGTTTTTAACAATCTTGTACAGTTGGTGAAAGGTTGCTTCTGCTAATTTTTTGATCATCCAACATTTTGTAGATGTTATCCTTTACACTGGCATCAAGTTGAGGGGTGCGGGAAAGAATCCACAGATATTCTAAAAATACAATTACAAAAATACAAATTTAGACAAGTTATTTAAAAAAGAAAGTATTTTGAATGTGATGTTGTATGTAATTTTAGCAAAAGTTCAATCAGACATGAAAAAAAAAATAATACGAAATCAAATCTACATGAGAGAAATTATTTGCCTCTCCCATGAAAACAAAATATTAAAATGTTAAATTTTGCCCAGGTCAATCAGGTGATGCCCATCTCCGTTTTAGTAGCAGTCGTATGGGAGTCAAATCGACTCATTTAATAAGACCAGAGAAGCTCTCTGGGATGTCACACTATCCGTCCGGTTCGGATTGTTGGCTCTCCGAAGGAGAGGATGAGGAACGAAACCTGTTCAGAGAATGAAACGTATAAACGAACGAGCGCGAATAGGTTTCGTACTTTTTCTTCGAAAAGCCGACAATCGTAACTGGACAGATAGGGAAACATAACGAAGAGCTTCTGTGGCCTTAAACTTCAATAGACCACGGTCAAGCCCACTAACCAAATAAATAGATAAGATTAACATAAACGATAAGCCGGAAACCCTCAATAAAACGGATTCAGTGTGCACTTTATAAACTTTTATTTACTATAACATTGAACTACATAACAAATTTGTAAACTTACCAGCATTAAAAATGTTTAAGATACTGAAACAGGAGTATACAACGGAATACTGTTTGTAGTCGGTGTCCAAAACCCAATAATCAGCAGAGAAAGGCACTATGAAAAATTGATAAGTATGATTATGTTTACTCATATAAGTCTAAACATGGCATGAATAAAATTATAATACTTTATTATAAGTTTCTACTCATTGGTTTAAATAATATAGCTTAGGTAAGGTAAGTTTTGAATTATCGTCGCACATCAAGAGCTACGCAAGGGCTATTCAATAATAATAATAAATAGCTTAAGAAACTCTAAGCAAGTTTCTACTCATAGCTTATATGCTTATTCACGCTATTAAATTTAAACTAGTATATGTTTCTGAATTAACATACCCAACTGTCAATTTGGGGTATTTCTACGGTAAAACATTGTATCATGATGCGTCAATTGAAGCCTCCAAAAGCTATATTGATTATACTTTTCAAATTACACAGTTCGATAGATCTTAGAATTTTGCACATTTTTATGATTTAAACTAAAAAAAGATTGTGAGTTACTATAATTCTACATTGCAAGTTTTCGATCGATAAGTTTTCTCGATTACACTGTCGTATTTATAAATGTCCACACTTTTTCATCACTACATTTTTGTCATTACATTTTAAATATACTAAATGCAGATCTATCGTTGTTGTGAAATCACGTTAAAATTCTGTCGCTTTTGTGTTTGTGTGTACTTACTACTGTTGAATTTGACTTTCAATTTTGCTGCAACTGTTTTGTCTGGGATTGTAGCTTTTCCTTCAATAGAACTGTTTCTTCCCGATCTGCAAACAGACAAAAAAATAATTAAAATAAACTTGTGATAAATCTTTACCAATGCGGTATTTTGCTCGTAAAATCGTTCTTAAAGTAGCAAATTGATTCATTAAGTACATACATTTTGTTGTTTCAAGCTGAAGTAAATTTTGAGGAGAAAATTCGATTTTATTAAAGTTTAGTTTGTGAAAAAAAGACTTAAATGGTTCTCGATAATGTCACTGACCAACTTAAGTCTAGACATACGAACCCACCTGGGGTAAATATCTACTCTGGTTTGTTGTTCTAAAGTTAATTTCAAAATAGCAAAAATTATAAAATATAAATTACTTCGACATATTTTGATCGTTGGCTTCAAGAAGTGCAAAATATTTCATCAATTTATCATTTTTTAAAATTCTTTAAAAAATATGATATTTAGTTTCTGTAAATGTTAATTTAACTTATTACAAAATATCTAATTAATCATTTTGAAAATAAGGAGCTTTAACGAGTAGCAACAAAAATTTACATTTTAAGCTCAGTTTAAAATTTATAGTTAGAGTACGTTAGTTAATTAGTTAACGTTTTGCTTACGTTACGCTGACACCTCTGTTCACAACAGATACATAATCTCCTTCATCTCCGTACAGAGCTTGGTTGCATTTTAGGCCGGCTTCGAATGGAACGGGGTTCTTTTCAATCTCATACCAAACTCCAACATACTAGAATGAATAACGTATAATTATTACCACAAATAAAAATATTGAGTTAGAGTAAGGTTGAATTGTCGACGCACTAGTTCTACATGAGGGTTTTTGGCGACGGGCGTCATAATTTAGAGAAACAGTCAAGTGACGAGCCGACACCTGAGTAGGCGCACCCAACGGAACTATTAAGGGTGACATCGTAGGCAGCGTTTGGACTTTGGAGCTTATTTTAACGTGCATCCCCAAACATGGGGAATTATTCGTCGGACGTTTCGGATGCACAAAGCGTTTGTAAGTCGGTAATTATTTTGGAAATGCCCCGACCGGTCCCTTCGCATGCAGGGCAAGCGCCTTACCGATTAAATATTGGGAATTGGTGTTTGTCTGAGAAGCACATTGTAAGTGAATTTGGCTCAATATCTTTAAAGCAGAAGATGTTATGGATGTCGAATGCTCGATTTGTATTTGTTACATTATACATTACATTAAGTTACATTATACAAGTTGTTTTCGACAAGCGTTTCAAACCCACCCGACAAGCGTTTCATGCCATATTTTAAATTATTCAGTTTCTAAATATATTTTTCGATATTAAAATATATAAAATATATTTTTTGAAACATTTTATTTGAAATCAAATCTAAAAATCACAGATAGTTAGATATCTTATCTGTTTCTGAGGATTAAAAAAATAATGCGACAACAATAGGTACCAACATTTTCAAACCTTTTTACCCATGAAAAATAATGATTTGTTTATAAAAAGAAAAAGTTTATAAAAGGAGTTTGTTTATAAAAGAAGAAATATGTAATTTTCCCTAATTTGTGTTAGGGTTTTCTTGGAAAGGAGTAAAAAATATTAATAAAATTACGGTTGAATATTAACAAGGAAAACCAGTTTTTCGTTACGGTATTCTTTTTTCAATGCATCATCATCAATTATATAACAATCCACCTCTCTTTTTGCTTCTGTCATTATTTAGTACGAGGAAAATTTATGAATTCCAATTTGATTGTAATACCCGAATTTCAGGGTCGATCGGCATTTTAAGGGGAAGTATCAGCATATATAATGTTTTTAAATACATCACCAGGATTATCAACGTATATAATTCCTTAGAATATTAAAAATGAAATTTAACTCTAGCGAGAGGACGCGCTTGTAAGACAAATTCTTAGTTTATAGCAAGTGGAAGTAACCATTCAATGGGGCTTCTTAGTGGAAAATAACTGCACTTTTTAAACGAAAGTTTAAAATTTTTATTGTAAAAACGGCTTCACACACAAATATACGTAGGGAAATGGTAGCTGAGATGTGTGCATCTAGAATCTGATTTTTTTTTAAATCTTCATAAATATACGACTGAGTAGATTTAAAGTTTGTAACTCTTAGGCAGGTATCATTGTACCACTCAAAATTTTATGTAACTAAAATAATGAATATAAAGAGATATAAGAGAGACTTAAAGAAATAAGGAAATAATAGCGAATGTAGTAAAGTTAGTATTATATCATATGGCTTTTAATAATCATTTTTATAAACCATTCATATATTTATATAATTTTCGTCATGATTCAAGGGCAGTTTTCTATAAAATATTAATAGAATATTTGGGAAACCTTGATTTGAATTTGTCAGATATATTTCTACTAGTTATTTTTGGAAATAAGAAGTATTTTTACTCTTTAAATTGCAGTGGCTGAGTTGGTGATGAAAACTAGAAATTTATTTTAGAAATATTACTCACGTTAATATCTCGAATTAACTTCGTTAATTTAAAAAACTTAAAATAACTTTATAATAGTTAAAAAGGTACTAATTTTATACAAATTGTACTTTTTTTATGGAGATACACTTTTAGAAGTGTATGTTACTGTAACTAAAATTTGAATCACGTTATTTGAAAATTTTATCAATAAATAACGTTTTTGAAATAACGTTTCTGACCGTTCATTTATCCCATACTGAATTAAGAACTTATTATATTGTAGTGTTATTTATTTATATAGTTTGAATAATCCATACAAAAAACTTATTAAAAAATATATATTAAACAACCTTCTATAACATCTTAGAGCACCTTTATAACCTTCTATAACATCTTAGAGCAGCTTTATTTGACGATTAAATAGAACTTTAACTTCACACATATAGAAAAAGTGAGATTTCGATTTTAAAAAAAATTCTCTTTCTGAATGTAAGTAAAATTGGTAAGATATGGTATGGTTTTCCGTTTAAATTAAGTTGTTTTCAAAAGTATTTTCGTAAATTTAAGATTTGGTGTTCTGTTGTTTTTCATAAATATTGTGAATACGATAACCTTGAAACTCAAAGGTTATATTGTGTTATCAAATACCTGTGTTGTCAAAGATATTTTTTATTCTGAAAAAAAAATAACGTGACATACTATATAAAACAATTAAAAATACTATATCTTAAAAACAATTAATATACTATTAAAAACAATTTAGGATATATATACTAAATAACAATATTTTCAGTTGAGTAGAAATTGATCTCACCTACTGAAAACACAAAATTGTATGTATTTCCTAATCTTCATAAAATATGATTCTATCAATAAAATCGAATTTCAAAAGATAAACGTACCTGTTTTACATCAAGATTTTCTTTCACCTTAACGTTAGCATCGCAACCACCGAAATTGACTTTCTGAGCAGTTGCAACTGCTGCCAAGGCAATAGCCACGAAGAAAACGCTGATTTGCATTTTTGAAGGAAAATTTTTGCTGTAAACCGAGTTGGACGAAGTTTCTTCGATTGAATGATTATTAAACGATGCACTTCTATTTAAAGAAAACTGTTATATAAAAATGTTATGTTACTTTTTGTTATCTTAATCAAACATTGAAGGATAAGAACCGCAAAAATAGCCAGAACGGAGTTTTCACAGGTGTTATATTAGAATGACACTTCATTTCTTTCGGCATATTACGCAAGAAAACTCTTTTATTGTTCTCTAACTATGTAAGGCCATCCTGAAAAGCTTTGTGAAATTCACGTGTTTGGGACAATAGTGACATTGAAGTTTATACATTATGAAGATAACATGTATAGCAAAGTGACGAAAATAAGTAAAACATATGTTTTTCACATATTAAAACACTTGCAATAAAACAATGTATTTAACACATAATGAAATGGCATATGAATATGAAGTAAAAGTATTCTCGTAGAAGTAAAAGTTCTATACATAACAAAGTATTAAATTCAAAAAATCGAGATGTGAAATGTTGCATTTCAGAGAAGCTACATTTTTGATTTAGGATTTATTATTTAGGATAAATAATTCAAATATTAAGTCCCAAGCAGAAAGTTGATGAATAATAAAGAATAAGAGTTATTTTTTTTATTTATCCTATAAATTAAGCGTTCGATAAGTACTGATATTTATATTAAAATATACTAAAGAAATTATAAATTGGTTTTTCAAAGAAAATCTTTCATATAAAAAAGCTTAAATTGCTTTGGTGTAAATTCTTTATAATAAGTTTCTACAAAGATATTAAAATATTTTAAAGTTATTTATTTGTACATTCTACATTTAGTACAAGCAAAACTCCTAATGTTTTAAAGCCATTTTTTTTTTAAATTTTGAAGGTGTTAAGTTCAAATATGTTTTTATGCCTGTAAAATGATATTAAGTGAATTCTAATTTAAAGTTGCATAATATTTATTTGAGTTTAAACAAATTATTTATAATTCCATTTTTAAAATTTGGTTATTTTATATATCAATTCATGCTGTTGCGGAATCCGGGGAATGTTACGGGAGGAAATATGATTAAGGGGGTAAAACAAAAGTTGAATTTTAAAAGTTTATTACATATAAAT
The DNA here is from genome assembly GCA_019343175.1 of Oedothorax gibbosus. Taxonomy (NCBI): domain Eukaryota; kingdom Metazoa; phylum Arthropoda; class Arachnida; order Araneae; family Linyphiidae; genus Oedothorax; species Oedothorax gibbosus. The sequence goes on from JAFNEN010000494.1 coordinate 34,546, forward strand.
TATATACTTCCGAATGTATAATTGCAAAACATCTACCTATACCTTTTTATATTTCAAATTTAAAGTGACATAGGAGGTACTGTGGTAATAAATGGTGAAGAAACATAATAGTTTGTTCTGACAAGACAAAATGATGATGTGAATAAAAAATTATAATTATGTATAATGATTTTTATAATGACTAAATATATAAATGATAATAAATCAATAGAAGAATTTAGATGACTAGGGGGCTCCGCCCCCTGCTCGCCATCGCTCGCTAAACCCCGGAATTGCTGCGCAATTCCATTGGCCGCTTCGCGGACGGCAGGGGGCTTCGCTCCCTGCTCGCTATCGCTTGCCAACCCCAGTTTCCCATAAGCTGCTTCGCGGCCGGCTCGCTGGTGAACCTAACTTTTCCAACCCAACTTTGCACAGGCCTATGCATATTTTGCCATCCAGGTCTGTATCTATGACAAAATTATGTCGAGCCTTGGTAATATAGTTATATTCAGCCGCAAGCTCGCACCCTTGCATATTGCTGCGCAATCTTACTGGCTCGCAAGCTTGCATTCTTTGATTCTTCCTCTACGCCCCCTGCTCTCTATCGCTCTCCAACCCACGGGAATTGCCGCGCACTTCCATTGGACCGCTTCGCGGGCGGCAGGGGGCTACGCCCCCTGCTCGCTAAGTTATATTACTTTAAAAAAAGATATTGTATTACTTTTTTCAGTAATAACTCGCCAACCCCCGTTAATTTCGCAGAATTAACCTAGCCTGTTTTTATTCTTAGGTTCTTTTTAAAAACCCAATGGCTCACTCAAAATTTTTAAGTGGTATGACTTTTTTAAGTAATAATTCCATTGGCCGCTTCGTGGCAGTTGGTTGCGAGGTTGTTGGCTGTTCCGAAAGAGAGAAACGAAACCTGTTCGCAACCAGATAAGTATATATAATTGGCCGTGCGCAAATAGGTTTCGTACTTTTTCTTTGAAATTGCTTACATTCCGGACCTGTCGGATGGCGTGACGTCCAAAGAGCTTCTGTAACCTTAAAGTTGAGTAGACCATGGACAGATACATAAAGACAAAAACACTATCATTTACGTAAGCAAAAAAAGGTGAAACGTAACACGTAGGGAGATCCTTGCAAAAAACGCATCTCACAACGAAAAATAATAAAACTAAAAAGTAGGTTTGTTACAGAATCTGTCACTTAAACCGCTTCCACACAATATTTGTGCTCAACAAAAAAAAAAAAAAAAACGCACTATTTAAACACCTCAGAAAGAAATTCCCCACAAACAGGGCCTTCAGCTTATAATTTATTTCTAATTCAAACTTTTGAACGCCAAAATTAACTATTTTCATTAATCTTCTTTCGCAAATTAATGATTACTCATTATCACTCTCACTCATTATTACTCTCACCTCACTCTGTTGTGATATTACGCCAATCCAAACTGAATCACATCACATAAATAAATATTTTCAAGTGTTTTATTTTTATTTTAAATAAAGTTTCTTGTTCGTTTGACGAAATGGCCACAGTGAAAATATTGAATGAAAATGTTGCATGTTATTTCAATATAGATTAAATTTTAAGTTATTTAAATTTTAAATATACTTCTAATTTAATTTTTTAATGAAATTTGGGATGTAAACTAGCCTGATTTTTTGCTTCGAAATGATGTATCCCACTTGTTTGTGCGACTTGCGGTTCGTTCTGTGAAAGTGGATGACAGACAGACGGATTGAACGATTATAATACCTTCCACTGTTTACATTATAAACGTAGTGTGGAAGCTAAAAAATCATTTCGCTTAATGTTGGCTATACAACAAATCATAAAACAATGTTTAACAAGAGCAACTTTCTAAATTTGCCCCCCCCCCCCCCCAAAGTAATTAACATGTTCATATCTTAATACTTCCATAGTTAAAACATCTTCAAAAACTTTCTAAAAAAACAAAAAGGAATATGTCACAAGTCACATATTCAAGTGTGCAAAGTTTATTTTATTCGCATCTATAAGAATACATTTTTCAGGATAAATAAAAAATATAAAATAAAACTCTTTTACCGTGGTGTTTTGCTGCGAACGAATAATAAAAATTAAAAAAAAACGAGAGATTAAATAAAAAAAAAGAAAGCCATCTGCCAGCCGAAGTAAAAAAAAAGTTGAAAGAAGAACAACGCGAAATTTTTCATCAGTTCTGAAAATTAAAAAAAAAACTTTGTTTTATAAAAGAAGGGAAATTTTGTGATTCCACTTTAGCAGAACTAAATAAAATAATTTTGTTATAAAAAAATGTTTGTTATAAAAAATGTTTGTTATAAAAAATGTTTGTTATAAAAAATGTTTGTTATAAAAAATGTTTGTTATAAAAAATGTTTGCTTATTGAAAATGTTTATTAGAGTAATTGTTATGTTAATTGTTTATTTAACATAGTTTTGTCATAATTTTTTACTATCTTTTTTACATAATTTTAATCTATAAACCTTCTATCTTGCTATAATATATTTTAAGGCAAAATCATTTTTATAATAAAAAAATCTGTAATCCTTTTCTATATATAAACACAAAACTGAAAAAACCTTGTTCATTTTAATGAAAAGATATATTTATATTTGCCCGAATTCTTCCACGTGTAAAGCAACTTTTGTAAAAAGAACAAGTTAAAGAACTGTTCTTTTTAAAAGAGCATGGCAGAGAGCAACTGTTCTTTAAAAAGAACGTAACAAAATCACGCATTTCTGATCATTTTTAACGTGGTGTTTTGCTGGAAAGGAATAAGTTTTCGTTTTTGGCTGACTTATTTTAATTTTTAATTGAAAAACTAATTAGAAATTTGAAAAACAAAGAAAATTATTTTGATTATAAAATATTTAATAAGTGTAATTTTAAAGATATTAATTAGTTATCTCTCTATATTAAAAAAGTAAGCTCTTTTAAAGTGTCAGCAGCCATAACCTGATGAAATATTGAAGTTAGAATTCCAAATTTTTTTGGGAAGGTGTGTCTCCCTTATGCCTCGATGCCTGCTTATTTGTTTTTCAAATTTCCAATTAGTTTTTTACTTAAAAATTACAATAAATCAGCGAAAAACGAAAACCTTTTCAGCAAAACGCCACGGTAAAAATGATCAGAAATGCGTGATTTTGTTACGTTCTTTTTAAAGAACAGTTGCTCTCTGCTGCTCTTGTTAAACATTGTTTTATGATTTGTTGTATAGCCAACATATTAAGCGAAATGATTTTTTAGCTTCCACACTACGTTTATAACGTAAACAGTGGAAGGTATTATAATCGTTCAATCCGTCTGTCTGTCACCCACTTACACAGAACCGCAAGTCGCACAAACAAGTGGGATACATCATTTTAAAGCAAAAACTCGGGCTAGGTTACATCCCAAATTTCATTAAAAAATTTAAATTAGAAGTATATTTAAAATTTAAATAACTAAAAATTTAATCTACATTAAAATAACATGCGAATTCCATTTTCATTCAATATTTTCACTGTTGCCATTTCGTCAAACGACCAAGAAACTTTATTTAAAAAAACACTTGAAAAATATTTATTTATGTGATATGATTCAGTTTGGATTGTTGTAAGGTGTATAAATAGTGCGTTTTTTTGTTGAGCACAAATATTGTTTGGAACCGGTTTAAGTGACAGATTCTGTAACAAACCTACTTTTTAGTTTTATTATTTTTCGTTGTGAGATGCGTCTTGCAAGGATCTCCCTACGTGTTACGTTTCACCATTTTTTGTTTACGTAAATAATAGTGTTTTTGTCTTTATGTATCTGTCCATGGTCTACTCAACTTTAAGGTCACAGAAGCTCTTTGGACGTCACGCCATCCGACCGGTCCGGAATGTAATTATATTTGCCTGAATTCTTCCACGTGTAAAGCAACTTTTGTAAAAGAACAAGTTAAAGAACAGTTCTTTTTAAAAGAACAGAGCAGAGAGCAACTGTTCTTTAAAAAGAACGTAACAAAATCGCGCATTTCTGATCATTTTTACCGTGGCGTTTTGCTGAAAAGGTTTTCGTTTTTCGCTGACTTATTGTAATTTTTAATTAAAAAACTAATTGGAAATTTGAAAAACAAATAAGCAGGCATCGAGGCATAAGAGAGACACACCTTTCCAAAATAATTTGGAATTCTAACATCAATATTTCATCATGTTATGGCTACTGACACTTTAAAAGAGCTTACTTTTTTAATATAGGGAGATAGGTGAATGATGTTGATGTACGAGGTTTTTTTTAAAAGAAAGTTCCATTTTGAGATAGGACAAAAACTGATTACTTTTCATAAAAATGGTACATGTACATAAATTAATAATAGTTTTTAAAAGGATGAATAATGATGATCTATGAAGGAATTGATTACTATGAAAAAGGATGGTATATATAAAGGCGATAATAAAAAGATGTAAAATTAGATGTAGATGTGTAGATGTAAAATTAGATGTAGATGTGTAGATGTAAAAGAATAATGCTGATTATGATGAATGAAAGAACAATGCTAATAATAACTGAATAACTAACGATAATGGGGAGAAAGTATAAAAAATATTATGATAATGAAATGAATAAATGATAATAATGATGGTGAATGAATTATAAAAATGATACCGATTGAGTATGGTTAATAACACTACCCTGCGTTGTTTCTGTGAACTGTACTGCACTGAGAAAAAAATACTGTAAACATACAAAAAATGTTTTTGTAACGTTACAGAAATAACCAATTTTACAAAAAAAGTTTTTGTAATTCTGAACAGAAATCTTCATTTCTACAGTTACAGGAAATGTTCTAGTATTCGCAATTTTTTTCAACCAATCATCTTCGACTTGAATTTGCGCGCGCATCGCTTCTAAAGTTTCGTTTGTGACTTGGATCAATTCATCGCCATTTAAAAGTGATTCTTGATACAGGTATAAAATATAGGCGAGTAACTTTTATTTCTTTCTATTATACTATTTATAATTCTTATTTTTGTCTTCGGCATTGTTCCGATTGTTTAATGTTTTATGTTCATGAACATTTCGTTAACATGTAATGAAGCCGACCCGGTGGCGCAACGGTTAGGGAGCTAGCCTTTGGAGCTTCTGGGTTCGGGTTCGAATCCCGGTAAGGCATGGATGTTTGTGTTTGTAAATAAATGTTGTTATTTGTCTATGGTGTTTGTGTCGTCTCTTTCTTTGTGTGTCTCTTGTGCCTGTGTCATTTCTGGGGTTGAGTACAATAGACCTGAGGTCGCAGTGCTCGGCGAACTTGCCCCCCACCAAGAAAGTCATAACATATAATGAAAAATTTTCTGTTTTGCTAGAAAATAAGTAATAATAATAATATACATAAAAAAGTCTTGTAAAATTACAAAAACATTACATGTATAGCATACATAAAAAAGTCTTGTAAATATACAAGATATATATAGGTAATGTTAACACAAATATATTAAGTGTTTTTACAGTACTATTTTTAGTAGTTATTTACTAGAAATTTTCTAGGAAAAGTTTTTTACAAAATTTTTTTTGTTATGGTTACAGATTTTTTTTCACAGTGTGCGATGGCTAATCCCTATGTAATTTTATTAGGACGCTGAGTTCGGAAAAAATAGCGAAAAAATTTCTTCACGTCTCAACTTTTCATAAATGAATTTAACTTAATTGAACTGAACCTGCGATTTTATCATGGCAAGCTGTATTAATGGCTACCATGTCAAACAGTATTTTAAAAATAAAATATCCAAAATTATTTTTTAACATTAGTTTATTTTTGCAATATATTAGAAAAGTTCTAAAACATTGAGTTCGAAATACTTTTTTCTTTAGATTCATTCTTTTTCAATTAATTAAATATTTGTAATAGTTTCGTTCTGTAACGATATTTATCAGACATAGGGAGATGTGCGCGTATCATAGGGCCACCGTGTACGTAGATTTACTCTTCTTTGTTTGTTTTAATACTATGAGGTGAGGTTCTTAGAGTTATGGCTCATATGGCGTGTAACTAAACTCAACTGCTACTATTCTATCTGTGATTAAAACTAAGTTACGACATGTTTGTCGTAGAAGAAGGTTTTATGTGTTCGGAAGTAAAGTTTTGGAGATCAACTCATTTTTATTTTTATATTTCAAATGTAAGCCAAGTAAATTTCAATGAATTCTACTAAATGATTTTGTTCTAAACATTCGCTAACAAAATATTTACAACTATGAAAACTCAATCATATATGAATTTTCAATAGAAGGCTTTTTGTATACAAAATTACTTCCCTTATTCCTAAGGCCACGTATTTGCTATGTACTTGAGGCTATACTCATAGCAGGCCCGCAGCCAGGATTTTTTCAAGGAGGGGGCTTAACTTCAGAAGGGCACTTTTACACAAATTCCTAAGGGGGCTATCCCCAGGAATTGATGGACGGGGGGGGGGGGGGGGTAGGGGGGTAGGTTCGTGGGAATTTTTGAAATGTTAATCTTCCAAAATACTATTTTTGAAATACCTGTAAGTATACTAAATTTACAAATATGTTTTAAGTATACTAAATTTACAAATATGTTATGCAAATATAACATACGATTAAGAAATTTTTAACAGCGATTCGGTAAAAATATGTCTATAAGTAGTTTAGTTAAAAATTCGTTCATCTACCTAGAAGAATGAATTCCAAAAGCTATGGATGGGATAAAGCAAAATTTAAAACGTTGCCATTAACGTATTCTCAAACTTTTAATGATAAAACAGGACCCGAAATTTCTTTCTTATCTACCGACAGAGTTGAAAATCTTTCAAGGTAACAGGATGCGTTTTTTTTATGGCCGGTTTGATTAAAGGTTTATAGGTATTACAGAATTATTTGCTTGCATTGTGAGCTGTACACTTATATATAGTTAAGTTAGTTCTGAGTATATTGTTCAAGCTTTTAAAAGATTTTTTGATCGTAAAGAAATGTGTAAGATGACAATACACGGTATGGATGGAAAAGTTATGTATCTGGCAAATATAACCTTTCAAATTAAAAGTACTTAAATTTTCAATTTTTTTAAAAAGATCTATCGATTGATGTTATTCTAAAATAGCTCGGAACAATTGTAAGGCTGCAAATAGGAAATCAGAGTATTTTTTTGACATTTCGAAATGTAATGGAAACTATTTTGAGAAATCTTTTTTCCGATAGCTATACTCTTTTGTACGATGTTGTGTTATAATAATGATAATGCAATCATATTGGCTATTTTCTCGGTACGGCTATTGTTAGGTAGTTTCCTCCTAGATAAAATTGCAATCATCGATTAAGAATTATGGTGGCTGCAAAACGTGTAGATTCCTTATTTGTTTCCGAATACAAAATTACGGAAGGCTGTCGCAGACGTTCTATTTGAAATGGGTTGATTTAGTTTTTTCCGTTCTAAATAACCTACACGCAGAGTTTTTTCCCCCTTCGAATTTTTAATTTAGAACCGCAGTCAAAGTCCCTTATCCAAAGAAAACCCAATTTTGTAATTTATAAAAGGAAATGGGGGGCTATAACCGGGGATCTTATTCTTTATCAAACCTTAATTTTACAATCTTGCACATTTAGTGGCAACGAATAGATTGAAAACAACAACATAGCTCCGCTCCCGCGCTACGTTCTTAAACTGCCTGTTGCTGTATTGTTTTGTTTTCATTTGACATTCTCTTGTAATTAAGTTCTTTTCGAGTAATTTATTTACATCACGGTTGAAAATTTAATAACGAATTTCATCATGTCGGGTTTGTCTTTGAAACAGTATTTAAATGAGGTAAGCCCTATTTTTTTGTAACGCGTTCCCTGGCAGAGCGAGTATTTCTTTCTTCAAGCTTAAAAAATACTCTTAAGGACATATATAGTGTCTTTAAGGTATTTTTTTAAAATTTGAAATGCATAAAAAATCACCATATAAGCTGTAATTTAAAATTCTAGACATTTTTATGAATATTAATTATATGACCGTGAAAGTAGGATCTGCATGCAAAAAATGGAACAGAAAACCTAATATGATGAAAAGTATCGCTAAATACCGGATGTCTGGTGGGCATCCTATATACTTCATTCAATAACAGTACAATAATAAATGATATTGAATAAAGTATAACCCACTTTATTCAATATCATTTATTGAACTATTTGTTTATGCTTTGCATTCTTAATTCTGGTGCATTGACAGCTTTTTTAATAGTTATGATAACTGAGAAGTCATTTAGTTAAGTGAGATGTTCAGGGAAGGAAGGGCTCAAGCTGAATCTCATGTGAGAGAAAGTAGGGACTCGTCAAATATTAATTACACAAAAACAATACGACATGGAAAGAAATTTGAGTTAAATTCAAATAAAATATGTTTGTTAACTATTTCATAATCTGAAATAAATCCGAAGCATTGGCAATAGATGTACGAATTTTGAAAAATCTTACTTGAGGTTAGGGGAAGAGGTTACACAAAATCTCACTATAGAAGAGGTAAAAAAATTGTCGAAACAGCCTCATGTAATTAATGATTGGCCCTTATGTAAAACTCTGAGGCATATTTGTCAAATAAAAAAATTTAATTTTTTGATGATGAAGTTTCTCTTGTTTTATGAATTAAGTTTTTAATTTTCAAAATATGAACTGTCTTTTTAGCTAGATGATGTTCTTCAAGCTGGAGAGGGTGAAAGTGTATCTGTAAGTAACACAATCCTCCTAAGTTTTTAATTACTTATTTTTTCATGTATGCTATATGATTGTCAAGGTTTATATACTTTCATACATTTTATCATACCATACCCAAAAGTCTTCTTTAACTTTTAAGAATTTTTTTTGTATGAATTCATGAAATCCTCAATTTGTTTTTTAAACGTTTAAAAAATTAAATCAACAGATTTAATAATACAAACAAAGAGACAGAACAAGGGTACATTTTAAGTGCAGATATGTAGAATTAACAAGAGTGTAAGTGTAACAACTTGGTAATGTGTTCTTTCATAAAAAAAATGACATTTAAATTTAATGCACTTAATTTTCGGGTCGTCTTGTACCACTTTAGAATAATCCTTGTAACTGAAATTTTACTTTGAGCATATTTCAAGTAAATTTAATTTTCCTTTATATCTAATATGACACATACTTTATTTTTGCTTAGGAATGTTTATCTATTCAACATGACCATGCAGCAAGCTCTAAAGTTTATTCTGCTCCAAATGTTGAATCAACTGTTAAAAAAAGATTTGATCAACCCTGGGATGAAGTTATTATATTGCATATAAGGTAAATATTTGCTTGGTACTAAACATTTTCTTGTATTAAATACTCAACTATTAATTTTATGAGTAATCTTTTATTAAGGTTTTTTTTTCAGACTCATTGTGCCGACAGATAAAATAGTAGTAATAGTAGAGTATCTGACAAGTATTTGTTTCCACCGAAGTTATTCATGGCAATGATTCAGTAATTAAAAAATACTTTCTCATGTAGTACTGGAACTGATACAAACAGGGCATATTAAAAATTTAGTATTTTCTATGCTCTGTTTGTGATGTCTTTTGCCAATAAATAAGTTTTACTAAAATGTAGCTAGCATTAGTAATGTTTTAATCAATGAACAATTTTTTTAGGTGTTTGCAGGAGATACATAGAGATAACTTTGTTGAAGCTTTTAAGCATCACTTTGCACTTGTACAGTATCCTTTTTCATAACTTTTAAATTTTACTTTAAAAAAGTGAAATTTGAAATTCTGGTGTCAATCCAAACCACAAAAATTAGAGGTATTGTGTATATTAAATTATTATATAGAATTTTGCTATTTATATAGAATTTTGCTATTGCTGGTTAAGTTTTCTCCTATTCTAAGCTAAAGTTCAAATTATATTACATTTAAATTCTCTTTTAGTGTAATTGTGCTAAATAATTTTTCATTCACACATTTTATTTATAAAAATTTTATGTAAAGCACTTCAATTTACTATTTTAAATATCAAAATTTGATTATGAAATAAATACTTTATTTGCAAGTGAAATTATTCATTAATATAGTATTAAGATGCATGTTTCTTAACTCATTATCATGACATTTACTAAGCTGTTGCAAAGCCAGAAGGATGAAAATTGGGCACTGCCTATCATGTATACATTGTGTTTGGATCTTAGAAAAATTGCTACGAAGGTAAGATGTTTTAAACATTTATACGTATTGCCAAATATTAAAAATACTAATTTGAAAAAATATAACTATGTTTACTAGTTGTGTTACAACTTTATCTGACTTCCCAACTTTTTTTGTAAATGTTACGTAAAGAATATTAAAGTCTAATAATTATATTCATTAAAAACTATTGCATTTGGACTACGAAAAAAAGAATTCCTGAGAGTGGATTACTAGCATTGTTTGAAAAATCGATTGTCCACTTGCCTGGGCCAGCAAAAATTCAGATCAGGCAAGTAAAAGAATCCAACTTGCCAAAGAGGCAATTAAAATGTACTAGTTTTCAACTTATTTGTTAAGAACTTGTCTCAAAACTTTAAGATATTTTATACTCTTTCTGGTTATCGTTATAAAAAATTCTTAGTGCAAAATTCTTAACAAAGATGATTAATTTTTTAAAGAACTTTTATTTTTATGTTGATAAATAAATTGCATCTTTCTCCAACAGGCTGATTTGCAGCTAGATAAAAAAGAGAAACCTCATGAGATGTTGGAAAAAGGAGCTGATCTTCTGATGGGTTTCTTTAGAATTTGTGTTGGAGATAGGTATTTATAATTAAGTGTTTTAAATGTAAAGCATATTCCGCTGACATGTCATTTGTTTATTGCAAAATTTTTACAGATTTTAATAAAAATGGCTGAAAGTAAAATGTCTTATTTACAGTAGCATGAAGACATTAATTTATTTTTCAGTTGGACCTGGTTAAATCGACCTCTGGGATGTATAATTTGTTTCAGCATTTAATCTTGGCCCTTAAATCTTAGTCCCTAAATTACTTTATTTTTTGGCCTATTTAAACTGCTCAATGCCAATTATGAGTTTGCAGGTTTTCCTTTGTGCCTTCATTAAAGACTCTAAAATTGATTTAAGGTTCTTTGGTTGATTTCAATGGAAACTGTGGGGCTGATATCCAAAACATTTTCCTGAACTCTAATGATCTAAATCTTTTAAAATGCCATATATTTATCATTATCTCGTAAATGAAACTATAGCTGAGTGTGTGTTTTAAAAAAAAAAATTTAATTGAAGGTTTTGAGATTCTAAAACAAAATAATGTAACCGATTTCTTAAATGGTATATTTTTTCTAGTCGTTGCTCCACTGAAGATAGTAAACGTTGGGGAATATTAAACTTAACAAATCAGCTGTTTAAAATATATTTTAAGGTGAGTTCAAAATGTTATTGCTGTTTGAATTGAAAACCAGTTAAATGGTAACACTAACTGATTTTTTTTATTTATAGCATGATAACTGATCATCAGTAATGAGTAATACTGAAGTCTTGTATTGAAAACAGCCTATTTTGTATTATTTTTATAAGAATTAAATCATATTTTTTAATGTAATATTGTAATATATTGAATTATTTTTTTTATAAACAAAACAATGAACAAATTTCAGGTGAACAAATTGCATCTTCTTAAACCCTTAATTAGGGTTATTGAAAGTTCTAATCTCAAAGACCAGTATCCCATTTCGCAAAGAGTTACCTACAAGTAAGAATGCTCTTGTTGATATGGTTCTCATTAGTTCAAATAATTCCATGTTTTTGAAAATAGATTTTTTAAAAAACTTAAAATGCCTTAATTTCAATTGAAATTCTTAAAACATTGCTGTAATTGTTTTGTTTTATTGATTTTTAAAAAAATATAAACCTAACCTTTATAACCCTTGTATTCTAGTTACTTTGTTGGTCAACAGCAGATGTTTCAAAGCAAGTTTAATTTGGGTAAGTAGTTTAGAGTTCTTTCAATAATATGTAATTTCTTTTAATGCTAATTATGTGATACAACTATTTTAAAAAATTTATTAAATACATTGTTTTTTTTATTTACTTTCATACAGCTGAAAAAAATTTAGAGTTTGCTTTTGTGCATTGTCATAGAGAGTCCAAAAGAAATAAACAACTGATCCTCATATTTTTAATCACAGTTAAGATGGTTTTGGTAAGGAAATCTTGATGTATTTTAAATTACTTGGCTTGCTTGCAAAAAAACATCTAAGAAAATTTATCAACTATTTTTGTGCTAATTTTATAATCTTTTGCAGCACTGGTACTTGGAAAAATATAATTGTTCTTTTGAAAGCAAAATTGTATTTTAATGCTACATTTTTAACTAACCTAGTAAAACATTCAATTTAGTAAAAAAAAAAGGATGTAAGTGAAGTTTTAGAAAAATTAACATTTTATCTTGTAAGCTAACAGCTAAAAAAACCCCACTTTATTATTATAAAGTTTACCATTAAAATACTAAAACCACCTACCAAACAACAATTGAATTAATAAGGACTTTCAATTTAATTGTGCTCCTACTTTAGGGTATAATGCCTTCAATACAAATTCTGGAGAAATATGAACTGATGGAGTTTTCTGAACTAGTGAGAGCTGTAAAGTAATTACCTAATTTTGATATTGCCTTTTTTTTAATCTTAATAACCTATTGAAATTTATATAAAATTATTTCCTTGCTACATATGTTATTTATTTCATGTGTTTTTATGTTATTTATTGTTAAACATTTTCCAATGTTTATTCACATAAAAACATTTATGTTTTGATTAGAATAGTACATGCAATGTATAAACATTGTCATTTAAAAAAATTACTCACATAAACTATTATATTGAGTATAACTTATATCTGTATTAGCAAAGTATCTAGAATTGTTTAAGAATGTTGGTTAAATTGAAACTTTTATATAAAGACAATTTTCAATTCAGAGACGGGGACTTACAACGATTTGGAAAAGCGTTGGAAGCATCCGAAGACTTCTTCATAAAATGGGGAATACGTCTGGTCCTTGAAAAGCTGAAAATTATAATTTACAGAAATCTTTTTAAGAAAGTGTAAGATATGATATTGGTATACTTATACATAATCTGTGCCAAATTTTTGTAGCACTTTTTTGTTTCATATTTAAATTCAAAAGAAATGTATTTGTGTTAAGCATTTTTCAATTTTCGTAGATTAGGAAATGTTAACTTATTCCAATTATTAGTTTGTCCAATCTACTTTTAAAATAAATGTATAAATTAACTTTTCTGTTGAAAATGTATTATAAAATATATATCATCCAAAACTTAGCTTTATTTAATTAGTTAAACCATTAAAGATTAGATAGTATTATTTATAAATCAGATACTACCTTCAAATTTCTTATTTTTTTTAAATATTTCTTAAAAAATAGCTAATTTAATTTGTAGGATCCACTGTATTTTTCTTTTTTCAACTCAAACTATTATTTGTGCTAACATTTATTTCAATTTCAGATACCTTTTATTTCAAACTCACATTATCCCTGTTAGTGCCTTTAAAGATGCTCTGAATTTTAAGAAAGTAAGACATTCATATTTCTTTTTTTAATTTTTATTTATTGCTGTTTTTATAAGTGTCACCGTTTTCCCTCATCTTTATAACAAAAGTTGAGTATATTTTGGATTTTCAGAGAGTTATAAAAATGTTAATATTAAGTTAATGAATAGTCATATATAAAGCTTTGTTTTAATTTACCAGATTTAAGTACTTTAATTAAGTTTTCCCAAAACCATTCCTCAATGTTTATTTTTGTAACAAAAGTAAAAAAATGAGCTTTTCTCATCCATAGATAGTAAACTTCTTGTAGTTCTGGTTTTATTTTAAGAAGTTTTCACTTTTAAAAGTTCTTCTTAAAAAAATTAATTTATCAGTTGTTATAAAACTGTAGTGTAATGAGTGTCCTTACAAATAACTTTTTGTATTTTTACTTGGGTTCAAAACTAATATAGTAATCGAATTGATTTCTTAAGAAATTTGCAATATTTCAGGAATACGAAGAGGATGAAGAAGTTGAAGAGGAAGAAGTTATGTGTATATTGTCAAATTTAATAAATGAAGTGAGTACATTAATTTATATCATTTTAAATATCTGAAACTGAAATACATTTGCTAATGCTTTTCTGATTAATTAAAATATATATTTTATAGAATAAGATGAAAGGCTACATTTCCTACCAGCATTTGAAAGTCGTTCTAAGTAAACAGAATGCATTCCCTCCTTTATCTGCTTCTGAGTAAATTGTCACTATCATTTGAAAAATCATCCTTCGCATAAACATTTGTAAAATAAAAAACTTTTTTTTTACTGTATGGAAGTATTTTTATGTGAATCTGTGTAATACTAATCCAAAAAAATTTATTAAAATCAGAAAAATGTAAACAAAAAATTATCAGGGAAATTAAACTTTTCTCAGATGTTGTTTACACCCTAATTTTTCTACTTATTAGGCTAACTTACTTTTTAGTTGCTTTTGATAAAAGTCTATTTATTTAGCTAAAAATTTTTTTAGATAATTATCTCATTCAAAAAGTGTGTCTTTAAAACATTCCTGTGTAATCATAGTTTTCTTCAATTGAAACAACTTTAAAACTAATTACCTTTATTTAGAATATGTATTAAAAAAAAGTATAATTTAGTATTAAATTTTATGTTTTGCAAATGTGAAATTTTTATGAATAAGCAGGCATTCCCATTTGTCTAAGAGCTTTCTTTCCCAGGTATTGTGTAAACTTTAATAAAGGGGATAAATTATTTTAAATTTTATTAACCTTCAACTCTGTATTGTATTTCAAAATGATGTTTTAGTTGTATTTTTAATTGCAAATTTCCTTGTTTGATAACAATGTTTTAAAATAACAAGCAGTATTGAGAAACTGATGGTTGATTAATAAAATGTTAAAGAGTTAAAAAACTACAAGTCATTACAATAAATTGTACTTAATTATAAAAGTTGTATTCAATTAAATGCTTATAACATATAATCTTTATTCTCTATAAAAATATTTAATGTGGACCCATTTTGGTTTGTAAACCATGTTTCCAGACACATTTGGTAAACATTCATTTTACAAACTAAAATGACACGCAATATGATTTTTTAAAAAATAACACAATTCCACAATTTGCAAGTTAATTTATTAATTATAGTGTTCCTATTTTATCTACATTTTCAATTATTCCTTTTGGGTCATTTTTGAAACCCATAAAAAGTCCTTGGACCTCAGCCATGCTGACTGGTCTGTTAAGTTTCCTGATTTCACTAGCAAACATATCAGGTAAATTACTCGATTGTGACACTTCAGGATAAAATCTACTGTACATCAACTTTAACTGGTAGTCTGTGGCATATCCTATAAACTCTTTGACATCAACTCTTCCAGGACGTATTAAAGCAGCATCTAACCTAAAAAATATATAGTTAAATTAGAGAATGAGTTTTTTAATTATAGATATTACACAAATTGGATTATTAGTCATGGCATTATTTCCATAACTCTGTATATTAGCTAGCTGGTATACAGCAATGGAATAGATTTCTGATGGTATGTGGGTTATCCTTCAGTGTTTTAATAGAGAATTTGTACATTTTTTTTTCTTAGTCTAAATCAATAAAGGATGTCATAAAACCTACAAAAAGTGCATTTTTAAAATGTTCAGATGTTTAGTTTAGCTTTTATTTGACGTTAAAAAGGGCGCAGTTTCGGTTTCGTGATAAAACGGAAGTCACGTGGCATGACGCACTAACATCCTTTGGAGAAAACGGCTACCGTGTGGCTGTAGAGAAAAACACAGGAAGTGCCCACTAGTTTGTTCTTTTACAAGGTGTTTTTCAACATTTCAAATTTGTGCAAAGTAATAATATTGAAATAATAAGTCTTGTATTATCTACAGATATAAAAGTATCCATAAATTAAGAATAATAAGCTTATTGTGGGTGACGATGTATGTAAACTAATGTAATCGCAAGTTATTATGCAACAATATTCTGTCAAATTAGAGAAAAACAACGTTTAAAAATATGATGGAAAAATATCACAATATATAAACTTTAATTACTTCAAAGAATTCAGTTAAACTTAAATATTGCTATTTAAAAACTTATTTGAATATTATTTCTGACAGCTTTTTTTAAAAAAATAATTTCCAAAATGAAAATAGGTAAAGGAATTATTGTGGTAATGAATTGAATAGCAAAAAATTATATTTTGACAAACTAAATAGCAAAACCTTAGATCTTAAAATAAACGTGGGCTCTGAAATAAGTTAATATGCTTTTTACTCAAATGCATGTTCTGCCAGTGCATTTCTTATTACATTAAGCTTTACTAAATGATATTTAACAATGTAGCTAGAATTTATTTAATTTTTCAAGCAACACCATTTCAAATTTGCAAAATATAATTTAAAATTAAACTTTAAACTAACAACAGATTGCCCTTCTTCCCCCAGGGTAGTGTTTTTATGGCAAAAGGATTCATAATATAAAGCAAATGGGGAAAAAAAAAACGTTATTGAAAGGAATTTAGTTAAAAGACTTCCGAACAGAATAAGAATAGTCAACCATAAGTGTTCAAAAATAAATAAACAAATAAAAAAAAATACCAAGTAACTTCTGTGCCATTTACTTTCATACCCGCTTAAGTACGGTTTAATATATACGTTTAAACTAAAAATACAAAAAAAAAAATTTCTGCAAAAGTTGTATAAGGTTCCTTTTTCAGGGTATGAATTTAAAGTGTTAATACATACAGAAAAATTTAGGGCTAAATTAATTTCTTACTTTTAATTAATAATGGTTATTAAAAAAATTAACAAAAAGTGTTTAAACTTCAACAATATATTATTTTTTGACCAAATTTAAAGATATATAAAATATTTTTTTTAGTTCTTTTCAGGTTAAAATAACAGATAAATTTTTTAAATATAAATTTGACTCGCCGTATTTGCTACTATTTTAATAATTATGTCAAATCTATGAAAAATAATTTTTGGTGGTTTGTTTAAAATAACTAAAAACTGATATTTTACAAGCATGTATTAACACAACTAAACAACAGTTTCATTTTATACATTATTCTGCGAAATCCGACTCCAACTTTTCATTTATCAAAAAGGAACATATTTCAATGAATGCAATCATTTGAAATGAAAGGTATAAATCCGCAAAATGTTTTCTTGTCCCTAACTGTATCTTTTTAATATAAATGGAACATGCACTACTACTGCAATTAACTATTTAACATTCGTGTTTAAAACGAAGACTCTCCCCAGCCCTAATTCCCATACGCAACCTGTTAGAAAACACTCGAAAATCAAGCTACGGTGAAAAAGAAAGGAGGTTATGACGTCACCAGCCGACACGCCTCGTTTTCTGCAGAAGCGCGTTTCCGGCGTTTTTCAAACATGAATAACTACAGAAATAATTGGAGAAAAATTTTGTGGGGGATATATTTGAACTCCAGAGACCTCAATCTACAATTGTAGCTACTTTAAAACAATATTTAAGACTTGTGCAAATTCGCTATTGAGTCAGCAAAATATGTAATGTTTAGGTTTTAGCATGTGGTCATTGAGAATGAATTTAATAATAAGTTACACCTCTTCCTACATATATAATATTAACTACTCAATATGATAGCATATTGTAACATGAAATCAACATGTTCTAATCCTTAGAACAATTTACACTACACTGTAGTTAGACTATGGCCCAGTATAGTTTCAATTTATTCCAAAAATAAAGTTAGCTTTTAATTCTACAATATCTATCAAAATATACTTTTGAATTATAATTGCCTCTTGCCATATGTATTCGTTTATCTGACCTTAAAAACCTTATCAAATAGTGTGGCAACAGGTTCAAGCAGATGTATTGCTACTACTTTTTACATTGCGTTATTGAAATATTTCTTGTCTAGTGAAGAATATATTTTTATTTTTTTTTCACATTGTTATACTTATTAAGATATGTTTGTTTGGCTATTGAATTTCAAAACTTAGTAAAAAAAACTTACCTTTCAAGGTAATTTGTAGTCATAAACAATATACGGGCTTCAGCTGAAACAACACCATCCATCATATTTAATAGCCCACTAAATGTTACACGATTTAGTCCTTCATAGGCAACTTTTGCTGAAATAGAAATTTTTATTTAGCTCCTAGATTTTTTTAAAAAAATGTTAAAAGAATCTTACTGATATCAAAGTTAACTCTCTAAAATCAGACCAAGAAACTATTAATTTAGTAACTAAATGAAAATATCCTAGAAAGGTTTAAAAAAAAATAATCACACTTAGTGTAAAATTAATGAAAATTCATTTCAATTTATTTAAAAGTCATTAATTACATACATATAACTTAAAACATTTAGCTATCTTATTTTGATTTTGTTACTAAAGGGGATCCTTAAGTGTTAGAAGTGATATTCAAAAGTAGGGAGGGGGGGAGGTAATTTTTAAGCAGGGTAGACGAAATTCTACCATATAGAGAAAATTACTGATTGTATACCTGATGGGGTATCTTCTCTTCTCACAAATGCAGCATCAATATCTTCCAGTAAAATTATGCTTTGCTGTGGAGCCACACTCATTAGGTGTTGCAGGCGATCATCTGTTAGGCCTCTCTCACTTAAATTCAGGATGCAGATGCTGTATTCTAATTCACCTGCTAAAGCAGTACTAGTGAGATAGAAATGGCAAATTAAAGAAACCTGGTTAATAATAATTAAAAAATTATAATTTTGCTTTATTTTTGATGAAAATAATGCATGTTCATTCACAGTATATTCCACTAAACTCCTCGGCGCAACAGCCCATTAGTGGGATAAGGCCTGCCGTGCCCATTTCAGCTTTCGTGACCAAGGGCTCTGGTGTGCTAGGCATATGTCCCGGTAAGGAATCCCCCACTGGGGGTTCCTCGCGTGGACCCCCAGTGTTTAGTTCCCAAGCATGTGCTTGGTCCCCATTTTATTAACCCACTTAAGGGATGAAAGGATGGGTCAACCTCGCCCAATCCAGGATTCGATCCCCGGACCTGTGGCGTGGCAATGCGAAGCACTACCACTAAGCCACTGGACCTCGTATTCATTCCACATTCACAGTAATTACACAAATGCTAATGAAAATAATTAAGTATTGAGAAAAAATTAAAATTATTTTTTTATTGTGAACAAGTACTTACAAGAATTTAAAATGTTTTTTTTAATGTTGGGGTGGGCAGATTTTAAGTGCATTTATTAAGAGAAATATATAATTATTTTTTATAGTCGAATACTTACATAAAACTACTTTTACCACAACCAGGAGGACCATATAATAAATACCCTCTTCTGTATGGAATACCTAAATTAAAGCATACAAAAAATTTAAACTGCATGCAGTTATATATTTAAATACTGGTTTATAGTTACTATATCTAAATATGAAATGTGTGATTTTTAAAAGAAATACAAAGTTAAAGGAAATAATTTAAATGCTACATTTAACTAAACATATTTTATGACACCTTTCCATAATTAATGGAATATAATTATATCAGTAACAAAGTTATTTGTTTATAAAGGGGTATTTGATGCATCCTAGTGGTCATACTACACAAAAGATTCTTTATAAGCTCCTTCCAGTAAAAGGTTGCAAGAACATAGTTGGGGCGAGAAAATTCTCGCCATTGACATGACCCATTTCCTTAAATAGTGTTTCATAGGTGTATTTTTTAAAGTCAATTTAAAGTACAAATAAGATGAAAAATACCCTTTAAATAAAAAAGAAAAAAATGCTGCATTTTTTCCCTTAATCTTTTCTTTTAAATACCGCCAGCTTTGCAGTAAGTATATTTTCAAAAGAAAAATCTATCATTGACCATTCTCAAAAATGCTACAATGGGTACTCTGTTATTGAGAGTGTAATTAAATTAAAGCATGATTTCAATTTTTAAATTTGAAGCATATAATTAAAAATATTTGTCACAATAAATATTAACCAATATTTATGTAATATTTGATCTTCATATTTTCCATGGAGAAGGAACTATTTTCTCTTTAGCTAAACTTAAATAACGGAGTGAACATAAATTAATTCATAGTTTCATTAATCATATTTCTCAGTGATAATGGAGCATTTATCTATGATAGCACATCATGAATAAAACATGCACCAAATTTAAATTTTATTTTTTTATAACCAAAATGTTCAAGAAGTGGTAACGATGCAAACAATTCCCATTAGTAAAAATATAAATTGTGGCACCAAGAATTTAAAAAATCTTACAGATTTTGTTGAGTTTCATTATATTGGATATAAGTAACAAACATTATAATTACTATTTTAACAATTTGAAAGTTATAATTGTAAAAAATTTTGAGAATGGTAATTCTACCTCTTTCCGAATACCATTGGGGCGTTCCAATAAAATCTCTGATATCAGACAATATCCGCCCTGCAACGCCCTCATCCAAAATAACAGAGGAAATGGGCCTTCGCTTTCGAGGATGTCCAAACTGCCTCCATTCGGATCCCATGGCTGTGTACATGATGGTTTTGCCTTCTTCTCGCTTCAAAGCAAGTGCTCTAGCTTTAAAAAAGATTTAAAATCAATTAATTGGATGCTATTCATGTAGTTTAAAAATAACAATGCATTTTACAGATATTTTGTTGAAATTAAGTATTAAAATAAATTTATGTAATTTGTTATGAACTAATAAAAAATCAAGGTATCTGAATTTTTAATCAAACTTAAGTTTCTTTAAATCAATACTTATAAAAAAAATTAATCAATCTCATGCAGAAGAAATACTTATTTAAATCGATGACTGATACTATGAAATGAGTTAAGGGGTGTCCATAAATAATTCTCCATTTCAAAAAAAAATCTCACGTGAGACTGGGGTGAGTGAGGGGGTAGGTCAAGCCAAAACTTATGAAATTTCCCCAGAGAGAAAATGGGGTTGAAGAATTGTCAAAACCATCTCATGTAATTTATGGATGCCCCCCTAACATTCTCAATCATTGATAAAATTATAGCAAATGATGCAAATAATTTTAAAAAGGTTTTATTCTTTTATGATAGTTGTGAAATTGTTTGTCAGCAGCAAATAAGTTATAAATTTAGTATTACTCCATGCTATGGAAAAGTTAATGTTGTTAATAGTAGAGGAGTTTGTACCTTCATCTAATATCTGAAAATACAATGCCTTGTTTCTTCCTAAAGCTGTTAAAGTGACATTTTCCCAAGGTATACCCATATGCAAGTCAAGTGTATGCTGTTCTCTGTTTCTTTCTACTCTTATCCAGGTTTTGTTATAACTAAAAGAAACAAGCACGTTTTTAGTACATTGCAATTGTTTAGGTAAAAATAAAGAAATATTTTCATTTGGAATTATATTTGTTACGAGCACTAAATTTTTTAAAAAGGTTTTATTATTACACCGGGCTACATATTTTTTCGTGCCTACGATTTTGGAACGAATTTTAAATTATATTTGTGTCACTGATTTTAAATATGAAATTAGTTTTTCTGTAACAGCTCTATTTTTTCAGATTTAGCAAAATACAAAAATATTAATTTTGAACTTTAAAAAAAATTAGTGTGTGTTTCTTGCATAGCTTTTGATGCTGAACACGAGTCTGGTTTCTGTTCTATCTTTATTAATGGTTTTGCCATCATAGGATTTTTTCTATTTAAGTGAGGAAATGACAGTTATTCAGATTTTAAAAAATCACATTGCGACAAGACCATTAGAGGCAGAAAAAAGTGGAACCAGATTCGTGTTTAGCATCAAAAACTGCACAAGAAACATATGCTACATTTTTTATAATGTTCAAAACTATTTTTTTTTATATTTCTAGCATTTCTTGGACACTAAAAATGTGAATAATCTCAAAAAGTAGATCTGTTTAAAGAAAAAAATGAATTCATATTTAGAATCTGCAGACTAAATATAGTTAAACTAAGTTTTAAATCTTAGGCACCAAAACAGGTGTGTTCTGTGATGTATGAGGATATTCTGACAATTATTTAAAAAACAAATTGATTGGTCATGTAGCTATCTAAATTGTTTTTTCTGTCAGCAAACTAATGCTCATAAAACACATTAAACTTATATGTATATTCCGACTCAATGCGCCCAAAAACAGATAACTAACAAACAAGTCAACATCCATTTTACACTGCGATGCAAAAGTTTGACAATGACGTTTTTTAGCTGTCAAATTTAAAATTGTGATAGTAGAATAACAAAACACCCCTAAACATATTAAATAAATATTTTGAAATGCTATAATTGAAACATAATTGTTTGATTTGCTATAACAATATTTTTTTTCATAAAATAAAAATTTGTGCGATGCAAAAGTTTAGACACAAATACGAGATTATGCTAATTTAAAATAGATAATGGCCTAATTTCGCATATTTATTGATGAATTGAATTTGATAAATTGAAAAAACACGATATCCGGTGAACTAAACAGATTTAATAACGATATTGGTTCAATTTTACACCAAAAAGACAATATAGCCACTTTAAATATTTATTCAAATCATATTTGCTTCAAATGTATAATTTAACATCTCTAAATACGAACCAAATACCTACCAGTCCATCACCTTAAAGTTTTGGCACGAATTCGTGGATTTAGAGACATGCATTTACCGATTTTCTTGATGAAAAGTGCAGTCTTTCCCATATAAAATCACAAAATAGTGACATGTTATTTTTTTTTTGCACTTTAGTGCAATGCAGAGATAGTCACCTCTACAAAAACGACAAAAAAAGTCATTCATTTTAACGTAAATTCACTCCACACCATTGCGAAAGTTCCTTCTTTATACTGAAGTTTGAAATTTCTTGAGCAAAACCGGTTTCTTTGAACCAGTTACAATTTAACCGGTCTCTTTAGTGCTATTTCAACACGTTCGGTTTAACCGAATATTGAAAAATAATCTTTTGAAAACAGCGGTTTTTCCCCTCAAAAACTCTAGCATAAAGAAGGAACTTTCGTAATGGTGTGGAGTGAATTTACGTTAAAATGAACGACTATTTTTGTTGTTTTTGAAGAGGTGACTATCTCTGCATTGTACTAAAGTGCAAAAAATAATATGCCGCTATTTTGAGATTTTATATGGGAAAGACTGCACTTTTCATCAAGAAAATCGGTAAATGCATGTCTCTAAATCCACGAATTAGTGCCAAAACTTTAAGGTGATGGACTGGTAGGTATTTCGTTAGAGATGTTAAATTATACATTTGAAGCAAATATGATTTGAATAAATATTTAAAGTGGCTATATTGTCTTTTTGGTGTAAAATTGAACCAATATCGTTATTAAATCTGTTTAGTTCACCGGATATCGTGTTTTTTCAATTTATCAAATTCAATTCATCAATAAATATGCGAAATTAGGCCATTATCTACTTTAAATTAGCATAATCTCGTATTTGTGCCTAAACTTTTGCATCGTACAAATTTTTATTTTATGAAAAAAAAATTGTTATAAACAATTATGTTTCAATTATAGCATTTCGAAATATTTATTTAATATATTTAGGGGTGTTTTGTAATTCTACTATCACAATTCTAAATTTTACAGCTAAAAAACGTCATTGTCTAAACTTTTGCATCGCAGTGTATAATTTTTTTTATACTAAAACTTGATAACTTTGAAAAACTATATAGGTATAGCTGTAAGAAAAAGTTTTTTTAATTTGACCTTCAAAAAATACTTACTAGAAAAAATGGGTTCCAACACTGGGCACAAAATCAAACGATGTTGAAATTTTCCCAGTGTCGTGTTGTTTAAAGTTAGTCTCAACGCTCAAATGCTGTGTGCGTCGGGCATTCAGTGTTATCCACTGCAAAAGCCATTGATAACTTTTATCTCGACAAGGTACCTCAAGAGTCATCATGTAATGGCGACGGAAGAAAATCATTCCGAACATGGACACTTTTCTGAGAACAGCCACTCCAGCACCAACTCCAAACAGACCGAACCCAGCACCAAAGTAGGGGTTGTCTTGAAGGGAAGCTATGAAATCTGGTAAAGGCATGTTGATTGTTGAAAGGCTGAATTCTAAAAACATAAAGAAGAGTGATAAATATCATATTATACAGTGGAGGGTCAAAAACCTGCATATTTTGAGGAAAAGACCCAATGCAGATTTCAGGCTTTAGCAGATTTAAGGTCATAAAAATACTAATCATGGATAGGTTTCAAAAAACAGTTTGACTAATAGTAAAATAAACTAAAAAACAAGCCAAATTTTTAGCATTTGGAACAACAACAAAATTTTAAAAAAACACTTAATTGTATTATAACTTCTCAATTATATCTTTGTAATTTTTCAGTTTGAGTAACAGGAAAGTATATATAGAATATCCTGAAAGGATAAGTTTAAAATCCACTTTTGCAATTTTTTTTCAGTAATACATAATAAAAAATTATGTAATTTCGTTCAACCTTTATCCTGATGACATTATCACGCTCTTCCACCGGCAATGTTTATTTTGACTTTTGTTGCTTACTCTTTGGAACATAAAAATTGCCATTTCAAAAATAGTAACTTATTAATGCATTTAATATTGGTTTGTTTCAGGGAACGTACCTTTTCTTTAGTCGATGCTCCGATCTATAATAATTAAATTTATGTATTTTTTCGTATTTTTAGTGAACAAATTAAAATAATAGGGCTCAATAAAAAACGAAATTCCGTGGGGTACCAGCTTCAATGACGATATAGCACCGGACGAGTTTTTAAATTACAAACCGTTATAAGCTGTGTAAAGCTCTTTACGTAAGCTAAAAATAGACAGCCGGAAATATCTAAAAATAAACATACAAATGTTACTGTAAAACTAGGTTTGTAAATGTACATTTTATGATAATTATTTTCTACAAACACATTACTTAAGGTTTGATTCATAATCAATTACTGAATACTAATTACCATAATTATATTGGAAACGTTTTTGTATAACTACAACAACGTTTCCGATATAATTATGGTCCGATAAAAAAAATAGTGCTTACTCTTCAAATCTAAGGGTTGATTTCTTCTTACTCTTTTAAAGTTATAAGTTAGAAGATACCTTTTGTAAACATATGCTCTGCTAAATTTTTGCTTTGAAAAGTTTTATATTTACGCTTTACTTGAAGTTCTAAATTATATGAAAGTATTCTATAATAAATTTGTAAAATAAAGTTTCATTGTTCATTCAAAGTTAGTAGTAAATTAGTGACTATGCCAATGTTTTGCAAATCCATTTTAAATTAAAACTCTTATTATTCTTTTTTGTTATCCTTTTCCATTAATAAAGGTTTTCAATGCAATTCAGCAGACCAAAAACAAAAATAATAATTTTTGAAAAATGTAGCTATTAGTACAAGATTTCCATATCATATGAAGTTAAGGCTCATACTTGACTGCTTTTTTTCTATTTGATAAAAGGCAACTTTTATTTGAAATTCCAAATCTTACAATATTATATGTTTAACCTTAGTAAAAAGTTTCCTTTATTAATGAAAGATTAACCAAACAAATAAACATATGGTAGGATTTTAAATTCTTTTGAGGAATTCGGTCGCTGCCAATAACCTTCAAACTCGCTCGAAATTGATTCTTTAATATTGTTTATACTTTCTTTATTTAAATATACCTTTAGGCAATGGATTTCACTGAAACCTGGAATAATACCTGCTCAAAAATTGGCTATGCGGCAAGATTAGGTAAAGTGAACCTTTTGAATCGCTGCATCAGAGATAAAAAGCCTGTGGATGTTGCTGATAACAGAGGTTGGAGACCACTCCATGAGGCGGCTGCTGTGTCACCTACCATCGAATGCTTGGACAAGCTCCTCAAGCATGGAAAGTTTAATTCCTTAATGCTTTTTTTTTTACCGAATAGATTTGTGTAAATGCCGGTGTATAATTCAACCTCCTATTTTTAAACCAAACATCCTTCCAAAATCGGAAACCCATGTATTGTCAAGGTAGGAAATAAGGCAAGAAAAGATCGTCCCAGAGCTTTCTGGGGAAAATAAGAGGAGACCCGTTCATGCTGTACCATGAATTTGTATTTTTGTAAACAAAATTTCAACCACAGCGAAAATAAAACAGGTTTTGGCCCTGGGTGTTCTTTACTTATTCTTTGTTATTAATATTTTGATGACCTTGAATTGAGAAGCTAGGTAGATGCTATATTCAGTAAAATATGAAAGTCAGGGGACAACTGAAATCGGAGACCATCATTGTTTTATTTACACATTAAAGACTGGTTGACTGAACTGCTCTGTATCAAAGCTACACTGCACTTTTCAAATCATACTTTACGCCAGGAACTAACAATTAAGCATCAATTGGATGCTGTGAATACATATAAATCTTATTTGATCTTCAGAGTTCAACTGCTTTTGTGTTTTTACTTTTTGCGCACCTTTTTTATCGATGGCATTTATACCTTTAATTTTATTGAAATTTAGTTATAGTTTAAAGATAGGGATATATATATATTTTTGAAACTTTGATGTATTGTGTGTAAGTTGATCCAGTTTTATATGGCACTAATTATGTCCCAAATTTCTTGGCTATTTCACAAGTATATACAGTATGTAAATGAGTGTTATTTCATTGTACATAGCTATTTTTTATTTAGCACAAAAATTCACTACTAAAAAGAACAAGGAATAGCACGTAAAAGAGGATGAGGCTTGTAATGGCAGTGTGTGTGAATTTACAAATGAATGAATAGCAAGAATGGCAATACTCAAACTTTGAAAAAAAAATCATAAAACAATTATTTTGTAATTATTAGTCAATTTATTGGTTAATATTACTCATTTAACAGACTTTCTGATACAGTTACATTTCAAACATTCCTTTCTTTGCTGGAATATTTTTTTGATATAATTTTTGGTTAGTAGTTCTGAAATAGCCTTGATACAATCAAGTACAGTAAAACTTCTCAGGAGTGACAACCCTCCGTTATGAGGAAAATGAGTCGTTGATGGAGGGTGGTCTCTTTGAGAAGTATCATCACTGAGCTGCTTAAATGTTCAAATCAATTTTATGAACGATGGTTTAATAGTAAAAATTAAGAAAAGTATACAATTTTCATCATTTTATTTATTTTAATTTTATCCAAAAACAAGGTCCTATTTTTTACTATACATTTAAGTTACAATCGTTTAAATTAAGAAGAAATTTCTACTTTTTTTTTTCGATTTTTCGGAAAGTACCTCATATTTCAATTTGTTTTTAAGCTCTGTAAAAAGACTATATCTTGAAAAGGTCTTTCGTGTTTTGCAAATTTAACATCCACTGCTATTCTTCCATTCTGTTAGTTTCTTAAACTCCTTGCCATCGGCGATAGCCCCTTGCTTGTGTGACAACTGACAACCCTAGTGATTTGTTTTTGGTAAGGCATGTTCAAGCGTTACTTTGGCTAGGGATGTCAACGTACATAATAGATGGCCCTACATTGCAATTGTTAACTGCAGTAATGGGAAAGAAGCTTCCTATTGACAATTCGTAGAAGGGTCTTTCAAAATGACCCTTTTAACAGCAAAAGGGGGTGGGGGTTTCCAACTTTTTAAGCTGGTGAACTGTTCCGCGCACTAATAAGGATGAAGATCATTCAAAGGACGAAAAGGGCAAACAATGTACAGTTCCGCGCAAGAAAGCAAGGACGTGGCAGGAAAGCAAGATTTACTTTTTGGAAAAGTGACCCCCGGATGAGACTTGGAATCCGGTCGTAACCGGAGGTAGCATCACTTCTTGTATGGTCTGGTCTGTTCGAGAGGTATTTTTAACATTAAGCGTATAGGGGGAAAAATCGGTGCCTTGAAAAATTGCTCGTTTGCGGAGGTGGTCACTTAGTAAAGGTGGTCTGTTGTAGAAGTTTTACTGTAGCAACAATTCAACCAACTTAAAACCAGCAGAACTTAAACCAACCAGAAACTTATTGTTCCAGTTTATTCCTTTATCAATGTGGGTTAAGCTTTGGTTTTGTATTTTACAGTCATAAAACATTTAATCCAACCAAGGCAACTGTTGAGAAAAAAATTAAAAGAAGTTTATGACAATTAGAGTTATTTTAACTGCAGTTTATTTTAATTATTTGTTCTTATGCTGTCACATATACAACTAATTTTTGTATGTAGATTTAACTGTAATAGGTGTGCTACATTGAAATATATAATGATGTTCTCCATTGATTTACAAAGTAACGTATTGTTACTTTTTTAGTGTGAAAGCTTTAAATTATGATTTCCATAATTTTAGGTGGATCTGATATCAACTGGACAACGCATGAAGGAGAAACTGCTCTTTTGCTTGCTTGTAAGAGACGACAGGGAGAGGTTGCTAATGCTTTTGTAAATCTGCTTTTACAATATGGAGCAGATCCTAATATTGTAGATAATGAGGAAGATAGTCCTTTGTTAGAAGGTATGTATATTTATCACTTAAATTTGTTAATTTATTCAAATAAGTTGAAACATATTTAACTGAAAGGTAATTGTTTAGTTAATTGCAGTTTATTAAATCTCTGCTGTATATATATTTTTAGAGTGCTAAGATTGTGCAAGTTACATTCTTTATATTCAATTTATATTTCAATATAAGTGAGGCTTGTTTGTTTGGTTTTTTATAGTCCTTATTTGTTATTTAGTGTTTGTGTCTGTTCTTATTTATCTATAATAAAAAATTAATTATTTTAATTTTGTGTGTTTGTGGCTATGTCTCTTATAGACTCATAAACTAGACATTTCTTTGACTCATAACTTGGCACAAATGTGTAGTTCATACTTAAGTTACAGATTTTGAACTTTCAGAGCTCAAAATGTTCTATTTTTAGAGAAAATTCGAATATTCTGAAAAAATACACCACTTTTGCTCAAATCCGATAATTTTTTTACTTTCCTGATGCCATCTGCTGAAAAAAATTAAATAAAACTTTTAACAAAAATATTTAAAATTGAAAATGTTTATTTTATTCTGTTGCCATTACCTTCAGAAACTAAATTCATTATTTGAAAAATAATTGACATGTTTCAAGTATCGTAATTCCGTCCAGTCTCCATTCTAGGATTTTATTGTGGGTTTAGGTGATGGATTTCTTCCTTGATGGTTCTGTCGATTGCAAAAATGTGCATATTTAAGCTACTTCCGTAAATTATAACTATAATGGTTGTTCAAGGCCATCGTACTAGAGCTACATTTTAGGGTTTTGTTTTAATTTTTTCGCCAAATACGTTGCCAAACTAGCCAAATTCTTACCTAAACACGCCAAATAATAATATTTTTTTAAATTATAAGCTGGTTTGTTGTTCGAAGGCCATTGTGGTAGAGCTGTATAATAAGAGTGTTTGTAGCTATATCACTTTCTAGCCAAATTCTTTCCAAAAGCGCGTTCAAGGCCATCGTACTAGAGCTACATATTAGGGATTTGTTTTCACTTTTTCGCCAAATATTTTGCCAAACTCGCCAAATTCTTACCTAAACGCGCCAAATGAGCTAAAAGGTTTTATATGTTTATGAGGAAAATTACGATGACTTTTATGAGTGCATTTATAGCGTATTTTTGTATTTTGGATTTTTAAGGTAATATAAGTAACAGTATTTTATACTTTATAACGAGCGGGAAAAATAACATAAGTTTATCATCCTATAATGGATTAAATTGTACATATACTTGGATCAATTACAACTTTTTTTTTAGTTCGTGCGAAGTATGGGTATTTATTTGCTAGTCATTAATTAAAATTTTGACTTTTTTACATTTAAAATATTAAGTTCTGAAAAAAAAATTTGAAACTAAAAATTTGTTGTTTTTTTAAAAATAAAAATAAAAATCTTAAAATAAATATATCGTTGACAGTAAAATGTTGCTTTTCAGATTATTAAATAACTAATTGAATAATGTACCCATATCTTTTGTTTATTAAGTTTTTTATTCATACTTTTTTCATGTTATAGAAATTTGGCTCCTAAATTTTCATGAAAAGAAATGTTTTCTTACCTGATGCTAATATTTGCCAGTTGAACTCTTTTAGCCATTCGCAAAAACAACCACCAAGTTGTGGAACAACTCATTGCGGCTGGAGCAGACGTCAATGCCAGTGATTGCAGCAGCTGGTCTCCTTTGCATGCAGCTGCCACATTCCAGGATCCTTTTTTGGTGCAGTGCCTACTGAAGCAGAATGCCTGTATTGATGCTAGAGATGAATGCGGAATGACACCTATTTTTACTGCTGCTCAACATGGATGTG
Organism: Oedothorax gibbosus; assembly: GCA_019343175.1. Taxonomy (NCBI): domain Eukaryota; kingdom Metazoa; phylum Arthropoda; class Arachnida; order Araneae; family Linyphiidae; genus Oedothorax; species Oedothorax gibbosus. The sequence continues at coordinate 64,819 of JAFNEN010000494.1, forward strand.
AACAGTGCTTGAAAGAGCTTTTATCGGCTGCCAGAGATAGAAGTAACTTTTTTTTTGTTTAATATTCAATTATTGCAAAAAGGGGCCAGGGAGCCCAGTTGAATGATTTTAAAGACTTTTTCAAATCATTGTATTTTTTTATTATTAGTGGAAATTTTATGTCTTCAAAGTTTTAAAATATCTTTATGAAATTTACAGACATGAAAAATGCTGTTAACATTGGGGCTGAAGATTGGGCTACACCTCTAATGATTGCAGCCCAACAGGGTTTCTTGAACTGTTTAAATCTTTTGATAGAGTTTGGAGCAGATTCTAACCTAAAAACTACTGACAATGTCACTGCACTGCATTTATCAGTCCAAGGAAATCATGAAGAGTAAGCATGTGTATAATTGAGTTAATTTTTAATTGTAAAACATACAATATCACTGCAATCAGTAGGGTATAAATTGTATGGCTTTATTTTAGTGTGGAAAAAAGGTAAACTGTCCAAAGTTACAACATCGGACATAGTTCCTTACTTTTCAACTTCTTTCTTTCAATTTATTCAGAATTATTAACTTAAAGTACCGTCGAATGGGGTAACTTTAGCTCAAGCAAATAACTTATCATTAAATACTCTTTAATGATGTTCTTTCCTTTTTCAATTATTGGCAACTCTCCTTGACCTATGAGTAAAAAAATATTCAAGAAGAAAGTCAGTATTAGGGTTTTATGCTTGTACCCAAGTTACCCCATTAGACACTATTAATAAAAATGGTAAATAATTAATAGAACAAGTTTGAAATGTAGTTAGATTATGAGCATCATATTATTTACTTTAGTTGGAAGTTATGTTTACATATATAAAGGGTGTAGTTGCAAAATTGATAATGGTAAATTCAATTGGACGAAATCACCATTTGAATGTGCCAGACACTATATCTTAGTTATGCTTTGGAGGATGTGAGTTTTGCAATTACATCTTCCTATATGTTTATAATGTTATTTAATATGTTTGCAAAATTCCATGTTTTAAATTTGTTAAAATTATTTTAAAATTTTAGTTGCTTGGATGTTCTTTTGAAAACAATGGACCTTGAACCCCTTATCAAAGCATTTCATCCATCAACATTTGAAAACAAAGATTGGATATGCCCTTTACATTTAGCTGTTGAAAAAGGAAGGTAAAATGAAATTTCAATTAACTCTTATTCTATGAATAAAGTGATTGCATTATTTGTAACATTTTCATATAAAGCAACCAGTTTTCTCTTTTCATATCACCAATCTAGTGTGTGAAATGTTTTTGAATTTATAGCTCAAAGTTATTAAATTTGGTGTTAGAATTTAAACTTTTAAAATAAATCTTTATAAAAAGTTTAGTTATGATTTGTTATTTGCTATTATGAAATAATCAAAATTATTTGTTTATTAAGTTTTGTTGCCAATATTTTATAAAATTATGCTTCATACATGTGTGTGACTATACAATACTGGACAACCTATGATGACTAATTTTGACGTGGACCATTGTTATTCTAAAACCCTAATATTTGTTCTTCATTTTCCCGCCTATTTTTACCTTCATGCTTTTAGTAAAGGAATTTACCAAACAAATCATTTTATGTTTTTGTTCTGACACATTTTTATATATCTCTTACAATTTTTTAGTGTGTAGACTGAAAATGATTTTAATTAATTTTATCAAATTTATTGCTAACAATTAATACTTATTGCATTCGACCTTAGCTATGGATGCCTAAAGAAACTGTTGTCCACTGGATTTTCACCGGACAGTTTGTATTGCTGTGATGAAAATAACTTAGCTCGATTGATTACTTTTCTGCCTGAAAAGGAAACTGCCTTGTCATATGCAGCATATAAAAAAGACACTGAATCCATGGCCATATTATTAGCTGCAGGCGCAAGCTGCAATCCTGTGAATGGGGCTTATCATCCATTATTAAGAGGTATTAGACTCATAACATTGAAAGTTTATATTGTTTTAATTTAAGATTTTTTTGATAGATTTTTGATGCTTCACCCATTGTTTGAATGCATTTAATGACTTATCTATAATAATAAAAGAAAGAGTCTGTCTGTGTGTCTGTCTTCGGATCGTAAAAGACCTACTTATACTGCCCAAAGGAATTCGAAATTTTAAACATAGATTCCCTTTAATACTAACGTGTGCACCTGAGGCTTAGTTTTTTCATATTTGTTTCATTTTTAGAGAAAATTCGAATTTTCTGAAAAAAATACACCACTTTCGCTCAAATCCGGTCATTTTTTTCTCTTTCCTGATGCCATCGGCTGAAAAAATTAAATAAAACTTTTAACGAAAACATTTAAAATTCAAAATGTTTATTTTATTCTTTTGCCATTACTTTCAGAAACTAAATTCATTATTTGAAAAATAATTGACACGTTTCAAGTGACGTAATTCCGCCAGTCTTCATTCCCGGATTTTATTGTGGGTTTATTTGATGATTTTTTCATTGATTTTTCTGTTGACTGCATGTATGCATATTTAAGAAAAAAAAGTATAGTTAAGCTATTATTGAACTATGATGGTTAATAAAGGCCATCGCACTAGAGCTATTAGTGTTTTATGTCTATATTTTTTCGCCAAATATGTTGCCAAACTCACCAAATTATTAACTAAAATTTGCCAAATAGGCAATTTCTTTTATAAATAATTTATAAGCTGGTCGGTTGTTCGAAGGTCAATGTGTTAGAGCTGTATAATGGGTTTGAGTAGCTATATCTATTTTCTCGCCAAATTATTTCCCAAAATGCGCCAAATGAGCTAAAAGGTTTTATGTATTTATGAGGGAATTGTGATGACATTTATGAGTGCATTTTATAGCGTAATTTTCATTTTGGAATTTTAAGGCAATGAAACGGAATTTTATAATTTATAACGAGCGGAAACAATAATAAGTTTATGATCCTATAACAGAGTATATGGTACACATATTTGGAATCTATTTGATATTTTTTTTATTCTGTGCGAAGAACGGGTATAAATTTGCTAGTTAATAATAAATTCTGTAACTCAGGAACATGAAATACATATCTCCCACTAAATATTTGTAGGTAAAGAACAGATTTTTTTTGCTAAGAAAAATAATTACTTAATAGGGTGGATTGAAATTGGCAATTTGTTTTAGATTTTAATTATTTAGTTATGTCAAAATGTGCCATTATTTGAACAGAAAACTGTGTACAAATTTTAAAAGAATTAAATTTTTTTTAAAAAATCTCCCTAGCAACTTTTTATTTTAAAGTATTCTGCGACATTAACAGTGCATGAAGTTCAAGGAGGTGATCAAGGAGTTGTCAGTGTCGGAAAACAATCTAAATTTGCAAATTATTATTATGGACAGTTGGCACACTTCTGATTTTTTCACTTCACCCTAATAATCTAGTCTAAAGTTAATTCTAAATATTGAGGCAAAAGTAAATAGTTTAACGTTAATATCCCTATTTAGGCAATTCCTTTTGTTCAAAGTACATTTGTCAGTTAATTAACTTTTTGCTTTAAATGTATAGAGCTATTGAAGGACTATTTTTACTTATGCAGAAAAAGGCTTACAGAAGGAGAATTTACTCAAAACATATTTTTCATGAGCTTTATTTAAATTCAGTTTAAGAAGAACTTTTTACATTATTTGTTAGCTTCTTCTGTATAATAAAAATTAGGGCCACTTTTCCATTTGCGCGCTTTATATAATTTAAACAAGTTAATTTAATTAAAAACTTTGGTTGACATCACTTTGAATTGCTCTTTATTTGTTTCAGTACATTTATATAACTATTTTGTTTATATATTCAATATTTCACTGAAGTTTTTTAATAATACATTTAAAATTATTGTTTCAGCTATGAGAACTTTAGACCCTAATGCATTCCACATGCTCATTGACCATGGCGTTGATGTCAACTACCCAAGAACAATAAGTCCTTCCAGAGTGGCTTTAAATGAAGTGTTCCTGTGTTCTTTTTTTGCTCATCCAAATCTAATGAGACTAGTTCTGTACCATGGCTGTGATCCCAACCTCAGTTTTCAAAATGAAAGTGATGTGTTCTTTTTTATACGATGTGTTGGACAGTTTATGAGGAGGAACATTTTAGACCTCCCTGGTTTGTTGAAGTTTCTTTTACAATTCCTTATCATCAATAGGGGAGTCCAGTGTGCGTTTCATGAACTTAATAGCTTATTTCCATCAGATTTAGAGGAAATCTTTGAAGAAATAAGTAAGTCGGGGTTTTAATATACAGCTTTAAAAAAATATATATATTATACTTACGCTTAATTTTGAATGAGTATATGAATTGCGACATCCGATAACTTTTCAAATGTCCAGAGTTGTACCAGCTACTCTTTGGTGTTGTATTTTATCATGAAGTAATGAAATATCTTAATCATAGTTTCATTTTAGTTGTTAGAAATAATAAATTAAACTGATAAATTCTTTATTTTCACATACTTCATTGGCAGCTTCTACAATTCATAAAGATATCTATAATTTATTTTGGTTCAAATTTAATGTGATACAATTTAGTTAAAGGTAAATGGTGTATAGTAATATAATAATTAGTATTCAGAAATTATTATTTACTGGTGCTTTTGTTGAATTTTTTTGTTTGTTTTAATTGATATGATTTATAATTATAAAGTGATACATAGTTTTTTTCCTCAGATAGTACTTGACTTTTATTTAAGAATTGTAGAACATTTTTTAAAAGTAATCACTGAAAGACTTTCATTTTCTCTGTCAAAAAATAAATGATTATACAACCTCTGTCATGAAATCCTTAATATATATTTAATTAAGTTACTGCTGGCATAATATATTGTTACTTTTAATGGTAATATGATTTAAAAACTAAATTTTGTTAGATTAGCATAGCATTTATTTTTTGATCAAATTTTTAAAAACTTAATGTATAATTTTCCATAAAACAGAAATATAAAGTCATCTTTATTTCCTATTTTTAAATGTTATTTGGGGATTTTTTTCAGGTAAACCATCTACTCTAAAACAGATTTGCACCATCAAATTACGCCAGCATTTGTATTCTATACATGGAGTAAAATTGCCTCACATTATTCGACTCTTAGGTTTACCATCATTTCTTGAAGTGGATGTTGCATTCTATAACTTGAAGCTTCCAGTATCCGACTAGCTTTCATATTGTATTCTGTTTTATTAAAAGTTTCTCTCATAGCAATATAGTAAATCAAAAGTAAAGAACTGGGATTTTCATAACTTATTTAGAATTTACATATACATTTTTAAATGTAAAAAACCAAACTTATCAATTTTAAATGGTATTTGGTTGTAATCTTTTTTAACCTTATTAAATTCTTTATGTAAGTTGGAGAAAAAAGTTTATAGAGGAATAATTGGTTAGAGCTTTGTCTTCACTTAGGGAAGGAACAAATAAAAACATTTTATGTTGAAGTTAAAATCACCGTGTTTATCAAAAATCATCTTTTCATAAAAAAATCTTTTGTATTGTGTAAGGAAATGTTTAATAGTGTATCCAGAGGGGAAGTTTCAAATTTAAATGAATGGTTGGCTTTTACTTTTCTTGTAAATTCTAGGTTTCGTAATGTAGCATTCTTGCTCTAAGTGATATACCTATGCTTTTTGAACCTTTAAGGTGATTTAAATTTCTATGCTTAAAAGCTTTAGAAATCTATGCAACCACTTTGTGATAAAGATTTGATGCTGATATTTTATCTCAATATATTATAATTATCCATGGTTAAGTATGACAAAAGTTGTAGAAAATTTCATACAAAATTACTTTTAATATTTAACATGTATATTATAGTTTCTTCATTACTTCACACAATATGTGTAATATCAAGTACATAAAAGTAAATATTTTAGTTGAATTTTATTTTAATTGTTACATTGAATGTGATGTAAAACATCTCTAATCTTGTAATATAAAAATACTTAAATATTATTGTAAAAGCAAAGTTTGTTTTGAGTGTGATCATTATTTTGAATAATTTTTTTTTTGTTAGTCTCTTGATGTATAAATCTTAACTTCATAAATTATTTTGTTTAGTTTTGAGATTTAAGGATTGATTAAAACAGTTACCATTGTACACAAGTTGCTTACCTAGTAGAATTTTTTATACTTTTCACTTTACACTTTTTCACCATTTGCTTGGATAATAAAATTTCCATAGAAGTCAAACTGCTAACTTTGTTATATAGAGTTTAATGCAATACAAAGTATTTGTGAATTTTTTACTGTTTTGTGGACCATAAAATGTATTGCCACTGTTGTATATTGAGCTATTTCTCTTTACTACGGTTATACTGTTCATTGTATTATTTACGTTTTGATAGTTTAAAGCCTGTTAGAAAGTTTAATATTTACTGATCAGTAGTACTTATTTAGTGATTTTCAGCCTACTTACCTTTTTTTTTTATTTGAAAGAATTAAATTATGATTCTTCGATGGTTCATTAGTTGTAAAGAAAGTAAAGCTGCAAAGCATTCTAATTTTTAGCATAAAACAGTTGGTCAGTTTTAATTAACATTTCTTTATTTATTGATCCAATTGAAAGTTGTTTAGTATTTTTTTATTACTAAATAAATAGTTATCAAACATTAGGTTTTTACAGATTGTTATGTTTATTTAAGAATAAGCTGGTAACATTTAAGGCTATGGCGGCATTTACCAAATACCACTGAAACGGATGCTAGTATTTTGACTAACACAATTTTCGTATTCTTCGACTGTACTAATATATAAGAATTTCAGTACAAATTAATCAGAAAGTAGGCTATTTAAGTTCTTTCAGAACTTCTTGTTTTACATAGCTTTTCAAAAATGTTACTTTTTTGTATAAATGTTAGTTAGGTAGCCTAAATATAATATATATTTATTTTTAAAATGGGACAAAACTTCTTTACTTATATAATTTATGTTGAGAATTTACATTTATTGCCAATAAAGAATCTAAAATAAGTTTTGGAAAATAGACTGTTTTTTTTTAAGTAAAAATTATGTTAAAATCATTATTTTACCTGTATATCTTAATATATTTCTTCTGTTAGAGAACATTATATATTAATTGAAGTCTTTCACATTTTTAAGGACAAGGCAGCTGCTCCAAACTAAGGAGTTTAAACAACAAGTTCATTTCTTTTGAAATGTCTTGTACTTAGGAATTAAATGTGTTAATTTGCCCCATTAAGTTCAATAATTGCATACTTCTTAACTTTTTGCTTTTCATTAGGATAATACAAATTATGTTCTTGAATTTTAGAAAAATAGCTTAACTAAGAGATAAACAAATGAATTTAAGGTAAAAGTAGACCCTACAAATGAAGATTATAAAATTATTGATAAGAAGAAAATTTAAATATTTATACAAAAATACTAGTAGTTAATACTAATAGTTTACTTCTAGCCACAGACAAGCTTCTAGCCTTCTTTAGAAGCTTTAACACAGTCAATTTCGCTTAATTGTTACAAGGTCGACAACCTATCAGCTGGCACCCAACGGAATTTCGAGCGACATCATACGCTAACACCATGGAGACTTTGAACTTCACAAATTTAACGAGTATGTCCATCCCAGTATACTCGAGTATTTTAGATGGATTTTGGATCCAAAGGCTATATGAAAGCAGGGATTGGATTGCCATTTGCCGCCGAGATCGAACCAGCGCCTAACTAACTTAACTACTCAGGTGTCAACGACTCGTAACTTGACTGTGGTGCAAAATTATGAAGCCCGTCACCAATAGCCCTCTTAAATCTATCGTAGTCCAAAGACGCCTTCCGCGTAAATAGGTCGAGGCATTGAGCTAGAAGGGTAATTGGAGTGAGGCAGGGCCGAAAACCCACTCACACCCTTTTGAGCGAACAGGTCAGAAAAGGACTATTTTCCCTACACTTGTATGCAATGCTTGTATGAGAATGAGACCCTTCTATCATATTGACTTGGGCTCCTAAAGGTATTTTAACATTTTTAGTTCGAAAGAAATTAACTTTCTTTAACTTTATATTCCAACTTTTTTAAGAAATAACCATGTGGATCACTAACTAAGAACCAGCGAAGACGAACCCAATAGCGAAATAGGCAAGTTTTGCCCAGTTCGTTTCTGCTGCAGTGCCGTGTATTCCTCCGCGTTTCGTTATTGAACCGGCCATAGCCTCAACCGGCTCGTTTGCTGCCCTGTTCAGTGAATCACACACTGACACACCTCACTCCACGTTTCTTCAGCTTCTAGCTCAATGGGTCGAGGTGTTTTTTTTTTTTTATAGTTTCTGCCAAATACTGAAATGTAAACTGAAGTGAGCTCAATCATCAAGTTAGTAAATAAATGAAAGAAGCTTAGGTGGTTTAGTGGATATAATCGCAGTTTATAAAGCTAACGTTCGGCGTACTGTATCGGGTTCGGGCTCGATTTTTACCTGTACCCTGAGTGTACTTTCTCTCTCTGTGTCAGTAAAAATTATGTCTGTGTCCAGTGTCTGTTTTACTTAACGAAGATTTATAAGCGAGTCTCTGATCATGCCTATGGATCAAGCACACAAACTGGAAAACACATGTACCAACCTACCTGCTTGAAAAGACGTCAATCATCGTTTTAAAATTTTTACTAATTTTGTAAATTATTAGGTTTTTCACAATTATTGTAACATTCATCTACTTCACAATAGCTGCTTAAAAATTATTAAAAGTAAATATAATGTAGTGAAGAAAAAACAAAGTCTAGTAAAACAGCACAACCTTTTAATTGATCTGTGCATTTTGTTAAAATGTTGACCTTTCAAATTATTTTATGCTTTTTCCAAGGAATTAATCTTATATATTATGGGTTAATCATGCGACCCCCTCGATTTTTAAAATATGTTTCAGACCCTGTTAAAAGCCTTAATTGTATAATCTCGGCTTTAGAGGGGATTATAATTTCTGCATAAGGAGATTTGAAAAGCAAATGTCACTGTCAGTTCTCTTGGATCTCCAAATGACTTTTTTTTTTAAATGTCAGAATGTCTTGCTTTCAGTGTAACTTTTTGTTATAAAAATGTAATATTTGGAAAAAGGATTTTTTAAAAAGTTTACCAAGATGGTTTTAATGAAAATTTTCTTTGCAGTTCAATTGTCACATAGTTGACTTCATACAAGAATGTGTGCATTCATAGTAAAGAGTGACACTAACTATTAAAAAAAATATGTATTATTAGTGAAAATGCGTTTTTTTTCGCTACACGTTTGTAAACTATATATAAAAATTGAAATAGAAAATTTATTTTGCTTTTTATTTTAATAAATGAATGTATTTTTCAGTATCTTCTCAGATGTAATAGAAATATAAAGTATTAAAATAATCGGTATTATAAAATGAGTTGTGAAGAATTGCAAGAGGTATAATCACATTTTTAAAAATCTTAGTTAACCATGTTTATGTTTTGTAGTATATTTTTGTATAAACATGTATGTGATAAATCTTTGCTCAAAATAATAGTTGTTTGTATATTTGAAAAGTTTTTTGACTGTTTAAAAATTAAATCTTATTAACCTTTTTTTATCTTGAAACTTAAAAAAATTAAAGCTAAGTTGTTAAGCCATTTTCTTATACCAAAAGTTTTAACTGACACTGTATTTAACTTGTATTGTTTATAGCATATTTTATAAAATGTTAGTAAATTATGTGTGTTGATCAAACATTAAATTTTATGTAATAATTTTTTAATTTAAAAATTATGAACTTAAATAGTTTTTGTAATTGTAGATGCTTAGTAGTACCTTACAAGAAGGGTTACTTCGGTTTTGTTTTTCAAAGCAAAGTTGTCTTAAAATCAAATTCAGAGCTGCTTAAAAGAAGTGGTATAACCTTATAATGGTCTAAACATTTGCACAATAAAAGTCTTCCATTATATACTAATCAAATTGTTAGATTTTTTTTGATTTTTGACCTGTGTTTCCAGAAAATATAGATTTTTAACTTTATCAGGTAAATTTTTAAATGTATTTTAATTATTTCGTTTAATATTTTAGGAAGAATTAGAAGTTTTAAATTCTATATATGATGGAGATCCTAAATATCGACAGATATCACCAACCAGTTTTCAGTATAAAGTAAGCAAAATTATTACTTCATTGAATATACTAAGTTTCTTGCTAGTTAGTAGCTTGTAAACAATTTAGTTTAGGTCATATTAACAAAAGATTAATAGCTGTATTTTACCAAGAAGTATTTTGTTTGTTAGTATTTAAATATAGATATTTTTTTCTAAATATTCATTCTAATTTTTTAAAATTTCATATTGAAAATTTCTAAATGAGGATGAAACAGGATAATTAAATAAAACAGGAGAGTGTTTACCAAAGCTTAAACTGTTCATTTAAGCTCTTCATTATTCCCCAAATCTTCATATCGTTATCTACTTGAGAATACTTTGTCATGTGTATTTTGAACCCTTCTCATTGAGAAAACATGCATAGCAGCAGCGTTTTTTTTTCTTTGCAAGAAAATTTAAATGTTTAACCCTTTCAACTCCAACTTTTTATTTGTTATTCTAAAAAATCTAAAATTTTTGAAATCAACTCATTATAGATCCAGAACAAAATTGTAAAAAGCAGGGGGGAAAAAATCTTAATTATTTTAGCTAAAATTTAAGAAAAATAGGTTAGGAATCATAACTTTTTAATAAATTATAACAATAATTTTTCAAAACTTTATTTGTTAGAAATAGTTAAAATTGAATTTTTAAACATTTGAAAATGCAACCATGTGTGAATTTAGGGTCAATTTATTTATAATAAAATTGTTTCAGAGTGAATTTTATTTTAACCATGTTTTTCATACTTTTATTTATATACAACAAACATTATTTAATTCCTCAAAATACATGATTCTCCCATCTAACGATACAAAATGAAAATATAACTTTGTAGAAAAATGTGTGAAAAAATTTAATAAAAATTATTTGAAATATGTACGAGTTTAACTTAGTGAGAATTTTTTCTTTGCAAGTTTGATGATTCCAAATGGAATCATTGGGGGACGTACATAAATTATGTCATGCAAAATTTTGACCTTTTGACCCCTCCCTCCCCCTATGTCACGCTGCGTCACGTTTGATCAAACCCCTCCTCCTAAAATTACGTCATGTTGTTGCACCCCCCCCCTTTTTCAAAGAAAAAGTTAATATTAATATTTCCCTTTGATTCTGAAATTAAAAAAAAAGCATATTTATATATTTTTTTAAAAATTTACTTTGAAAGAAAAAAAGTTAAATTTATCTTGGTTAAATAATTTATTCATAGGAATAGACCAACATTGTATTTACATTTCTGTTGTCCAAGGACTAACTAGCCATTAGCTAATATCTTAAAAAAAAGGGCCTGGGTGTAATCGGATTTTTTGGCTCTTTTGGTATTCATCCAGGTCCTAACGTAGTAGAACTAGTCCTCTGTAGTAAGTAGCTGCTAGTCTTCTGATTGGTCAAGATAGTGTCACAATTTACAGCGCGTTATGAAATACCATTAGGAACAGTTCTGTAAAATGTTGGAGACTAATAATGCCAACGTATTGGCATATAATAATCCCTATCCTCTTTCTGAAATAAAGTTTCTTATGATGATCTTATGATAAAAAAAGATTTAAGATTTTTCTCTCAAAAACTTCATTTTATGCAAAACAGATTTTCAATGCAAAAGTGAAATTTTCCAAATTGTTACATCACGCAAGCGATTACCCCTACCCCTCTCCATGTCACGGCCCGTCACGTTGGTGCATATCCCTCCTTCCCCCCTCTGTGTGTGACGTAATTTATGTACGTCCCCTTGGGAGTGAAAGGGTTACGACTTTAGCTAACATTTAAAAAAAAAAGATTGTTTTGTTAAAAGTATTGGTTATGCTGAGTAGGGTGGCAAGATGGAAGCAAGCAAATTTATATTTTGTTAATGATGTTTTTTTTAATGTGCAAGTCCAAGTTCCTTTGTTTTTGACTAGTTTTTCTTTTTTTAGATTGGTGAAGATGATGACCCTAAGTCTTTTTTACTTGAAATATCTTGGGTAGCTCAGTACCCAAATTCTCCACCCAAAATTAGTTTGGAAGCATTTTTCAACAAGAAACTGTGAGTTTATTTTATTAACATAAAATCAATAATAACAAGCTTAGGAAGTTTGTGTTCAAATCTCTAATGTTTAACCATGATTTTTCAACTATAGTTTAGATATTAACAGAGAAACTTTATAATTTTAAAACCATAAATCCTTTGCTATACTTTAAGGAAAGTTTTTTTAAACTGGATATTTTCCCGCTCCTGCTATATTTAAATAAAAGATAGACTGTGCCCCTTCTACATTATTTAAAATTATTTTATTAATACAATTACTTTATAAAAGATTGTCATATAACTTTTTATCTAACTTAATTATAATGAGTATAAAGCCGAATTAACAAATCATTGATGATAAAACATGTATATAATATTCTGAATAAGATTATGTTTCCATTTCAGGATTCCAGAAGTAAAAAGCAATATTATAAGTAGACTTTTAGAAGAAGTTAGTATATCTTTAGTTCACTTTTTAATATCTTATAAGTTTTTAGAATGTGATAACTTTTATGACTAATTCAATGTATGAAGTCATAGAAGTTTAATGTCTTTAATCATAGACTGCCTTGCTATAATTTCTTGCTTTAAACATTCTATATTAAAATAACTCCTCAACTTTAAAGTTAAATATATAGATATGTTCATGACAAAAAGTTTGTTGAAAGAACTATTTGTTTACTTTCTTTTAACTTCACTCAATAAACATAAAACGATTTCTTACTAATCTTGTGAAGTTTTCTTCCCAGTAAAAAAGTTAATGCAGTTTTTAATTTCTGAATCTATTTCGTATACTATAAATGAACTTATCACTTCTAAACCATTAGTTCATTAATTTGTGGTTATTCTTTTCATACTATGACATTCAGGAAAAAGTTTTGTTTTTGTAGTTGCAAATTGTGGCATTGTTTTCTACAGCTGTTCGTTTGAAGTTTTTATTTCCAATTTTCACTCCATTCAGTCTATTATATCATATATTGTTTATGACATCACTTTGTTCATAAAGTTATAAGAAGGTGTCCACAAATTATGTGACACATTTGAGGGGTTCGAGCAGAATCGTTTGGGGAGAGGACCAAATAATGTGCGAAATAACACAAAATCTCATTAGGTAAAAAAAATAGTAAAACTTTGTCCCATGTTTTATGGACACCCCATAACTGCTGCTGTCTATTGAATGACTTTATAACCAATTGTATTTATTTTAGAAAAATATTTCTACTAAGCTTTGTATTTTCCATTCTTAGGCTGACGGGCAACTTGGAACTCCTATGACATATACTCTTTTGGAGTGGGCTAAAGATAATGCAGAAGAGCTTATGAAATTACAACCAGACAAACTGATCATACCAGAAAGTATTCCGTTGGTTGAGGATAAAGAAGATATTGAAGAAGTGGTGTGTATTTGCATTTTTAAAGTGTCTGTGTTTACAAAAATTCAAAAATTATTTGCTGAATTCGGCAACTTAGTTGTAGAAAGTAAGCTTTAAAAATATATATATTGTAATAAAATACTTTATATATAGCATTTTAAACAGGTTACTTACATAAATAGTGTGAAATGGTACAAACAATAGAGTTAAACTCAAATATAACAATTTTTTAATAACCGTTAAGTGGCTTACAATGTTTGAAGATTTTCTGTAAATTTTAACATATTATAGGTATATAGAGAGAAGATAGTCTTTGTATTATCAATATATAACAAAACTAGCTTTATAAACCCGGCATGGAAAAAAGGGGTACCCTTAATAATGGTAATTGTTTCTTTTAATGTAAACATTTATTTCATACCAATTGATCCCTTCTCCACAGGTCAGCACTCCATCGGTATATTATAATTTCCTCCTCTAATTCCTCTAATTTTTCCCAGATTCTGGTCCGGGCATCGTCAAAATAACTGCTGATCTATAAACGGCCCATGCAGCTAAAAATGTCCTGCATAATACCCCGTGTGGTGGGAGTGCACATTAAATATTTTTTAAAGTCCTGACGCTATGTATGATGTCGTCCTTAAAAGTTGCATTGGGTGCCTACTCAGGTGTCGGCTTGTCACCTGACTGTGGTTCTAAATTAAGACGTCCGTGGCCAATAGACCCCTCGTGTATAGCTCTAGTGAGACGATAATTCAAACTAACCCTAACCCATACAACTGGATGCAAATAGCTACCTTACGTTAAATTTTCAACTTCGCCAGAAGCCGCCAATGCCAAAATTCAATCGATCATTATCTCATCTGTACCAAATTTCCAGTTTCATAAACATAAAATACATACGCTATACGTAGAGAGAATCGGCATTTCTTCGAAGTATTCATTATATCTAGAATAGTTATCGCCTTTACTGTCATGAGATAGTGTAAAAATTTCTTCATTTCTTACCATTTGTAAACATCAATTAAATTAATTTCGGTAACAAAAAAACAAGATATTTAAATTCTATTCTATGAAAAAAAAATAATAATATTCAAATAACAATCCTAAAAATTAAACTCACGTGCTCTGACCTGTTTATACTTAATTTTCGCTCGCGCTGAATTTTTTTTCAAATTAGAAAACGAAATTTATAAATTAAAAGTTTATAACAATGCTATTCTTATGGAGAAATTGGCTCACGTTTTGCCTTCCTACACCCATTCGGGTTCGAATTTCGCAAATCGCTTCTTAAATGACGCCTACGATATAAAAGAATATTTTCCTAAAATTTGGTAGCTCTACCTCCAGTAGTTTGGGCTGGGCGTTGATACGTGAATGAATGAATGAGTGAGTGAGTCAGTCAGGACTTTGCCTTTTATATATATAGATTGTTAATAATTGCCTAACTAAATTGCTACTCTTTTTAAATTACTTGTTTTCATCAATAAAGTGGTGTTTAAAAAAAATGCTTTACATACCACATAAAAATGTCTTTTTGCTCTGTTGTGTACACAGATTTTGTTTCCTATAAGTTTGAATTTTATTTTCTAGGCCTCAACTAAAAAGGAAAAAAAGCCCCAGCTAACCAAGCATCAGAAAAGGAGACTGGCTGAGAAACTGGATTGTAAGGGGGAACGTGCTAGGGGATGGGATTGGGTGGATGTTGTAAAGCATTTAAGTCAAATTGGACCACAAAAATCACCTACTGATGCTCCTTCATAACATACAGCTGTGATAGTGCCAAATTTGTATATTTCATCATAAATATTTTTAATGCAATAGAAATAAACGATTGATCAATATTGAAATGTCATAATATTCATTTATGAAATTTATAAGGGTAGTATTTCTATTTAATAAGAATCACAGAACACATCAGTGCAATTTCAGGACATTTTTCTACATGAAATTTTTTTTAAAAAAATGTGTATGTGTAAACATATCTTAATAATTGATTTGAGAAACTTACCTAAGTTCATATTCTAATATTTGTTAGGACAAAAAAAGCAATGGGTAAGTTTGATGAAGCTTTATGAAATCTTATGATAAAACAATATATACAAACACGATGGAATATTAAAAACATATCTTAATAGATTAATATTAAAAACCTAAAAATATCTGAATTTCACTAAGTTATTTTAATGATCCATGAATTTGATTTTTCTCTTATGTGAGGTAAATCTCGCCCAATATCACACATAGGGTAGAAGATCATCTTGTCAAACCAAATCGTAGAACAGAGGTAGTAAATAACTTATGGCATTGTATTAATAGGAATTTCATTTAACTGTTTCACCTCTGATTTAACCCATTTGAATGTTAAATTTATTAATGCAGTGGCAATGGTACTTAATTGGTCAAATTAAGCAAAATAAGAGTTTCACTGTAATCAAAAAACTGTAAAATAAGGCTCATGTATGCAAAAAAAGTTTTTTTTAAATTTTAAAGGGAGGACAAGGTTCCCACCCCCTTTAAAAAGCCTCAAAAAGTTTTAGAAGTATCTTTAGAAGTAAAACTTATTCAAGTCAATCCTAAATCAGAGATATTCTTTTGTTTTGAAGGTGTTGGCTAGTCACTTGACTGTGGTTTTAAATTGCAACGCCCATCGGCAATAGCCCTCGTGTAGCTCTAGTGTGACAATTAAACTCAACCCTTGTTTTGAAAAACTTCTTGTTGAACAAATTAAAAACTTACTGAAGGTAAAAAAAGTTTACTGAGTTGACTTTCCATGTTTATAATATTTGATGTGATAGTAAATAAGGGGCCTTTTACAATCACGAGATGAGGCTTTATTAAAGGATATTTATATAGGCATTCTAATCACCTCGATAGGGGTTAAATGTTTTAGTTTTGAAATCAAGTAGTTATGAATCAACACATTTATGACTATTTTCCTGAATTACAATTTTAAATCAGGGTGTTCAATTGTGGAAAATGTACTTAAATTTTTGCTAATTGAAAAAGTCATAAAGTATACTTAAAATATTGTTTTATTTTAGAATATCTAATCCTTTCCAGGGATGTTTGCTTTAAGAAAATAAATCGGTAAAGAACTATTTGATTCGTACATTGCTCAGTTTACTAAGTTTGTAGATTAATTGTACTAAATCCTGTAGTAGGTTGTCGGAGATGGTTTTTTTTTAACTGTGTGGTAGATTGATGTTTCAGTTAAGCACATCTAGAATTTTCGAAAGTTAATTTTCACCAAATAATTTTGAGACATAAATAATGACTTCTGGCTAAGAAATGTGCTGATTTTATCTTTGTTTCTTAATTGCTACATGTCTGTAATGTGATTCAAAATAGCAAAATACTTCTTTTGAAAATAAATAGCTAACCTTCAATATTCTAAATTTTGTATTTGATCTAAACAGTTACTATAAAAAGACTTCAGGCGTTTTCTGAAAAAAAAACACCTTTAGATTTTTTGTCAGAACCCTGAAAAATGACAGTAAAACGAAAAATTATTTCATGAAATAAACTCTATAATATCTAAAAACTAGTTTATTGTGAAGCACTACTGTAACTTTGAAATATATAGCATAAATACCCCACTACCCTTACATGTCATGGTATAAAATTACAGAAAATTTCATAATTAAACAAATTAAAACATAACAAAATAATTATAGATCAATAAGTATCACAGATTGTATACATAGTAAAAATAGTTTTGTGACAAATTGCATTTTTAAAATTGAAAATCAAGTGCTTTTTGTATCAGTTTGTAACAGAAAGTTTAAAAAAAAAAATGCTACACATAATTAAATTATTTCACAAAAAAAAGGCCATCAACTAATTTTTAAAAAAATCAATCATTCATTAAGTGTTAATACATCACGAAAATATGGTTTAATATTTTTCAAGTAGCTAGCTGGAAACAAAGTTAACAAGAATGATTATTTGATAATACATAAAAGTAATCAAGTAATCAACCCAAATAATTATTACATAAAAAATAAGCCATCAAACTAAAAAAAAAATATACATAAATTGCTAATACATAACAAAAATATGGTAATATTTTTCATATAGCTAGTTGGAAACAAAGTTAACAAGAATGATTCTTTGGTAATACATAAAGATAATTAACATAAAAAAGCTATCACAGTTGGTAATGCATTCATTTCATGTACAAAGTACAAAAGTGCTTAATTCTTTATTAATCAAGTTTCAAGCCTCTCATAACCATCTCTTGCTTCAGTTTTTGCTGGTATTATCGATTGTGATCTTGCTACTACAACTTCA
Source organism: Oedothorax gibbosus (assembly GCA_019343175.1). NCBI lineage: Eukaryota > Metazoa > Arthropoda > Arachnida > Araneae > Linyphiidae > Oedothorax > Oedothorax gibbosus. The sequence continues at coordinate 82,582 of JAFNEN010000494.1, forward strand.
GGCTGAAATAGAAAAGGAAATAAAGCATTATCCACACAAATAAATGAAAGGAAAATTAACATCAAATCAGTCTTATTGTTAGCATTAAGCTAATGGACTTTTTTTTAATAATGATTATTAGCAATAATAAATTTATTTTTATTTCACTAAGGAAGTTATATTCAATTATTTTCAAATTAAAATATAAAATTTCTGCCCAGGCTGATATGTCCCACTAGACAATGCCATATTTTTTGTTCCTGTAGCATTGGGTCTGCGGTACTAATTTCAAGAATTGTCCATGGTGAGAGGCTAGTTCAACGATGAACCTACAGTTAACATCCTGAGAAAGCTTGTTACACATTTATTGATAAAAGAGGGATAAGTTGGCTCATGATTAGCTACATGACTCGTATACAAACCAAGAATGGGCAGCATAGGAGTCAGCAAACTAATCACCCAATGGTGGCCCCTTTATACTAAATTGCAACTACTTTATTGTTTAAGTATGCTGCTTTGACCTTGAGATGAAATTTCCAAAATGATTATATATTTGTTCAAATATTGTTAGATAGAGAAAAAATGCATATTTTTGTACATGAAAAAAATTACAGCAAATAATTCACTCACCATGGTTGATTCACCCTCGGGGTCCACTTCTTCATATTTTTTCGATTTGTAATAAGTTTTCTTTTTCACAAGATATAATACTAGAATATCACATATTATAACTTCCTATAAAAGATTTTTTTTCAATAAAATAATTTATTTCATTAAGGTTTTCATCCCCATCTAATTTTAAAAAAACCTGGACAACTTTTTATTTGCACAGGCTAACACAGTATACTTATGAGTGTGTTAGCAGAAATTTCAACAAATAGAGTCATCCATAACTTACAGAAATACACAAAGCATTTCGATAATGTTCAAAATTATTACGAATTTTAACATATTAAAGATAAAACTATTGTAAGAAAAAGCAATTTATTAAAAACTATTTGGTGCAACTAAATATGTTAAAGTGCCAGACATTTAAAGTAGCTACCATTTAATTGAATCATTTGTGCACACATATTGTTTCTACAAAAGAAATGATTCATTTAACCAAAATTTTATCAAAGTCATGATAAGCAAATTGACAATCATTTATCTTTTTGCTTCATTTTGAGAAAAGATTAATTAAAAAAAATATATGATGTAATTTCGAAAAAATCTAATCCCCTTCAACTAAACAGACAAACATTAGACTTAGTTCAATTGCTAAAAAAAAATAATTATCAGTTGATTAAACAAACCAGTTATTCTTTTAAACAATTTTTTATGGTAATAAAATATCCAAGTAAAATAATGAAATTAGCATAAATACAAACCAGAGCAAGCAATCCAAGACCAGCACCAACATTTTGTAAAAGTGGAACAATTTTAAACTTTCCAGCCTGTCCAACAACACTTATTGATAATCTTATGCCATATAGTTTGTATAAGGTACGGCTGTTATCACTAAAATAATTAGCATACCTAAAAAGTTAAAATGAAATTAATTGCACACATTTTAAAAATATCATGATAGTAGACTTAATACATATGGTTAATTGCAGTATTATTAATTAAAAATAGTTTTTTTTAATTTAAAAATATTGTATAGACCTTTAATAGATAGATTATATATATATATATATATATATATATATATATATATATATATATATATTATATATATATATATAATATATATATATATATATATATATATATATATATATATATATATATATATATATATGTATATGTGTGTGTGTGTGTGTGTGTATATATATATATATTAATATATATATAATATATATATATATATATATATATATATATATACTAGCTGTTATACCCGACGTTGCACGGGTAGAGGTGGAAAAATAATTTAACAGTCAATTTAACTATTTTTTTTCTTTCATTTTAGTTACATAAGATATGAAGATTATCCAGTAATTTTCCATTTAATTACCCAACTTGGATATAGTAATGATTAATATTAATTTCAAAAATACCTTTGATAAGAAGCTCAAATTAAAAAGAATACATATTTAAGTAAAAAATAATCAGTAAGAATTAAAAATGGAAAAACAGGTTATAGAGTATAAAATCCCGTTTCATTGCCTTAAAATCCCAAAATGAAAAATACGATATAAATTGCACTCATAAATGTCATCACAATTACCTCATAAATACATAAAACCTTTTAGCTCATTTGGCGCGTTTTGGGAAATAATTTGGCGAGAAAATAGATATAGCTACAAACACACCCATTATACAGCTTTAACACAATGACCTTCGAACAACCGCCCAGATTATAAATTATTTATAAAGAAATTGCCCATTTGGCGAGTTTTAGTTAATAATTTGGCGAGTTTGACAACGTATTTGGCGAAAAAATAAATACATAAAACACTAATATGCAGCTCTAGTGCGATGGCCTTTATTAACCATCATAGTTCAGTAATAGCCTAACTATACAATTATTGCTTAAATATGCATGCAGTCAACAGAAAAATCAATGAAAAAATCATCAAATAAACCCACAATAAAATCCGGGAATGGAGACTGCCGGAATTACGTCACTTGAAACATGTCAATTATTTTTCAAATAATGAATTTAGTTTCTGAAGTTAATGGCAACAGAATAAAATAAAAATTTTCAATTTTAATTACTTTTGTTAATAGTTTTATTTAATTTTTTCAGCCGATGGCATCAGGAAAGTAAAAAAATGATCGGATTTGAGCCAAAGTGGTGTAGTTTTTTCAGAAAAACGTTCGAAACGATAGAAGGAATGGTCTGATTCGAAAAATTCTTAGCCTATGTTTGTTCCGGGGATGAGATGAATTTTTGTGCCAAATTTCGTGACAATCTGTTGCGTGGTTCTTTAGATCTCGTGTCTTATACAAACAAACAAACAAACAAACGGAAGTTGCCTTTCAAACTCACATTCTCCAAAGTGTCACCAAGATATTGGTTCTGGCTCATTTATTGGCAACTTTTGATGAAGGCAAATTCAATTGGATAAAGTCAAAGAAGGGGCTGGATCTTATACTTATATTATTATAATTTGGAGAATGTGAGTTTTGCACACAACTACATCTTTCAATTGTCTTAATTACCTAAAATTCCATCCAGGAGCTAATTTTGCATCGGGATCATCCAATCTAGTGAATTCATATGTAGGAAAGCAGTATTTCTTATTATAATCTAGATTGCAGTCCCATTTTATTACAACAGCTATGACACCACCCTAACAAAATACACACCTTTAAAATATTTTACATAAAAAGACCAAATTAGTGTTAGTTTTTGGTAATTAAAAAAGGTCATCATTGTTTAGAGTTTAGAATCAATAATATTTTCTGTGCATTACACAAATTTATTAAATTGTTTTTTAATAAAACTATACATTTAATTATTGTTATTTTTAATAAAATTATTTTCATACATTGTAGTTAAAGACCACTAAGTTGAAAAACTTATCCAAGGCAAATTTTAAGTATTTTAAAATTTCTTCAATAATTTTTTTAGCTATTTTCGTTTTATCATTTTTCATAAGTATGCAAGAAAATTTTCTTCTAGGAAAAAGCCAGTTTATACATAGCAGAAACTAGGACCAATCTGTCTTTCATTCTTAGAAATAGGAATTAGAGAAAATTGCAGGTAAATCTGGAAAAACTATTAAGGGTTCTTCTCCATTTGAGTTGTTACTGAGTAAAAAGGCTGTGTCAAATCAGTAGTTTTGATTAACTGTCTCAATAAAAAACAGTTTTGAAAGTATGTTAAAATATTATCTGTGGTATAGCTTAAAAAACTTTGTATTACTAACTTTTAGCGCAATGGAGTTGTAATCACTCACTCCACTCCATTTAACTATGTCTCCTAATTTAAAGATTGGACAATCGGGGGATTGTACTGGATCATACACGCAATTTTGAAGATAAGTCTTATTTGATGTGTCTTTAATATTTCGCCTAAAAAGGAAAAGAATTAAAAGCTAGCATTTATAAGATTGTTTATTTTTATGCATTTGCAGACATTTTATTCAGAAATTTTTTTTATACCCAGGTGTAACATTCCATATAAAATTTTACATTACGATTTTTTGCAGCTTTAAATCTGTAAGGATTTTTTTAGCAATGGTAAAATAAAACTTTTAGTGAAAACTGTGAAATATATTTACTGACAATACTTTACAAATCTATAATATATAAAACAGTTATATATATAGGCCTTGTAATTAGTTTTTGAAAAGAGGAAGTTTAGGGCATGTGTAAGAATTTTTTAATTATATATTTTTCTTCCCGTACGAGGTTATAAAATGTTACACTTAACTTGTTTTGGACTAAAAGGCACTTTGATACTTTAACGATAATGTTAACACCCACCTTGACAACAACTCTTCACTGTTTTTTTCAGGTCAATAATTGCCATTTCTTTTGCAATTTAATTATTTTAAAAAAATCATTAAATATTTACCTGTTAGAATCTTTAAACTTAGGGAAGTCGACAAAATTTTTGATGAGAACAGTGAAATCTTTACTTGCTCCTAAGAGAGCTGTGTTATTTTTCCTGCAAATACAAAAAAACTCAAATACTCGATAAATATGTTTCAGAAAATATAAAAAAATAACAGATAACTATGTATGTATAATAGAAAGAAAAAATAATAATTACAATGGAACAACATCAACTTCCACAGGACACCAAGCCTTTATTTCACAGGTTGACACTTTATCTCCTGTACAGTTTCCCGTCATGACACCTATAGTAAAGGGTTAAATAGTATCAGTTTGTTGCATTGCATAGGAAATTGATCCATGTGGGCAATAGACTTTTCTTGTTCAGGTTTCAAGTGTGGGGGCTGAAGTATCATTTGGCCACCTAAGATGTTTGTTATTCAAAGTCTGAAAAAATGTATTTGGACATTTTTTAAAATCCTGATACAGTTTTTAATAGGATATATTGACATATCTGTTACATATTCTTGGCCTGATTCATTCCGAAACAAATATGTTTTGGTAGGTTTGGCAACCCCACTTTCGCTTTTTAATGTAACTTAAAAGTTGGGCCTATGCTACATTGATCATAGTTTTAAGATAAAAATGTATAAAATATTTGACTGAATTAATATTAAAAAGATCACATTCTTTTAATAGATAAGTGAGGTTTCCATGAAAGTAAATGAATTTGTACTAAAATACAGGTATTATAGTTTGATTTCATTTGACTAACTGTTACTAAAATTAAAAATGATCTTTGATTTCCATAACTACATAATTATTAAGGGGTTCACAAGCAACCAATTATTTTTATTTATTAATAAAACTATTAGACATTACTATTGTTTATATTAGAAGATTACTTACCATTCCCAGTGGGAAAATCTTGGCCTTCAACGCATGTGTTATTGGATTTGTCACAAACAGCCCCAGGAACAGTGGGATCCTAGAAAAAAGTTTTATTTTCATAAACACAAAACTACTTTTATTATTTTGAAAAAAAATGAGTATTGTGCTTTAATCATATTAAGAAGGCAATGTCTTGGTTAAATAAATCTGATATTTTGTTCAATATATTAAATAAAAAGGGTGGAACAGAAAGGGATTCGCCCAGTTAGGCGGTGGCAAGAGCAGTTAAATTTTCCTCTACTTTTGACCTTTGCAACAGTTTGTAGACAATGACATTTCACCAAGTGCTCCTTTATTTTCTAGGCAGCATATTGATTCCAAGAAAAATTGCAACTTATTCACATTTACAAAATAAAGTTATAAAAGTTTAAAAATAAAGTAGGCACAGATTCTAGGGAGGGGATGGGGAAGGAATCAGCTGAAACTCTTGCCATTCTGAATTTATCAAAGAATATATACCAAATGAAATTTGCACAAATATAAAAATTAAACATTGAACTTTTAACCTTCTACATCAATTTTTACATTGAAATGCATTGTTTGTTGCATTAGGTTTGCATAAAATGTTACAAAGTACAGTAAAAACTTCTTTAATGGAATGCTAAATGAGATTTTCAGTAAATTTAATGTTAAAATCCCTGTTTTTATGTAAATTATATCATTGGGTTTTTGCTAAATTTTAAACTGTTATAAGAGATGCCTATCTATTAATTTAACTATTTAATTAAACATATTATATAATAGCTTTAAAACAATTGGTCAGAATCGATACCAAATTGTACTTTTGACATAAAAAAAATTATGTGGTGTCAAAAATTGAAAGCAAATCATAGTAAATTTTCCTGTTGAATAAGCTTTTACTGCACTTTTTTTTTGCAAGATACGAAACAAAAACAATAGCTTGCAGAAAATTAAGATCATCAAAGTTTGTTCAATAATTTTTTTATACATACTTCCCCACATGTTCCTTGAACTTGTTTTTGTGTAATAATCAAATTAGTTGTAATAAAAGTAGCTCCATTTTCCTGAAATTAACAGAAATTAAGAGTTAATTTGTATTTTAAAATAGTACATACAACTTTAGAAATATATGTGATATAGGAACCAGTCTCAATTTGACAGTATCCATTATGTCCTAAATTATCAAAAACACAAATATAGTGAACATTCTGGTTTAGCTTTAATTTAAATTGATACGAGTAGCAACCTTACAACCTTTGTTAGGTTAATTTGAAGCAACAATAAAAGAAAATGGTGAATATGCTAAGGGTGTCTTCATATAACTGTTGTTTCAAATCAAATAACCACATAATTATGATTTGAAATTTGAATAATCTTTTGGAGCTATAACAGGATTAAATTTTCAGTTTGTGTGTGCCACATGAAAAAAAAAATTGGTTTACCCTCACATTTTTTAAAACTATGGACTGCCCCTGGCAGTCTTTTTATGCCAATTTCATATTTATTCTTTTACTGGATATGACTATCTTCAGGGACAACTCTACTGAAATGGTGTTTTAAAGGTACCTGCTGTCAATCATGCACATAGATTCGAATCATTTGACAGATTGTGGGCTTTTTTGGGTCAACATTTATAATATTTAACCTAATGGCAACTTAAATTCAAAGGCTATGTTTTATTGGATTGCAAGAAGGAAAGTGTCTTATAATGGCACAGATCCTTCATGAAATAAATTATTTAATAATATGAATAAATCACATTGGGGGCCAACTCAGCCGTCAAACTATGTGGCCAGTCACTTGTGCAGCTTTAGTTCAACATAAACTCACCGAAACCAAAATACTTACGGATGGAGGAACAACAAAATCGGCAACATCCCAAATTCTTCGATACCATTCAGGGTGAAGTATTTTAGGGTTGAATTCCTCATCAGAAAAATTTGTGAAAACGATTCCTTTTACTTTAGTAGTAACAGAACTTTCCACCTCACTGAATTCTTGATAACCTTTTTTATACACAAGAACATACCTATGGAATCAAATTAACAAAAATTTAAAAACAAACATAATTTTGTTTAATAGTGAAGTAGTTTTTATGTAAAAAAAATTCATACCCAATTATGTATCCAATTATAGTCAATTGTATCAAACGACTTACTACTCCTATTAATATACTCTTAATTTGTACAATTTTAGGAGTTTCGTATGAAAATATTGATTCCGCGATTTTTTGACAGCTGACCATTGTTTAATTTTGTGATTTCAGGATAAGAACTGATTTAAAATGGCTATACTATTTAAAATTTGAATTGAAAAGAGGGAGTAGATAAAATCAGTCGGTTATAAAAGCCACGAAAAATAGATAAATTACATTATGACATTAGTTTAGATTACAGGAACAGGTGATAAATAGTTGCCTTCACGTACCAAAGCCGATAAATAAACAGAAACATGTGGACTGTGGAGGTGAGGGGGAGAAAAATGAGGAGAAAGCAAGACAAAGGACATGCATAGTGGGACAAGACCAGGGACAGGTCGGTCCATGTGAATATTCGCCACACTTCCTCTAAGACGTTACCAAAAGCATTTTTCTCGTCAGTGATTGGTTTTGTGTGCCGACGTACCATATAAAAACGTGATTACGGACGGAGCGAAGAAGCACGTGTGCGCACTAAACCAATCACTGACGAGTGAAAATGATTTTGTTTTGGAGGAAGATTCACAATGTTTGACAAAAGTCTGTCCCTTCGTGTATGCCTTGTTGAAGATGGGAGTGGAATTTATTGTGTTGCCATTTTTCTTGTTGCAAACCATATACAAAAATACCAAATACTTTCAAACCTGAATATATATGTCTACCTACCAACCAACCAAATAGTTGGCCCGTCCGTGGCCGAGTGGTTAGGGCATCAGCCTAGAGATTCAACCTTCTCAGGAGTGCGGGGGTTCGAATCCCACCTACTGCCAGTCATCCTATAAATCAGATCCGTGCTAGAAATAGTAGAAAAATCCTCATCACGGATGGGCCCGAGTACACAGGGACAGACGTGCTCGTTAAATCTGTGGAGTCCAAAGTCCCGACGGCGTTAGCGTACGATGTCGCTTGAAGTTCCATTGGGTGCCCGCTCAGGTGTCGACCTCGTCACTTGACCAGGGTTCTAAATTACGAGGCGTTATTGGCTGTGTTAAAGCTCCTGAAGGAGGCTAGAAATAGGCAGCCGGAAACGAATACCTTACCTTACCCAAATAGTTTTGTTTTTTCAAAAAGTAAACTTGCTTTAAAAGAAACTTTAATGCATTTGCGAAATAATCTTTTTAATAAAAAAAATAATGATCTTGAAATATTAATAAAAATAACGTGTTACGTCTGAGTAGACCTTTAGATATCTCAATTTGAGATTTGTATTCTGGGGGAGTGTTGTTGATTACACGTTACGTCATGATCTCGAGTAAATAATCCAGTTCAAGATGTCGACAACAATCTTTGCATGATATTGCGCTACGCAAAATAGTTACTATGTGTTTTCGTGAACAAGGAAACGGATTTCGAAGGAAAAAGATTTGTTAAAATTTATTAAAAAATGGCACCAAGTGGAAGGAAACGTCAAAAGTCTGATCAAAAAGCGGCGATGAAGGAAATCATTCACAGTGGTCATTTTATGGTATCTGATATCGACGATCCTGAAGTGCAAGACGGAGATGATACCCCTTCGATGGTTGTTCACGAATCTGATTGTGATCAGGAAAGTTTGCCATTACCAGAGAAGGGATTTGATTTCGAATCTGCTTGCAAGGAAACCTCCAAAACATACACGTTTGGATCTCGTAGTTCTCACTCTATCTCAATTGATGCATCCCTGACTAAACTTTTTGAATGCATGACCTTAGCTTACAGGTAATTTTATTTGAGTTTATACATTTCATATATTTGTAGTAAGATTCAAATATAAATAGTAAAAGTGTTTAAGGTTCTAGGCATCAAAACTAAAACAACACGAACACAGTCTTTCTCTTAAGGAAGTTCCACTTTCATTTTTGTTGCTTACTAATTACAATCTCTTCAAAGATTGGTATTTTAAAATATATAAACAAACTGTTTACAGTGTGACATACTTTCACAATTTCTTTTGCTTTGTGTTCTCATAAAATACATTTAGAATCGACTTGCAGAAACTCCTGAATATAATATTGGTTAAATTTTATTTAAAAAAAAGGTTAATGAGTTGTTTAGATTCAAGTTAAAGCGAAATTTGTTTTATTTAAAAAAACATTTAGTCATTTATTAAAAGATAATAAATGTATTTCATACTCTTAATTGTATTGTATATGAACATAAATTTTTTCTCTTAAAGTAGGAAATACATGTTTTTTTTTTTAAATAAAGTATTTTTTCGATTACAATTTAAGTAGGGCTTCCCTTAGAAGATGTGAGGTCTAATACTAGGAGCTTTAATGAACAGGTATAGTTTTTAACTATACATTATTTGTTTATTTCTGTGGGCTTTTTCTTAACAGCCTCGTATAGATAGGTCTCAAAGACAAAACCAATTCACTAAAGAGTATTATAATACATATTAAAACTTTTCAAATATTGACAAAGATCGAAGTGGGCTGAATTAAAAAACTATGTAGGTATGGTTTTTGTCTTGCCCATTTCTGAATAGTTAAGTGTTTGAATAAAAAAAAAACCCACCAAATGTTTTCAATACTGATTATGAGCATTTAGGGTCTAATAATATGTGGAGCAATTAGAACACTGTTTCCTCAAACAGCGAGAGTCGAATTATAATTGGAACAGCTATGATATAATGGCCAGTCACGATTAGCATTACATTGTCGAGCAACAAAAATGCCCAAATGTGGTAAACATTCTACTTCATATTTCATACTAAATATGAATAGCAACCCTATATTAAATTTTCAAGCTCACAAAAGTTAACAATGACAGACATTATATCATTGCTGTACCCTTTATTTTTCTGAAATTATTATATTTATCAACAATTAATTTAAGTGTTTTGTAATGAAAACTAAAAAAATGAATGTATTTCACTTGTGTTATAATTATGTATATCAATGATTGAATATCAAAGTGTTGTAAACATATTTATATTCTAAAAAGAACTTTCCTGATACCAATTAAATTTTGGGTGTGAGGGACAGAATTCCTGCTGCTTATTTTTTTGTTCTGAGTTAAAATTCTTTAACACAACAAGTATTTGACTTGTAATTTAGAGCCCTGATCAAGTGACAAGGTTGACTCCTATATGGCCACCTAATGTTTAAAAAATATCTAGCCTTGAGATAAGCTAGAGATAGCCTTAAGGCTAGATTTTTTTAAAAAATTTTTTTACATAGATTTTCTTAATTTTTGTCTTTTAGGGGTCTTTCAAAGTTGGAGACCAGTGTGAGGGTAGCTTAGTTAAACAACCTAGAATGCTTCTAATTGTTAGCAATAATTCTAAAACACAAGTCCTTTTTTTTCTAATAAAGAGGAATTTTTTTTGAAAACTATTAATAATTTGATTCAAGTAGCTTTAATATTTAATACACAATACATTTATAAAGAAAATTGAGGAAATGATAATTTTTTTTATTTCTGTAGATCAGTTTGAAAATTAATTTAAAGCTTTTAATCATGATGTAGATATTATCTGAGTAGGATTTGTAATTTTTAATCAGTACTAAGTGCAGTTTCTGAGACTGTAACCTACTATTATTCATGTGTATTATCCCGCAATATCCAAAGTGATTAGACCTTTCCATTGCGCTATGTCTAATTATCTTTTTTACATAAGACCTTTTTAATCCAAGTATATTTGTTATATACCACAGTTGACCTGAAGAGGGTAAAGTATATATGTATTAAGAAAAGTTGCATTGGATTTTTATTCTAGTTTTTATTACAATTGTTTATTCATCATTTCTCTTCTGATTTTATTTTTTCTCCTTAAAGCCATGTTTTTTTAGATTTCTTTGTTGTTTACATTAGCTAAATGGATAATGAATGAAATCAGTATTATGCACGATTTTATTTACCTCAAACTGCTTTATATAATAAATTGTAAGGAGTATATTATTTTACATAAAATGTAATAAGATGATGCTTTGTCAATTAAAAAAAAAGATTTATAATTAGCATTATAACAGTTGTAAGTAATTAAGCATTCTAACTAAAATTATTTAAAGGGTGACATGCAAGATGTAACATAATGCTATTTATACGTAATTTCTTTTCGTGCTCAAGTTTAATCTAATTAAACTGCTTAAACAGTTATTTTTATAAGTACTTAATGCTGAAATATAAATGAATTATAAAAGGACTCAGGATAAGTGTTTGAATATTCAATTATCATGCAAAAGGGATAAGTCATATAGATTAAAAAAACTTATCTTAGTACTTGGGTTATCACTAGGATGACCTTGTTTGTTTAGTTGAGACAAGAAAGATAGCAGAGTATCATTTTATTTTCTGTTGAAGATAAGCACATCTATATTTTTCTGTTTTATGTGTAAGGGTTGGAGAGAAAATCTTCAAGGCCATTTTTTAAGGCATTAACATCTATCTTTTACTGTATTTGACTGTTTGAATGTCTGTTTTATGACTGTTGCTTAGTCAAAATACGTTTAGTTTTCACAAGAAATAGCTATGTTTGAGTAAAAAAAATCTTATGTGATAGTAAGTGAAGATAACAGGTGTTTATCTCTTCTATGATATGATTACATCTTATGATAGGTATAAAGCTTACTTGACTGCAAAAAATGACCTTTTTTGATTTAAAGGACATCATCATATTGAACACAGTCATTCAATTTTATGTACTTGACTTGGGTTTGTTAATACTTTAATAGAAAACTATTTCATCAATACCATAACTGTAAATAAATTTTGAAAATAATATAAAAATTTGGTTTTGCAGTATTTTTCTTTGTGAATTATAATATTTTCAGGCATTTTATTATATTCATCTTAGAAAAACAACATACAAAATCATATGAGAGTGATTTGTTAAGAATTGCTTTTCTTTGGGAATGGAACTTGTTTGGGAGATAGCATTTGATAGAAATTACTTTTTTGTCATTGGTCCCTTTCACCCACCATATTCAATGTTACTATAAAAATTGATGTGGCTATTTAGTCAACCAATCTGGCTAGCTCTATAGGAAGAAACCCAAACCTTTTAAATTTGCACAAAAACACTGTTCCTCTCAAATGTATGCTCTTTTTATGACAGTTTTTAGTCGACTCCATTCTATGCCAAATTATTTGCACTTTGATATATTTGAACATTAAATTTCTCATAAAATTCCTTTAAGAAAATCTTAGTTGGTCAAGATTCAGAGGAAGACAAAAAAATCAAACAGAGATCAAGTTGAAAGACATTTGAAAAAGTTGATATTTTCCACGGAGAACCAAAAAGCCACTAGATCGGTAGAATGTCAGAAAATCTTGAAAGGGACTGTTCCCTATACAGGGGTTATAGCAACGATGATGAATTGCTTGTGTAATTGGTGTAATTATAAGGTATGTCCTTTTAACTAAAATATAAAAAGTAAAGTTACTGATACTAAACAAAGTAGACCCATTTTCATCAGAAATAAGTTTCTGTGCTGCCAGTGTTGACCTGGTTCTTCACTGAAACTAATTAACTAAATAGCCACACTATTCAGCATGATAACATTAAACAAAAATTCACTTTTAATTTTACAGTAACTGAACAACTCGGGGGAGGGATTGTTGTTATTTTTTTAATTTGCAGAAATCACTATTAATACACGTATTTTGTATTTTAGTGGAAAATTAACGTCACCAAGATGGAAACAGTTCAAAGGTCTGAAGTTGCGTTTAAAGGAGAAAATCCGGTTGAACAACATGATTTGGAGAGCCTGGCATATGCAATGTAAGATTCAGTTTATTAGTAATTTAATAAGACTTAATTTTACAGCTAAATAAAAAGTATTAAATGAGTAAACTACTAATTATAGTAATTGTTTTGATAAGTGTAAAAATACATAATTGATTTTAATTACATCTGTTTATACTTATTTTTTAAATTTAGTTATCATGAGGATTCAGACGGACAAGTTGTGCCAGTTTGCAACTCCTTTAGATGGAGATACACATTTGAAGCCGGAGGTAAGTAAAAAAAAGTAATAAGTAAATAACTTTATTGCAGATTTGCTTATTAAAATTATTAATATAAATAACTTGGACAAAAAAAGACTTATGGTTTGTTGTCACCAATATTTTGGCAAAACTAAAATGTTAACTTCAGAAAAATGTAAAAATACTACTTATGTTTAACTTTAATCGTTGCTCATGTATTAAGCAGCTATATTTTTCTTATACATTAATATTCCATGATTTATAGTTTTATTTCATTTCATTAATGACTTTAATTCGATAGGCATGTGTTATCGAAGGAACATATTGGAAAAGGAGAATGGCTAATATCACTGCAGAATACAAGAAATGGAGGCTGTTTTACAGAGATCAGTTTCGAATGAAAAATAGTGCTACTACTGAAAATGTAATTAGAATATTTTTTTTTATAAATAACTTTTAGTTTTCTTGTCAGTTTCTGAAGTTTTCTTCCTTTTGCTTTTGCGTTTTTAGTAAACTTTAGTATCAACTTCATGTCTCTGTAAATTATGTTCAAAATTCTGATACAAATTAACTATTAGTGTGTTGTCATTAGTTACAATTAGTTTAAGTATATTACACATTTTAGCTTCCACACTACGTTTATAACGTAAAAAGTGGAAGGTATTATAATCGTACAGTCTGCCCGTCAATCCGCCACCCACTTTCATAGTCCTAACTACAAATGCTATGGACAAGTATGATACGTCAAAAAATTCAGCGCATCGAAATTAGAATACATTGAACATTTCAGAGAAGAATTCAAATTCGAAGTACTTCAATTATTTAAAAAACTGAAATTTAATGCTAATTTAAAAAGCATAAGAAGCCATTTTTATTAGAATTAAATCATTATTGCCATTCGCAACAATCGCTCGAGAACCTTTAATTCTTTTAGACAATAAATTCAAATAAATTTATTTTTGCGACATCGATCAGTTTAAAATGACATCAAATATATTTCACTACGAGATTCTTTGTATGTTGATATGAAATGTTTTAATTCTATTTAAAAGCGAGGAATATTACATATTTATTCTTTGAAATATAAATTAATTTTTGCAAACGATAAGTAATAATTTTTGAATTTTCGAAATAAAATAAAAGAAACTAGCCAAATTTAGCATGTAAATGTTTAATATAGATTTAATGCTGTGTTTGTCGCCTTTTTACCTGTTAAATACAACTGTTGTGTGGAAGTGGGTTAAGTAACAGATTCTGTTACAAACCTACTTGTTTAAACTAAATTATTTTCTGAAATCAAACTACCTACGTATTTCTTTCAATGAAAGTTGTGTGTGTAGTAGAAATCAGGTAAATGAGTAGGATTATTATTTTGTGTTATTCTTCTGTAATTAAATTCTATTTTAAATTTTTTATTTTCTGTATTTATAGATGGAAATGGATTGGGATACAAGATGGACGTCTTGGCCTAAAGATCCATATTCCAGTCTTCAAAGTGCTATGGATGAGGATTTCATTATGGATTTCACCGATACTCTTTTCACTAGTTTTAATCCCAGTCAACCATTTGATTTTCCTAATCCAAGAGAAATAGGTAAAACACAAAATTACTTAACAATGTTGTATGTTTTTTTGTTTTATATACATATTTTTTTTTATTTAAAGGAACAATGTATAGTGATTTTACTTTAGTAATGTAAACAAAATATATTTTTTGCATGTATGTCATGTGCGTTTCATTAAATTTCTAGAATATGTTTTAATATTTAAAAATAGTAAAAAGTTTAAACAGGCATTGATTTAAATCTCTTTAACTTTTAATTTGCAATTTAAAGAACCTTAATTTTTTTCACAAGAATTTGCTAAGTCTCAAAGAGTGTTATTTTTAAAGTTTTTCTAAACCATAATTGCTATCCTTTTATATTTCAACTGCAATGTCTTCTTTGCAGCTGCCAAAGCTGGAATTGCAGATTTCATCCAACCAGGTTTAGTACAACTTCAACCTGCAGTTGACGATTTCATGGACACCTGGGAACCTCTTTCAGGTACTTTTTAGCGATTACTTTATTTAAAATTTATTTTTCAATTACTACTGCATCAATGGGTAATATTGACCTTTATCGCGCAGACCTGTTTTCAGATTTTTTGAATTCAAGACTGCCTCCTTTGCCTGAAGAAACCATGTACAATAGCAATAGCTTTCAAGACATGATGCAGACTACTAATGAGCAACAGGTAGTGTTATATATATAATTAAAGTTCAATTGTTAAATTATATTTTACTAGTACTCATGGAATGTGCTTTATTTTTCAATATAAGTTTTGTACAATGATTTCCATCATTTAACTTTTAACTATGATATTTTTAACATTTTTAAAGACGGATAAATTAAGTAACATATTTGTTTTTTAACTGACAGTTAATTGGATTGAATCATTATTTATCTTTTTAGTGTTCATATAGTGGTTCAAATTCAAAATCAACATTTGGAAAGACTGCATCAAATGTGGCTTCAGGAAAAAATTCTTTTAATATTTTGACTCGGCTCAATGGTCAAGGTTTGGGAAATGCATCCCACAAAAGGATTTCTAACTTTAAGAAACCTGCACAACCATCAAAGCCATATCAGCAATCATCATATATGCCTACACCTTCTTTCTCAGGCAAACCAATGATGGAGAATATAAACTTCAACTCTGCAAACAACTCTGTTTTATTGACAAACGATGCACCTTTAATGCCCTCTGAACAGCTTACTACTCAAACTGACTCTATGCAGCCTTTATTCTGTTCTATAGTACCTAATCAGCCCATTCAGGAGCCCACAATCCAATCCATGTTGCAAAATGACGCTAGAAGTCTTCAGCAACCACCCGAGAGCTTATCCTCTTTCCAACAGGCCTCCCAGATGACAAAACGGGAATCTTCAAAACAGTTCTTTCAGCAACAAGCAGCATTTAAATCCTTTGAAAACACAGACTTGTCTCGGCATCAGCACATGTCCCAGTCATCCCCCAACCTTCAAGTGCCTTTGCAAACAATTCATCAAGGTCAAGTTGCAGAAAATATTATCTCCATCCCAAATACCAATGAAAACAAGACAGGTAGCCATCCCCTCTTCTTCTCTGTTAGCCTCGGCCAAGGAAGCTCTTCCAGTTCCAACAACTTTAAAGTCCCTTCTCCAGTTTCTAACATCCTTGTTGCCAGTGGATATGACTCAAATCTTGGAAAGCAGGTTGCGGCAGCTACGCATGGAGAATCTCCAGCATTTAGGAGACATTCGTACACAACTGGTCAGCAAGCCTCACCTATTCCTCAAAGTTCTGGAGATTACATGGGTGCTCGTAGGAGTCGGCCCATAGCACCAGCTGCATCCAGTGGGAACTTTGCTGTACCAGAAGTTCCGTCTGTAAGTTAGTCGAAATATTTGTTTAAAAAAGTGTTTTTAAACGATTTAATATTTTAAACATGTCCATAATACGATGCATATTTTATCTATCTGTGGTTTTAATATTCAACAAGAAGTTCATAAAGAACTAAAATAGCCTGCTTTCCTGTTACTTAAATACTTACTGAAGTTCTACTCGGGAAAAAACTAGGTTCCTAACAGTAAATATCATCAACACAAAAACCGTTTCTACACTAGATTTATACACATTAGAAAAAAATCGAAACTCAGCATCCAGCTATAATTTAAACTTCTAAAAGCCAAAATCAACTATTTTCCTTAATATTCTTTCGCAAATTAACTTAATATTATTTATCGTCTGCTCGATTTATTTGTAGTTCGAAGAAGAATTAAATATTTATAAATAACAAAAATAATGAAACTACTCCAAACTGCATTAAAAAAATAAGAAATGTAAATTAAAACTAAGCATAATTGTATGCAGAAATATGCCTTGCCGCTTTCTTGGTAAACAATTAAAGAACAATCAAAGAATCAAATTGTGCTACATTATGACGTCATTCCAAACTGATTCATGAAAATATTATTTTGCTTCAAATATATTTAAATAAAGTTTCTCATATCATTGTTGATTTGGCAACAGTGATTTAAATGACTCAAAATTGAATTTCAATGCTAATTCAATGGGAAATTCGCCGACAGATAGTAGATTTATGTCCGTCCGGACGTACAGACAGACGGACAAAAAGTATCAAAGTTGGGTATCTGAGGTCATAGCTTTCTAACAAAAAAAGAATTTTTAAGATCCGATGGATAGAACCGATTTTGGAAGGGGGGTACGGACAGACAGACGGACATCGACCGCATGTCAATACCTACTTTTTCATTTTTTTAATTCTTTCGAATTAAAAAAAGAAAAGTAGGCTAAAAAATATCTTACACTTTGTGCTTGAAACATGAGAGGATTCACAAAGGAAACAATGTAGATTATTGGTGCAAATAGTTTATTTGTTGGTACAAATTTTACATGTTTCGTCAAGTCTCAAAAACGCTCGCCTTCTTCAGAATGATACACTACACACTTCACAGCTTCGTGTCATTAACTGTTAGTTTAAATCCTCTCGTCTGGTTTTAATTTTATAGTTGAATTACAAATATTGTATATACAGAAGATAAACATTTTTAATTGACACACAGTGTTTGACTGTTTATAACTGTGGTTTTCAAAATTAAGAATTGTTAATTGGCAATTAATCAGTAAGTGTACTTTAGTAACTAAAAGTAGAAAGGAGGGGAAAAAACTAAAATAAATTTAGGACATTAAGGACAATTTTCTTTAAGGAATATTTTTTTACCCTAATATAGCTATTAATTGCACAGCTAACGTTAAAATAGGTGAAGGCAAATAATTATTCCCAAATCTTAATTTGGAGCATAAATAGTTAATATTAATTTTCTATGTTTATGTTCTCCAGCAAAATCGACGGGCTCGGTCACGTAGTGTATCTTCACCCCAATCCTGTAGTCCAAAACCTGTCATGCAGCAGCCACTTCAAGCTTTGTCCTTAACTGACATCAGTTCCCCATTGCAAGCAGTGGTATCAACCAGTGATCTCTCTGGTAAAAGGAAAATGCTTCCAAGTAGCTCTCATGGACAAAGTGTTTCCAATTCTAATGTGCTACAACAGAATGCACTTCTTGCTCAACTTTTAACACCAGGTATGATATTCAAGATTGTTTTTCAGTCACAAATTGCAATATTCTTGCAATTTAAATTTCCTCTTTATGTGGCTGTCAGGGTTTCCACTTGCTCAATAAGACACCAAATTGTTAAGTTGTTTTAAAGACTCTTAAATTGAGATTTTGTTTTAGAAACCTATAGTGATTAGTTTATTTTTAAAGCCTCGTGTTTTATCATAAGGCATAAAAATAATTATGAACTTGGAGAAAATCCTTATAACTGTTAACTTAAAAAAACTTGCCCAAGGTAAAGTATATAAAAAAATAAATAAAAGACAAATAATTTATCAAGTTTTATGTGTTCTATATTTTGTACCTGAAACCTTGAAGTATTTATAATATGATATTAATTTAAATGTTAAAATATGACACTTTTTGCAATTACCTTGTTATCATAATTACCACAACTGACCCAAGTTAGTTTTTGCCTAGTCATAAAGGTTTGGCACAAGATTAGTTTCTATTTTATTGAAACTAACCTGACCATTCTAAGTAAGCTTTACTAAGTTAGCTTATTTTGGTTTTGAAGGATTTATTATGTTAAAGTGTTTCTATTATTTTTATTGTCATAAATGTTAAAAAAAAATGTACAAGTAATTTTTTTATTAACATGCAATGGACTGTTAGGTGTTTATTTTTTTGTGCTGTGTAAAAGACCCTATGTATTAAAATTTTTAGATTCTTACTATGACTTTTTAAATTGATTATTCACCATTTTAATGTTTCTCACTAGATATTGGCCAAACTGTGATCAAGGTTACAAATGCTTCTGCAACAAATGTCTCTTCTCCTGTCACTATAATAAGGCCTATTCTAAATACTACTGCCCACACGTTTGTGTTCTCACCTGTTTCTATTAGCCCAGTAAGTTTTATTTGTATTATATAAAATTATATTTTGAATGAATGAAAATGAAAAGTGAAATATGCGTTTGCCACTCAATTATACGTGTTATTTTTAATAAAAATGTTTAAAATTAATTTTGTATGTTTGTTAGGGCAGCTGTTGTATCAGATTTTTGTTTAATTTTCTGTCATGATGATAGCATTCAGCATGCAAATTTATTGGTAAAATTAGAAAGTGAATGTTCATTTATTTTGCTATTTTTTATCATTGAAATGGCAAAGGCTCTACTAAGTTGGTTTTCTACCAATAGACTAACTAAAATTTATTTATGTTGAATTTATACTCATGAAGCATCTTAACTGGTCACAAATAATGCATAATTTGTTTTATGGATTTTTACAAAATGACCATACAAGGAAAATTAGTGCTTCCCATTCTTCTATAAACAACCAAAATGTTGTGAATGAACCAAAAAATGTGTATTTTTAAGACTTTCATCTGTATGCACATTACATATAATTTATTAAAAGTTAATTAAATTAATTTTAGCATTTGTAACAATCATTAAACTTTGTAAAAATGAATTCAAAATGGAATTGTTCCAAATAAATTTATTATTTGTGCAATACTATATTTGTAATTTCTAAATTCATTTTCATTTCAGAGTTCTGGAGTGAATGACTTACAGCGAAGCATTTTTGTCAGCTCAAACAATTCGCCATTAACCAACGTCCCCCAAAGCTCCCCTCCTCCCTGTGCCGTCCCTTCTCCTGAAAGTCCAGGTACATTTCTAAAGTTAATTAAAACTTGCAACAGTAAAAAAAAAAGCTATTTTAGGTGACATTTACTTTTAAACAACTTATACCTTCTGTTTTCATATAACTGTTGGGTGCCAGAAAGATACATAGTGCTTTTAATAGTTTCAGCATCTGATTCTAAAACGTCTGGCTTTTCTTATTTGATCACAGGGAAAATAAATATATTGAAACTTGCAACATTAAATAAAAATATATTTTTGGTGAACTTAATTTTAAACAACTTATACTTTCCACACAACTGCTGGGTGACCGAAAACTAAATATTGCATTAACCGGTTTTGTCATTTGATTCTACAACTTCTGGCTTTTCTTATTTGATTACAGGGAACATAAAAAAGTTAAAATTGCTTAATTTCGGTGATTTTGATTGTTATAGAAATCTTACTAAAGGCCATGTAGAGAATTTGAATGTTGCCTTATAGGGGTATAAACAGTAAAACTTCTAAAAGGTAATCCCTCTCAACTATGCCATTATTAGAAAACTCAATCAAATAAACCAAAAATTTTACAGCTTCTTATTTTGTAAAAAGTAGTTCTGTAGTTCTAGTTCCCCTATTATTTATGGAATACTTATGTTAATAAAGCATTAAAAAAATTTTATGTAAAAGGAGATTTTGGATTGTTTTCAGTGAATAAAATTTTGTTGCATAAGCTTTTTAACTGGCTGCTAACCAAGGGTTGCCTTGTTTGACAGATATCTTTGAACATTAAGTAGATAGAAGAAAAAGAAAAGAAAAGTTTATTTACTCAGGTGGTCACTATATTAGTGATATTTAATAAAATTTAATTTAGTGTGTTTAATTTAGGATTACATGCATTCCATTGTACTATAATAACATCTTATTTTAGGTTCTTCCACTTGTAGCTCATCTCCTGCAATCTCTACTGTTAGTTTTGATTCCAATGTAAGGAATTCAAATTTTCTAATTTTAATGTGTCGATACTCAAAACAAAAATGTATCATTAGAAAGGTTTTATTAATTTAGACAAGGTAGTAGATTTTATAGTACTATCTATTGAAATTCATATTTTTAGTTTTCCAATTACTTAAAATTTTATGTGATTAAAAATTGAACTTGGTGAAATTTTCCCTTTTTTAATACTTTTAAATATTTCAGATGGGATTTTTTAAAAGTAACTGTATATTTTATTTCAAATTAAAATTTTTTTAATTATTTGATGTTGCCATAAAAATGTAAAATGGAATTATTTTTATTAAAAATTTAAATAGGATTATAAAGTACTTTTCATTTTGACATCCAAAGCCATAATTCTTGAAATTCTTAGTTCTAAATATTTTTGAATAAAAATGATTGGTTTCCCTTTTAAAGTTTTTTTCTTTTTATTTCTAGTCTTCATCTAAAACGGTAAGACTTAAATCAGATGAGGAAAAAATTCAGTACAAAGAACATCGCAGAGTGTGCCATATTAATGCTGAGCAAAAGCGAAGATGTAATATAAAGGTAAATAAAAAACCTTTGATGATTAGAATAATAGTTCAAAAATATTAAAAGAAAAATATTTAAAATGTGTTATAATATTGCCTTTCCGTTTAAACTTTTACAGTTAAAATGAATCTGTTGTTTTGTCATTCAAATCAAATAAACTTTTTATTACTTTTACATGAAACTATATCAAGTCTCAAACTTTTTTTTTTTAAATAGTGGTCATTGCAAACAACAGACTAGTAATAAGTTTATACATCTTAAAACTTAAAGTTTTATGTACAGCTCGTAAAACCAAGTTTTATCTGTGTGTAAGCTGCTGTTGCTGTACACTTGGGTCCTCAATGTTTTGAGCTTTTTTTTATTAAGGCTTTGTCTGTCTGTTACCCACTCTCACTAAATGAACCACAAGTCTCACAAACAAGTGGGATAATTCATATTGAAGCAAAAAAAATAATAAGGCAAGATTATATTCCAAATTTGTATAAAGACATCAACATTTTTTGAATTTTATAGAGCAAAATTTACATTGTGATTTTCTTTGTATAAATAGTATGTTTAAGCCAGTTCTAAGTTTAGTGTTTTGTAACAGTTACTGTTGCAAAAACCTATTTTTTTTATAGCTTATTAACATTTATTTGTAAATTTTTTAAAACTGAATTTGCTGTCAAGTTTCTGTTATTTGGTTTCATTAAACATTATATTTATTCTTCGAAATTTAAAAATTAGTGTTATGTAAATGATTTCTTTTTTAATTAATTTTTTTATTCCAAATAGAATGGCTTTGAGCAGTTGCATGGTCTTCTTCCTCCCATTGGACAATCGCCAAGTTCCAAAGTTAGCAAGGCAGCTATGTTACAAAGAGGTAGTTGTTTGTTACTTTATATTAAAAGCTATTTCATGTAACTGAGACCTGTTACATTATCGCCCAAGCTGCCACTGAATATTAAAGAAAATATATAATTATAGGAATTACATGACATTTTTGTGATTGATGAAATAGAGACTTGTTGTTTTAAGATAGAATTGATCAAGTTTAAGTTTTGACTTATAAATACAAGATGTTTTTTTGTTAAATTTATAGTAATATAGGCATTCTGTTACATGAGATGTATGTATATATTATATTGAAATTGGTGATATTTAAAAGACTGTTCTGTGAAAATAAATTAAAATATATCTCCAATAATGAGAAACTTTGTATATTTGTTGTAAGCAAAATCCATGAATTTTCACAAAACAAATATAAGTTCAAATTATAAATAAAATTGTACTAGCTTAGTTAACTGTTAAGTCAGTAATTTCAGCTGCAAAGATGTCAGTTCAACATTAAATAACTTAAATGGTAAATTTAGTTTAGCAGAGAAGATAAATGGTTTTTACAGAGCAAATCAACACTAATTAACTCTGCATGTAATAAGAGTTTTACTGTTCAAGTACCATATGTATTACAATCATATCACAAAACATAACTACTTTTTCATCAATTCCATGGCTTGCAAAAGCAAAGGCAAATGTTTTGATGTCTGAAAAATTTAGACTAATTTATTTCTTGGAAATCACTTTTTCATTTTGATAGTGGTCTTAGTAGAAATTTTGTGTAATTCCAACTGATAATATTTTGCTGACATTAAACTAACAGAGTTCATGAGAGTTTGACTAAAAGCATTTGTATGTGTTTATAAAATAACATCAGAAAAATTATTTAAATTAAGTTTTATCTGCTATATTTAAAAACAGTATATTGTTAAAATTTCAAATTTATATAATTAAATTACGTGCTTATAATTTTATATTTTGCTTAAGGAGCTGAATATATTCGCACATTGAAGACTGAAAGGCAGCATCAACAGGAAGAAGCTGAAATGTTGAAGAAGCAAATTGATGAATTGAATATGGCAATAAGGTAATTATTTTTATTAATATTTGAAGAGTTGGGGAATAATACCAGATGTGTCTATTTCGGACTATAAACCATCTTTAGCTTTGAACTTAAGAGCTATTAAATTTTACTGGACCTGTGATGAATTGGTTTTGTTGAATTCAATTTAGACATCTGACTTGTTTTTTTATCTGGAAGCAAGACTAGTGATTTTTACTACCTAAATTAGTGCATAATTAAAACATCAAATGCTTACGTCAATTTTAGTTGGATTAATTTATGTCAACTATTACTTAAAAATATTAGCTACAGACATAAAAGTAATGATTTTTGCTTTTGTAAGATCCTTTAAGAAAACATAATAAAAAAGTTCATACTTTATTCTCCAAAAATAAGTATGAACCATTAAATTTAAATGCACAAATTTGTGGTTAATATAAAAATTATTTTCTAGTTTATATCAAAGCCAGTTACCTGCATCTGGAGCACCTATTCCTTGTCAAAGGACAAATCGAATGAAAGAGATGTTTGAAGCATATGTCAGGACACAAACTTTGCAGAATTGGAAGTTCTATATTGTATCCTTCCTAACATAACTATTACAAATTAGCATTTAAGTAATAACAAATCAATGTGCTATGTCCTATTGTAGCATATTGGCTCTTTTTCAAATAAAGTACAAGCATTGTAATAATCATTATTGTTTAAGGTATCAGCCTATCTTAAAATACCCATTTTTAATGAATTTCAAGGTTTTTTTTTTATAGTCTAAATATTCTAGTTTTCTGTGTAGTTTATAAATGTGTAGAAAATGTATATCAATGCTTATTCTATGTTCAAAGTCTTTTATTTTGATAATGTATGTGATATTTAAATTTAAAAGAAAAATAAGGCCTTGAATGCTGGGAGATATCTTAAAGTTAGTTTTTTTTTTAAAAAAATTATGTGCTTATGTTGATATGTTTGTTATTAAAGCTTAAAGTCTATTTTTATTTTCTCTTAAAATGTGTTTAAATCTTATTTAAATTATAAAATTGGTCAATATACCTAAATCCTACATTTATATTAAAAGTATTTCATGTAGTTTATTTTTAATTAAAAAAAAATTAATTTAAATATTCTGAAATAAAGTGATAATGCAATAATAAAATAAATGGGTGTCTATTATCTATACATATTTTAGGATTTTAGTAACGATTAAATGTAAGTTAATTTTAGTTATTTATATTATATTACTGGTTAAATTTAAGTTAAAATTAAATCAATGTTTTTATAAGTTTATCTTAGATTTCTTTATCTAACCTATCTCCAAGTTTTAAAGTAGTATGATACAAGATATATACTTTGTTAAATTTGTATGTGTTTGTTCTTCTATATTTAATTTAAAACATGTTTTAGTGTAATATTTTAATATGCTATATTTTCACCTTAACTTTTATTTCCCAGTTTAGTCTAATTATTTCTCCATTAGTGGAGTCCTTCAATAATAATGTATCTACTGCTAATGTTGATGAGCTTTGCAAGTCAATTCTGACATGGCTTGAACAGCATTGTTCTCTGGTAGCTTTAAGGCCAAGTAAGTAATTGATTTTAAAACATGTTTTCTCTCCCTTAATCAAAATCTTTGTTTTTTTTAAAAATATGTTGTGTTGTGGATATTCAGAGAATAGATATTTTAATAAAGTAAGAGGCAAATTTCTTTTTGTTGTTGATAACCCAAATATATTGGAATTGAAAATTTAATTTATCTAAATTTTTTAATTTATATTTCTGCAGCAGATGATTAAAAATGACTCATCTTCACTCAAATTTTAAAATTTAGTAAAAATATAAAATTTATAAATAATTAAAAATTATATGTATTGCCGGAAAACCTGACCGACGGGTTTATATCCCTCAGCGTTTTAATAGATTGAGCTGTTAGCTGTCACAAAAGTTGCACTTTTTAAAGGTCCAAATTTTTTTTTTCTAGCATGTAAATAAAAATACCACATGTTACAAATTTTTTTTTTATTGATACGAATACTACAAGCAAATTCTCACTTTCTACATGTGACACTGCTCACATTGTTTTAATCTACTATTTGTATGAGCTAATATAGAATGGAGACAAAAATCTTGTTCCTATGTCAATGTATGCATGTTTGAAACTTTCAGGGAACTTGATTGTTATATTGCTTTAGTTACTAGCATTCGTTAATACGTTTTTCGAAAATCATTTTAGATCATTATTAAATTTCTTACAAAGAAAACCCCCGTTTACTATGAATATTTATTTTTTCTCAATGATTAATTTATGTATTTTTAATGCATAATTCATGCATTGTGTGATTTTAACTGTTCTAGGAGTACTGAATTCTCTTCGTCAATTAAGCACATCCACCAGCATACTGTCAGATCCTTCCCGTGTACCTGAAGAAGCCATTCAAGCTGTTACCAAAAAAGAAAACCGCCAATAATTTTTATGGCTGACGACGCATATTTTACTACCTCAGGGTTAATCTGACAATTTAACTACGAGGCACACTTTATTTGTTGCTGAGCAATGTTTTTATTTAGCTAGAGGTTGTTTTGTTTAACTGTTTTATGGAGTATTTTGTCCCCTCATTGGATATTATCCAATCTGTTTTTAAAAATATAATTTTTCTTATGTGTGTTTAGCTTTTTAAAGGATTTATACTATTTACCTTTTCTAAGATTTTAAGATTTCTAAGATTGAAACTTTTTGTTATGAAGTAGATAAAGTTAATTGTTACTGAGTTTTAAAGAAATAAAGTTTGTAGTCATTGCTCATTGATTGTGTGTAATGTGATGGAAATTAACGTTTTTGTTTGGATAAGTTTATCAAAATATAGTTAGAAAATATTAGTGTTATAATATTTTTTATTAATAGGTTAGGAATGTAATAACATGTGATCAGAAAATCGTTTCATTTTGAAAAATAAAATAGCTTATTACATTAAAGTAACTACTCCAGAAATCGTCATCTCAACAAATAAAAAAAGCTAAATAGATTTTATAAGTATTTTTTTAAATAAAATAAATATATTTACAAAAGTGTCCATAACCACAAGTAATTGTTATCTAGAACAACAGTGTATATTATTTCACACTACTTCAGTACATGTTACTTACTGTAAAAATAACTAAATGCCTCCTGCTTTTAGATACCACACTACGTTTATAACGTAAAAAGTGGAAGGTATTATAATTCGTTCAGTCTGCCTGTCTGTCCGTCACCCATTTTCATAGCCCAAACACTACAAATGCTACGGACAAGTGTGATACGTCAAAAAATGCAGTGCATCGAAATTAGAATACATTGAAAAATTTCAGAAAAGAATTCGAATTCGAAGTACTTCAATAATTTAAAAAACTGCAAAATTTAATTCTCATTTAAAAGCATAGGAAGCCATTTTTATTAGAATTTAATCACCATTGCCATTCACAACAATTGCTCGAGAAACTTTAATTCTTTTAGACAAAAAAAATTTTAATAAATTTATTTTTGCGACATCGATCAGTTTGAAATGACGTCAAATATATTTCACTACGAGATTCTTTGTACGTTGATATGAAATGTTTTAATTCTATTTAAAAGCCTGGAATATTACACATTTTTTTTTTTAATAATAAATTAATTTTTGCAAACGATAAGTAATAATTATTGAATTTTCAAAATAAAATAAATGAAACTAGCCAAATTTAGCATGTAAATGGTTAATGTAGAATATCAATGCTGTGTTTGTCACCTTTTTACCTGTTAAACACAACTATTGTGTGGAAGCGGGTTAAGTGACAGATTCTGTTACAAACCTACCTGTTTATTTTGTATTCATTATCAGCATAAATTCATTCATCCTATAAATGATTTAGCACAAGTTCTAAAAATTTAAACACTTAAAAGTGCATATATTTAAAATACGATTTATTACTCTGTACTATTTATGCTAGTAAACAATAAAAAAAAAAGAAGTATCATATAAATTGGTAGTTGACACATGGAGCTCTTACCTTATATTTTTTACAATTAGTGCACATTAAACCTTTTACCATTTAACAAATGAGTTAAAGGAAAATATTTCAGTCTATTTCATTTGGTTTTTATAAGCAAATTATAAGCGTAAGTTAAGTTTTAAAAAAATGGTGCTACTATTTTATATATTCCGTAAAAGGTAAAATATATTAAAAGCTAATCTATAGCAAATCAATAAAAAAAACCCACTTAACTTGTGTGCCATACTTATTGTTTGGAAGCATTGTTATAGTGCCATATTTTTAAGGTTCAATATAATTTTATGTTTTTTAAGAAAGCGAATAAGTTTATGTGACATTAAATTTTTGGTAAATAATTTTTTGCACATCAGTTTTATTATATTTTAATTCTCGTCAATTTGTTAAAAGCTAAAAAAAAGAGTAAAAACTTGGAATAATTTTTTTCTCTGAAAAATTACTTTAATATGTTTCCAATCGAAAATAACATGTTATTAAAAAATATTTTAATGTATATGGGCATATGTTTAGTTAATTAGTATTTTATAACAAACATTGCCCACATTTTTTAAGCTTTATAATTTTATTTTTGATTATGTGCTAACTTTTGATTGAAGTATACAAATGCAAAATTTAGCTAATAATTTTTTTCACTGCTAATTCAGAAAAATTTTATAGTATAAGTTTAACTGTAAAAGTAGATTATATATTTGTTTTATTTGTGATGAAATTTGTTCTCGTGTTGTGAAATGTTTTATGAATTTTTCATTCATTCAAGATTTTTCTCGGCATTTTATAGACCTCTTTTGTGAAGAAAGTTGTGTGCCAACACATTAAATATTTGGCTAAATGGACTTATGTTATATATGAATATACTTTATTCTGCTCAAATCTTTAGATATTGGTGTTGTATAGTTTGTTGGTGTGTCATTAAGTACAATCATCTTTCACAATTTTTATGTGTGTGGAATCGTTTGCTTTTTAATTCTATTCATATCATTTATACACAACACAGGACACTCAGTTATATTTTGAAGTCGCTGTGCATAAAGACTGTTGAATATTATCAGATATGCTGTTACTTTATTTGTTATGTTTTAATTTTACGTATTGTTATTGGTGCTTTTCATAATTTCTATTTGTAATGCAAAAAAGTAAGTATTTTATGTATGTTTCTAATGAGATTTGTACAAATATTTCAAAGTCTTAATTTTGATAATTCTTATTTTTAAGTTTGAAAATATTTTGTTCAAAAAAGCTCAAATATATTTTTTTTGCATAGGTGCTTTCAAGTTTTACTCTTAAAATTAAGAATGAACTTTTCTGAGTACCATCAAATAGGCCTATTTTGATTCTGAAAGAAAACTTTTTTTTGACAAATTTCTTACTTTCAAGTCAAGACAGTTACTACTTAGAAAATCCATAAAAAATTCAATAATATTATTTAATTGATTTATGACAATGACAGAAAACTTGGACCAAAGTTAACCTTGACGACCGTTGCTTTATTTGATGATATGAACTTATGTTTAGTTTATGAATTTAATCTCTGTTTGACTTGTCAAGATTTCAAAAATGCAGAATAATTCATTTTGATGTTTGGTTGTGAATGTATGCTTTAATAATGAATATTTTAAAAGTAGTCAATGCATATACTAATTGCAAATGATATTTAGAGAATTGTAAATGTTGCATAGTATATCTAAATATAAATATCATGTATTATTGTTATTCAAAATATTCTTATGTATATCATAAATATATCACATAAATTTTATTATTTGTGTTTGAAGTGTTTTATATATGTTAAATAATTTATAATTGAATTATGCTAAAAGATAGTTTTTTACTAATATTATGTGATTGTGCATTTACCGCTTCCTTTATATATATTTTTTTATGATTACAATATTTTCAAAGAATAGTCATGTTAAAAATGTTAGTAGATTTTTTGATTTTTCAAAATAAATATGTTAAGTGTAAATTTACATGTTTTTTTCTTCTAAGAAAGTGAATTGATTTAAAATGGTAAAATGTTAGGTGTCATATATAAAGCAAAATATTCTGTTAACGTTATTGTCAATAATACGTTTTAATTAAAGATAAAACTAAAAAAGACGTAGTAAATGGGGTTTAAATCAAAGTATCTGCAAGTTAAAACATATCATTGAAAAAAAATATTGATTTTTTATTTGAAAAACATTTAGCTTATTGTTATTAAAAAAAGGTTTTATGATTTTTAAAAAAAATAAAATTAGAATTTTTTTCTTACTTCTTAAGAAATTTTCAACTATTTAACTTGCTTTAAAATTTGTTTTACATTGTACAGTTAATTGTATATATTGGACTGTTATGAACATTAATTCTATGTGATCAATTGTATATACATACCAGTTGTTTTATAGCTGTCTTATAAAACACTTTTTTTAAATGTAAATATTTGTAAAATATCAGGCTGTTGAAAGATTTTGTAAAAATTCCACTGTTTCATGTGAGGAGATATTATATGTACAGTTGATTTATATGAAATTTATAAATATTTTAACCTTTATTGGCAATCTTTATTAAACTAAGTGCTGAAAATACTTTCTGTACCTAACATTAGACATTTAACACTTAATGGTCTAAGCCTGAGTATCTTTTTTTAAAAACAATTTCTCATTAATTATTGATTGTAAGTATATTTAAATACTAGTTTCTTCTTAATTCAAACAGTTCAAATTTTATAGTAATAAAGCATTAAAGTATAAACAACAACAACAATAAAAAAGAAACCTGAGATATATGGTGATGAACTGGCTCAGACCTGAAAGTGTTAAATATGTTTTGATATATCTCTGTTATGTCATTTTTGTGATCCATAAGTTTAATGAATTTACACT
Source organism: Oedothorax gibbosus (assembly GCA_019343175.1). NCBI lineage: Eukaryota > Metazoa > Arthropoda > Arachnida > Araneae > Linyphiidae > Oedothorax > Oedothorax gibbosus. Next base: position 113,087 of record JAFNEN010000494.1, read on the forward strand.
GTCACTATGAGAGAAGGAGTATATTATTTATACTCTCTAGTCACAAAAACTGAAATAATATAATGTGTTCAATAATTTTGTTCAAATTATATTTTTATACAAATAAATTAGAGTACTTTTGAAATTTTTATTTTGTTTTTTAAAGTTTATGCCAATTGTAGATAAAAGTATATTGCATCAAAAATAAACAAGTTTTTTTTTAAAGATTAAATTGCGGAGAGTGTTTGAATTGCCTTATTTTTGAAGAAAAAATTATTATTTTAAAGAAAATTTTGTTTTTCCCTGTACGGACTAATCAATTAAAAAAAAGTTTTTATTTAATTCTTTCATCCACATTAGTTGCTATCTAAAAATTAAGAAAAAAATAACGAAGCCCACCCTTTTAAATAAGCATCTAATTTTTTTAAAAAAAATATTAATTTAAATTTTTAAATTAAATATTGATAAAGGATTTTGTTTAAATATTAGTGAAAAACATTGAGATGGGAGGTACGAAGACAGTGACTATAATTGAAGGGTGTAATTCCAAAACTCACATTCTCTTAAGTATAACTAAGATATAGGGTCCGGTCCATTCATTTGCTACTTTTAATAATGGTAAATTCATTTGGATGAAGTAGCCAATGAACAGATCGGACCCTATACCTTAGTTATACTTTGAGAATTTGAGGAATTTTTGAATTTCTTAGTATCCTTAAGAAACTTTATATTTCCATATGCAAATAATTAATATTGCTAGTAATTTACTACTACGCTTAATTTGGCTAGTTTCATTTAGTTTCTTTCGAAAATTCAATAATTATTCGATAAAATTCAATAATTATCGTTTGCTAAATTAATTAATATTTCAAAGAATAAATATGTAATATTTCTCGCTTTTAAATAGAAGCAAAAAATTTTTTTCAACATGCAATCAAAGAATCTCTGTGAAATATAAACTGATTACTGTCGCAAAAATAAATTTCTTTTAATTTATTATTTTAAAGAAATATAGTTTCTACAGCGATTGTTGTGAATGGAATGGTGATTTAATTCTAATAAAAATGGCTTTTTGTGCTTTTTAAATGAGCATTAAATTTTGCAGTTTTTTAGTAATTGAAGTACTTCGAATTCGAATTTATTTCTAAGATTTTCAATAACTTCTAATTTTGATGAGCTGAATTTCTTGACGTATCACACTTGCCCAATGTAGTTTGGGCAGTGGGTGACAGACAGACGTACTGAACGATTATAATACCTTCCACTTTTTACGTTATAAACATAGTGTGGAAGCTAAAACTAATTTTAAAATGTTGTAGGGGAGAGTGGGGGCTAATGGGACAAATTTTTACTAACCTCTGTATTTCAGCAAAAATACAAGAATTTTGATTTCTTTTTTTAAAGCACATAAACTGAACATTCATTTTCTTAAAAAGTCATTCGACAGATGTTAAAACATTTCCATATTTTAGTTGCTGAGCATTTTAAACAAACATGTAAATGTCCCATTAGCCCCCATATGTGGGGTCTAATGGGACAGGGTGCAGGGCTAATAGGACATGGTAAATCTTGCCTTAAGTCAAATGTCAAAAAATGTTAAATTAATCAGAAAATGACCAGAAAATAAAATTATAAAGTAACACCATTAGAAGAAGTAGTTAGAACACCATTTACATAACGAAATTTTATTTTTTGAAAACAATTATTTCCCATTGGAAGGTGAAATATCAGAATTAAAACTAAAAATCGAAGATGCTCCCATAATTTTTGTTCAACCACTGGAGTTTTGTAACTAAATCATCTCAAATTTATTCCAAACTTGTCCTCTTTTTCAGGATACATGAATTTAAGACCGTCTCTTTCTTCAAATAGCTTACCCGGAGTTCATCCCTTTCTATTTCAGAAATCCATCCGACGTAATAAAGAATAGTTTGCTTTATAGTAAATTTTAGCAACACTAAATCATTTTCCTTCACCAAGCTCACTTTTATTTATAGCACCAAACTTTTTCAGATAGAATTTAAGAATTTACTGGTGACAAAATATATCACCAATACAGCTACTTGAACTTCCACTTATTATATTACGGAAAAAGTTTAAAATTAAAAATCTTAAAAAGTTTTTGACAACTTGACTAAATAAGTTATTAGAGATTTATATAAATTGTTCAAGAGAAGCATGCAAAGCTAGGTTTATTGGTGTCCCATTTGACCCCACAGTTTCTGTCCCATTAGACCCCACCGTGTTATTATTTATAAATGATCCAATACAGAACCACGTGAATTTCACGTGAATTCCACGTGAATTCTAATAAGTTATTAGAGATTTATATAAATTGTTCAAGAGAAGCATGCAAAGCTAGGTTTATTGGTGTCCCATTTGACCCCACAGTTTCTGTCCCATTAGACCCCACCGTGTTATTATTTATAAATGATCCAATACAGAACCACGTGAATTTCACCACAGTATTTGACATATAATATCTTAATCTATGATCTGTCTTCTACCTAAACTATAGTTTAATTCATGAAACGTTTTTATTTAATACTTTAAAAGTGTAATAAAAGATACACTTTTAACAAACTTTGGATTCTCCAAAACAACAATTCTTCTCTCCACTTCAACACATGCTTTTAAAGACTGATCTTCGGTTGTTAAATTGTGAAGTCTAACTGTGTGTGTGTGTGATACTATGTTGTAGTGTAGAAATATTTGTAAATAAGTATATTTTTCTCCGCTTTTAGCCCCTTGTCCCATTAGCCCCCACTCTCCCCTAAACAAAAATTACTGAAATTAAATTACTGTAAAATTGCTAACCCTAGTATTAAACGTGTGCCATAGTAGAAGAGACACACTCACACAAGAGACTCACCCACTGTTGTAACTGCTGAGTTACAAGGGCATTTTTCTTTTTGAATAAGGTAAAGATTTAAGAAGTGTTTGTAACAGTACATTGTTCTTATGTGAGTGTTAACAACCGTTAACATGCTTCCGGAATATATAATGTGCAATTTGTCGAAATTGTGCTAAGTGCTTTTGGAACTAAGCCAAGAATACCTTAAAAGTATGTAACCATTATGTAACGCTATTGTTCACAGAAAAACAGCTTACCAAGTAACATAATTGCAAATTTAAGTACCCATAAAGGAGCCTTAAAGAAATTTAATTTCATAATAATTTTGAGTTTATACCTTGATAGCCCCCCTTATGTACAGAATTTCTGCTACGTAGCAACACGGCATTTTTACACGCAGAAAAAATTAGAAAGATTGCATTCCTCCGCGACACGTTTTTTTACCTTTCAAACTGCTACCAATTTCATAAAAGAGAAATTCCGTAAAAATGTAATGACTACATACGAAAAGTTGTTATGGAACGTCAAAGTAACGGGCTGTCTTTCCTAAATTAGGCCCTATAATGTTTTCCCCCTTTTATATAATTGAGATTTTAATGGCTGAACATTTCTTTTGAGCCATAAAATGACGTAAACATGCTCCCTCTTATTGTTTCTGTTTCTATAATATAGCTCGTTTAAGTATTTTTTGAATGCCACACAAAGTAACAATGTATATTTTTTGAGATTTTAAGGACTAGTTTTTGTCAGTTATATTTTTTCCCAAGATCTTTTATGTCGAAATAATTGATTGGAAACTACGATAAGGTATTTAGGTTGGAATCAATAGGTAGAAAAAATATCTAATAGAGATTTGCATCGTTAGTTGATAAAATAGCATAAAAGTTTATTTAAAAAAATACTTAACGTTAAAGGTATTTAAATTCTACTGTATAATCGAAGACGTTAGCTTTTTTGCTGGATTAATGATTTTTTTAAAGGTATGTTTAAATAAGTTATATTATGTATATTATATTATTATTTATATATATGTTTTAAAATTAAAATGTCTTTTTAAAGGTATTTTCTACAACGAGTTAAATTTTTATAATCTTTAAGTTTTAGAGTCAAGTTATTTAAAAATGGAGTTTACATAAGAAGTTCTGAAAGAATTACAAGTAGAATAGCCTGCTTTCCTGTTATTTTAATACTCATTGAAATTCCTATAGTACGTATTGGCAGACAGACGAAAAATAGTATAAAATATAGTATCTGATGTCCTTCTCTCTCTCTCATTTCTAACACAAAAGACGGACAAAAAGTATAAAAAGATAGGTCACTGATGTCACATCTTTGTAACAAAAAAAGATGTTTTAAGATCCGGCATATAGAGAACCGAATTTGGAAAGGGGATACAGACGAACATTTCCATCATGTGAATACATATTTTTTTTAAAGATATTTCGAATAAAAAAAGAGAGTAGGCCGAAAAACTATGAATTTTTATTGACAGTCATCGAAAATCATTTTTTCAAAACAGCAGTTTTTTCATAAGACTCGCTTACCCATACATATATTTACTTTAATTGCTAAAATTAAATGAAACAAAAATATTTGTTTTAAAATAGCAAATAATTAAAACAGAAAATTAGTTTTATTAATTATCTGATTGCAGTTGGCAAAATATTATTTTATTCCAGAATTAAGAATGGGGGTAGCATGAAAAAGGCGTAAGCCGTTTACTAAGCTACAGAACATTAGAAAATAATTGATAATTACTTAAATTAGTTAAAAAATTATTCTTTTATCAGCGAAAAAAATCAACGGATGTCTAAAAAGAAAAGTCTTTTTTTAATAGATAATTAGCAAACATGTTCTTCAGAAACTTCTGTTTTTAACATGCAATTTTTTACGAGCACATGAAACTAATAAAAAAAACCTTCCTATTATTGATTTCCTGTTTTAAAGTCGTTTAGTAGTATATGATAGTCGTTTAATGGTTGAAGGGTTACAGAGAAAGTTTTTTAAGATCCAATTTCATGGAAAAGTAGTTTAACGTAATGTTGTATTGGAAGCATGTGCGTACCTTGATTCACCGCCCATAAATATTTGGCTCTAAGCTTTCTTACTTATAGGAGTAAATACTAATTCTATTTGACCTTATTTAAATAACTTTTAGTTCTTGGAGGAAAACATTTAGCAAATTAAATGAGAAAAAGTTTATCTTTTGGTAGGCAAAATTAAAATTTGCACTCTCTATTTTTTTGGTAAAAAAATCTGGTCAATATTTTTGTTAAAAATTACTAAAAACAGATCGTGTAAGTTCATGTATCAAATCATGTGCTAATTAAAGCTCATTTCTATGTAAGTTTTTTTGAAGAGTTAATATTTTGTTACTTATAAGTTAATAAATTTATCCTGGTTGATGAAAACAACATTTGTATGTTGGATATTTACATATTGCAGAATTAAAATTTAATTTGAGAGAATTGTCCTAGGTATAAAAGCTATTGGTCCTAGGTACCATGGTGGTAATTTACCTGGGGTCAATAATAATTTTTTGAAGTCTTATATTTAGCCATATTTCTAATGCTAACTAGATGAAAGGTGGCCAATCAAATTTGTTGAAAAGGAGCTGCTTTAACTTTATTTACTTTTTTTGCACGAAAACGTACCCCTGTTCCTAGGAGTTACTAAAATTTCTAACCTCAGATCTCGGACATCGATTGCATTTTTTAATGAAATTAGTTGTTCTTTTCTTTCTAAAATGATAGTTTTTGATATCTTTTAAATGCAGTTTTATTTTGAGTAAATGTTTTAAAATTTATCATGTATACTAACTATATTTGATCATTAAAAAAAACTTGCTACGCTCTTTAGGATAGTTTATTTTTTAAAATCATTTTGAAGAAATTTAAAAACCCATTGTATAATTATAGCAATCCGTTTATTATATAGCATTATTAAGGTTACAACTACTACTTGTTTTATCATTGTTTTTTTTTCCAACGGGGCTGCATTCTTGGCGGCTAAGGCTTTGCAGACTCTGCATATCCCCCAAAAATGAGAGCCATTTTTTGTGGCACCATTTAGGCGACTCTCGCTACCGATTTTGACGCTCAGATTATAATGAATCTGAGCTCTCTCTGGATGTTAAAGTATGCCGAGATTTAATTTTGCCGATAGAACCTAAGCCAAACCGGCATCTCAAGGCATCTTTTACATGCCCTATAATCATATGACATGCATGCCCGCGATTTTCCCATCCAGAAATTATGACGATTCTGCCGGGGCTCATGGAGCGTACACGTAATACCTCTCAGCCACTGAGTCGCTTGCTTTATCACGTGATATGCAAAAAATAGTTTTTTTTTCACATAGAATTATTTTAAAACAAATTTTTATCGAAATAAAAAAACAACAACTTGAAACCGTTTTAAGCGAAAATACTAAGATTACACAGAAACAGTTTTTCAAAAGAAAAAGAAAACATCCTTATTTAGTATACGATGCTACACTCGGGGACAACCTAACTTGGGTAACAACAAATAGTAAAAAGGCAGAGGGAAAAGCGTGGTGCTATGATACAAGTCAATAAACCACATCGCAACCTCGCCGATTCAAACGAAACAAGAAAAAAGTTTCAATCAGACGTCTAGTTTGGCGCCGACATAGCTTCATTTGGCCTATTGTAAATTAATGGTATTATAAAAAAAATTCTTGATGCGCAATAAGGCGCTTTTTTTAAAGCAAGGTGCCAAATACAAAGAAATATAATTGTTAATAATAAAAAATATTTAAATTGTTCAAATTCTTAATTCTAAAAAGGTTTAATCTTTTCCTGTTTTCTTCACTCCCAGTATTGATTTAATATTTTTTGATAAATTAATTTATAAATTATGGTGAGGGGTTGGGTAAATTTTTATTAAAATACACAATTTTGATTTGTAAGCTTTTAGAATACTAGAAAAATAGTTAAAATTTTTATGAGAAATTTATATAAAAAATATTTTTCAAAATACTTAAAAACTATATGTATTGTTTAATTGTAATTTTAAAAGGGTTAATATTTTTAAGCTAGAAATAAACACACATCTCTAAAATATAATTTAAAAAAATGAGGCAGTAGGGATTCAGAGCAGTATTTAAATCCGCGGATGAAAATCAATTGTAAGAAAAATTTTTGCAAAAAAAACGCACTTTTTTGTGTTATAACTGTAGAAAGATAATATTTTTAAGCGAAAAATAATAATACATAACAAACATATAATAAACAGGAGAGTTTATGTTCTTATTCAAAATTTTAAACATTGTAACACCGCAAAAAACGCCAAATGTTTTTACGGTATTGTACGGTATTGTACGGTAATGTACGGTATTGTACGGTAAGTGTTAATTCCAAACTTTTATTGCAATTATAACCGAAGATAAACCTTGAGAAACCATATAAAAAACTACAAAAGGTTAAAAAATAAATCGAATTAATAGTTGGAGATTTTTTTCTAGCCCTTTATAGTTTTGATGCATCCCACTTGACTGTGGTTCTAAAATACGACGCACGTCGCCAATAGCCCTTGTGTAGCTCTAGTGCGACGATAATTCAAACCTAACCTTCTTTCTTAAACAGAAATTCATTTTCAATCGCCAATTGCCCAGTGAATTATGATATAATGAAAAAAAAACATCTGCCGCTGTCATAATAAAACAAAATCCTATCGAATCGGCAACCCTGGAACGCGAAAAAGAAACAATGATCCGTTGGCTGGAAACTCTTGTAAGGTAATATTTATATACAAAATGATCTGAATACAATTTAATCAAAATACACTTTTCATTCTAATAAAATTACCACATTTTCTCAAATAATATTCAAATATGTTAGACCTTAAACGAAATTAACGTTTTAAACAAGTTTTCTGGATGGATTCGCAAATAATTTATGGAACTCTTTACATCCGCGGAAAGATCTTCTCCATAGCATATTTCTATTTACCCTACTTAGGTTGTCCCGTAGTATAGTTACTCATAAAGTTCGTGACTTTCAGCCGCCCCGCCCCCTTTTAGTAATCGCAGAGTCTAATCCTTACGACACTCATAAAATGGGGGATGAAATTTTAAAATTTTCCAGTCCCCATTCTAGCAGTATCTAAGTGATTCCTAAAAGAACTTTTTTCGTATGTTAATCTAATTACGGAATTCCTATGATGTGTAGGAATAGGGAAAATTGATTTTTATAAAACATCTTAAAGAGTTTATTAAATGTAAGATTTTTTTCTGATACTTAGTTGCGCTATCTGTTGAGAATTCATCAACAATTAACTTTCTTTTTATCGTAAGGAATATTGAAAAAAAAATATGAAATTGAAAAGTGTAATAAAAAATTAAGTGGAAATTCACTTTTATTCTTATAAAAAATCAATTAATTGCCCATTCTAAAGTTAATTAAAATATTTTTTGTTACTTTTAGTGTTGAAGTTCTTATAAATTCTTATAAGAGTATTAAAATTTTACCAAGTACTTTTTTCTTAAAATATATCTGCATGTAAATTAAATAAAACAAATTGTTTGTAGTTTTTATTAATCAAATTTTAATAAAAAACACGTTTTCTCTTTCTTTTAAAAGTTTTTATTTGTGTAAAGTTCAAATATTTTTGCATTTTCGCTTTAAAAAAAGTAAGAAAATTCAGTTTTTAATACTCAATTGTAATTAAATGAATAAAAAGGATAATTAATCATTTATTCTTTCTAGTTTATGTTTAATATTTTTAGAAATGTTTAATATTTTAACTTAACTAAATCCAATTTTTTCAAATTGGCACAGAGGGTTTTTACACTGTTTTTTTTTAATTATTAAAAAAGTTTTACTTTCGAAAAGGTATATATAAAATATAACCAGAGATCAGTCCATATATTGCCTTTTGATAAGACCAAATTAGTGCTTGATTTATTAATCATTTTTTTACCCCCCCCCCCCCCCCCCAATTAGAGTTTTAAAGTATACTTTCCAATTGCATATATGGCATTATAATGCTACATATTTCTAAAATTACAATATTTTAAAATGATTTTTTAGATGTTAGTAAAGAAACCTATATTAAAGACTAAACTAAGTTTTAGACACAATTTGTGCCCTTCAAATGTTTTATCTAAAGCGCATTTCCAAATTTAAATACATTGATTTTCGGAAATAATTTTTCATAAGTCTTATTCTTTAAGCTCTACGATTGAACATTCAAGCGGGTCCGATAGTTAATTTAGAGAAATGCTAATTATTTCTAATTTCTCGTTACCTAATTGACCATTTACGCAATTTCTTCATTCCGAAACAATCCGGAGAAACACGTGCCACGTTTTCCATATAAATCTACCTTTATCCACGGTGGCAGAAATACATGTTTGAGTTTTATGGTTTCTTACGACTTGATAGACGCCGCGTCTACCACCCCACCCCCTTTTTTCTAACTCAAACTTTATTGCTTTTTTAAAAATCCACCGTCTACCGAAAGTGATTTCATGCATAAATTTAAACATCTTTGCTGCTTTCTTGATGGAACATCCCTCCCTGAAGAGCCTGGAACAACGATGAGTCGGTTTGACGAAGATGTTACTGATAGACCCTTTTCATAAGGTTGTCTTTGATACCCTTGCGCCATAAAACCTAAACATCCATCCATACGGTTGTGCATGGTTGACACGGTTACTGATAGACCCGATGAAACGGTTTTAACAATGTTCGCCGTGCGTACGATAATCGCAGTGGCAATCTTAAGGCAATTGTATCTTTCATTTGCGACGGAAGTGAAAAAATTAACACTTCTTAACTATTAAAAGTCTCACTATTAAGCTCACTTAGAGCGTTGCATCAAGTAAAGGCCGCCCTGGCTGGCAGAGACTTTTGGTGATAGTGATAGTAAAATGTCGTTCAAAATGGGTCACGTTGTTTTTAACATTTAATGAATAAACCTTGTTTTAAACATTTAACGAATGAACTTTGTTTATAACATTTAATGATCAAACTTAGTTTTTAACATTTGACAAATAAACTTTGTTTTAAGAAGGAGCATGTTTCATGGGGTTCAACTATTGTAGACCATAACTACTAAGAATTTTACAAAACATATGGCTGTCCGTTTCCAGCCTTGACTTTTAGTTACTTAACACAAAAAATATATACATCTTAAGTTTTAATTAAAATATCGAAGTCAATATCAGTACACAAATCAGCCTTTAGTACCTTGTGAATGAGAATTTCTTATCTAACTTTTTGTCGGGTAAGCCGTAATTGATACACTTATGTGCGATTCATTCTGCTGGATAGTTGCGTAAAAGTTCGAATCTTGACTGTTATGTTTTTCAAGTTGACGCCTTATTAACTTATATGCTTCGGATTCTACCTTAATATGGGGTATCTTTTTTTAAATATAAAAATAGGTTATTAAAGTAGATATAAATTATTTTTCTCAAAATGTCATTTACGTTTTTATCAAACCAATGTAGCGACTTCCTGAAGTTGTGTTCCATGGCCGTTGGAGTAATCACGTAGAACACTGCATCATCGCGTGATGGTAAACAAGGGAAGCCGAGTTGGTAGACGGAACGTATTTTTTTTAATATCCCCCCTTGTTTTTTCACTTATAGCACAAACCACCAAGTTTGTTTCTGCTTCTGAAATACGGGCATGGAATTCCGGAAAATTAAATCGAATGCACTGCAAATCGCTTTGCCAATGCGTTCTTCAATGGCGCACGAAGGTTGAAAGAGGCAAAGTGATAATGAATCATTCTAAACGTCGTTTTTTGTTTCATACCTTTTTTTATTCTAGATATGGCAGTCCTTTTAAATGACGCTGTTCCAAGTTCTTTTCGTGCTCGGTGTTCCCCTACGTTTCGTGAAATGTAACACCTGTACCGAATACCACTATACCTGAGGCGAAATACTTTTTTGTCTTGAATAAAGGCATTGTTTTCCACTTTCTTTTCTTCCTGTAACTTCTTTTTCCAAAATGATTCAGAACATCCTAAGAAAAGCTACTTTTCATAATCGTATTACAAAGTAATATACTGTGGGCTAGTTGTGTATGTCATGGTGTTTAATGGCTTATCATGGTATTTTATGTCAATATATTTCATGTCACGCATTGTATATATTTGTAAGAATCTATAATAATAAAAGAAAGAGTCTGTCTGTCTGTGTGTGTGTCTGTTATCGGATCGTAAAAGACCTACTTATACTGCCCACAGGAATTCGAAATTTTAAAGATAGATTCCCTTTAATACTAACGTGTGCACCTGAGGCTTAGTTTTTTCATATTTGTTCCATTTTTAGAGAAAATTCGAATTTTCTGAAAAAAATACACCACTTTCGCTCAAATCCGATCATTTTTTCTCTTTCCTGATGCCATCGGCTGAAAAAATTAAATAAAACTTTTAACGAAAACATTTAAAATTCAAAATGTTTATTTTTTATTCTTTTGCCATTACTTTCAGAAACTAAATTCATTATTTTAAAAATAATTGACATGTTTCAAGTGACGTAATTCCGCCAGTCTTCATTCCTGGATTTTATTGTGGGTTTATTTGATGATTTTTTCATTGATTTTTCTGTTGACTGCATGTAGGCATATTTAAGCAATAAATGTATAGTTAAGCTATTACTGAACTACGATCGTTAATAAAGGCCATCGCACTAGAGCTATTAATGTTTTATGTCTTTATTTTTTCGCCAAAGACGTTGCCAAACTCGCCAAATTATTAACTAAAATTCGCCAAATAGGCGATTTCTTTTATAAATAATTTATAAGCTGGTCGGTTGTTCGAAGGTCAATGTGTTAGAGCTGTATAATGGGTGTGGGTAGCTATATCTATTTTCTCGCCAAATTATCTCCCAAAACGCGCTAAATGAGCTAAAAGGTTTTATGTATTTATGAGGGAATTGTGATGACATTTATGAGTGCATTTTATAGCGTATTTTTCATTTTGGAATTTTAAGGCAATGAAACGGGATTTTATAATTTATAACGAGCGGAAACAATAATAAGTTTATGATCCTATAACAGGTTATATGGTACACATATTTGGAATCTATTTGATATTTTTTTATTCCGTGCGAAGAACGGGTATAAATTTGCTAGTGTTTTTATAAAAAAATGCATCAAATATTAATTATTAGCACGTAAGATTTTTTTATATTTTTCGACCTTCAACTTCTAATATAAACTGTTAAACATAAACAAAAATATTAAAAGTTTTAACGCTCAAGTATCAATTATATTATTAGTTTAGTTCGCAACTTTTCTCCAAAGACATTTATCACTATTTTACATATTATATTCAATCCTGGGTGCACATTAAAAGGTTTTTTTAATTGGTATTTTTTTTTACAAATGACTTTTATTTAATGACTAGCACATTTATACCCGTTCTTCGCACGGAATAACAAAATATCAAATAGATTCCAAATATGTGTTCCATATACCCTGTTATAGGATCATAAACTTATTATTGTTTCCGCTCGTTATAAATTATAAAATCCCGTTTCATTGCCTTAAAATTCCAAAATGAAAAATACGCTATAAAATGCACTCATAAATGTCATCACTATTCCCTCATTTATACATAAAACCTTTTAGCTCATTTGGCGCGTTTTGGGAAATAATTTGGCGAGAACATAAATATAGCTACCCACACCCATTATACAGCTCTAATACAATGACCTTCGAACAACCGACCAGCTTATAAATTATTTATAAAAGAAATTACCTATTTGGCGAATTTTAGTTAATAATTTGGCGAGTTTGGCAACGTATTTGGCGAAAAAATAAAGACATAAAACACTAATAGCTCTAGTGCGATGGCCTTTATTAACCATCATAGTATAGTAATAGCTTAACTATACATTTATTGCTAAATATGCATACATGCAGTCAACAGATAAACCCCCCCCCCCCCCCCAATGAAAAAATCATCAAATAAACCCACAATAAAATCCGGGAATGAAGACTGGCGGAATTACGTCACTTGAAACATGTCAATTATTTTTCAAATAATGAATTTAGTTTCTGAAAGTAATGGCAAAAGAAAAAAAATAAACATTTTGAATTTTAAATGTTTTCGTTAAAAGAAAAAAAGTTTTAAAAGTTTCGTTCAGCCGATGGCATCAGGAAAGAGAAAAAAAATGATCGGATTTGAGCGAAAGTGGTGTATTTTTTTCAGAAAATTCGAATTTTCTCTAAAAATGGAACAAATATGAAAAAACTAAGCCTCAGGTGCACACGTTGGTATTAAAGGGAATCTATCTTAAAAATTTCGAATTTCTGAGAGCAGTATAAGTAGGTCTTTTACGATCCGAACACAAACAGACACAAAAACAGACTCTTTGTTTTATTATTATAGACTAGCAAATTTATACCCGTTCTTCGCACGGAATAAAAAATATATCAAATAGATTCCAAATATGTGTACCATATACCCTGTTATAGGATCATAAACTTATTATTGTTTCCACTCGTTATAAATTATAAAATCCCGTTTCATTGCCTTAAAATTCCAAAATGAAAAATACGCTATAAAATGCACTCATAAATGTCATCACAATTCCCTCATAAATACATAAAACCTTTTAGCTCATTTGGCGCGTTTTGGGAGATAATTTGGCGAGAAAATAGATATAGCTACCCACACCCATTATACAGCTCTAACACATTCACCTTCGAACAACCGACCAGCTTATAAATTATTTATAAAAGAAATCGCCTATTTGGCGAATTTTAGTTAATAATTTGGCGAGTTTGGCAACGTCTTTGGCGAAAAAATAAAGACATAAAACCAAAGAGTTCTATAGTAGGGTAGAGGAACGATTCGTACTGAGCTGCCATCGGCAGCCATGGCTCACTACGGACCCCGAATAGAGTGGCAAAAGTGCTAGTTAATTTATAATTTTGATACTGAGAAAGGAAGTACACCCAGGGCAAAGGCGGGAATCGAACCCGCACCTGTTACAGCGCGCGGACTGGTAGCGTTATGTCCTGCGATCCAAACCACTCGGCCATCGGGCTCCACATGCCACCCTATATTGTCTCCGTGTTGGTCCATGGTGCTGTTGCCAGGTTCAGTCTCTACCCTACTATAGAACTCTTTGCATAAAACATTAATAGCTCTAGTGCGATGGCCTTTATTAACCATCGTAGTTCAGTAATAGCTTAACTATACATTTATTGCTTAAATATGCCTACATGCAGTCAACAGAAAAATCAATGAAAAAATCATCAAATAAACCCACAATAAAATCCAGGAATGAAGACTGGTGGAATTACGTCACTTGAAACATGTCAATTATTTTTCAAATAATGAATTTAGTTTCTGAAAGTAATGGCAAAGAATAAAAAATAAACATTTTGAATTTTAAATGTTTTCGTTAAAAGTTTTATTTAATTTTTTCAGCCGATGGCATCAGGAAAGAGAAAAAATGATCGGATTTGAGCGAAAGTGGTGTATTTTTTTCAGAAAATTCGAATTTTCTCTAAAAATGGAACAAATATGAAAAAACTAAGCCTCAGGTGCACACGTTAGTATTAAAGGGAATCTATCTTTAAAATTTCGAATTCCTGTGGGCAGTATAAGTCGGTCTTTTACGATCCGATAACAGACACACACACACACAGACAGACAGACTCTTTCTTTTATTATTATAGATAACTCTTGTACTTTGAAAAGACTTAAATAAATATCCAGTTTTCCTGACTTGATTAGATAAATTTGTATTTTAAGAATAGTGCTTTACAGAAGTGAATTAATCAATGTCATCTGGTTTTGTAAAAAAAAAATATTTTAAACTCCAACAATAAATTTTCGTGTTGAATCTTTAAATATTAACAATCCCCAAAAACTTTTCACTCTATATGCCAATAATGTGTCCTCAAATGTGTCCACATAATTTGGTTAGAGAGTCCTGAAACCGAATAAGAGCACAAGATGGCTCGCTTCTACCTGTAGTTGAGTCTCCCAATTCAATAATGCATGGTTTCATTCGCAATTCTGCGCAGTTCAATCTATTGTCATCAACGCGGTAACTTGAGATACTGCTTAAATATTGAAGGATAAAGGTAAAAGTAGGTTCTTGCGTGGATCTTCATTCATAGATGTCTAAAAAAGAAGAGATATAATTTCATCAGGAAATTTTTTTATACTAATTTTGAGTGATTTTTTAATTTTAGAATTGATATAAGAGATTAGTTATGCATTAAATTATGGAATTTAAAAGGTAATGAAGGATGTAAAGAAACAACGCATCTATTCGTTTTCATTATCTAATTTGTACGTTATTTGCACTATCTTTAAAAGATTGTTCAGTAATAAATTTTCTAGAACTTTTGCTATTGAAGTTTAATTTACGTTGAAATTTGTTTGAATTTTATATTGAATTATAAATTTAGATTCAATAAGATGTAGCTCTTGTTTTTCTTTTGAAAGTAAAGCCAATTGCTTGTGTGGTTCGCTATAAATTTGTTTTAGTACAACTCAATAAAATTTTGTAGATGTTTCGAACATTTAATTTTTTAGATAGTTATTTGTTAGAAATATAATTAAACTACAGTGTAGACATTGTAGAAATATTTTTTTGGGAAGCAATACAATTTTACCCATTAATAGAATTGAGGTTAAGGTTTGAATTCTGTCATATTTTCTACACTGCCATATGCTAATGAGAGGTTTAATTTCCTTCAGATTTTATTTAATATGTTCCAACAACCATATAATTTTTATTATTTTAAGTGAATCAATATTTTTATAAGTAAGTAATGAAAACAAACTCATGTTAAAAAAAAATATTTAGCTTTCTTGAATCGATTAGATAAATTTGTATTTTAAGAATATTACTTTACAGAAGTCCACATCTTTTTTTTTACATACGAGTATTTTCATTACTTAATTATCTTTTTGATTTTTAAATGTATGGTTGCCATCGCTCCTTAAATGGAATAAACTTTTCAATTTAAGATTTGAGTATTAAACTATGAATAAAAGTAGTAAATAAATAAAATCAGGAATTAAAAACTTTACAAATATAACAAGGTTCCACTTTCTTGTCTACTTTTTCTTGATCGCGTATTCGTGACCTTTCCATATAACCGTGCCTGTCCAATATTTTCGAACATCAACAAAGTGTAGTGTCATTGTCTTCCATCTTGTCGGAAGAAAGATGCCCTAGTCGCGTGTGCAAACGATGTCCTTTGGAATAAGAAAATATCTATATACATTTCTGGAGGCTTTTCGGAATGCTGTGAGCCCAAATGGGGACAAAATATTCTTGGGATTTCGAAAAGGAAAAATATGATTTACGAAATTTCAAATAAATTTGTTTTTGGATAGAAGTAAAAGGAATATTTGTTGTTGTGTTCAAAAAAGATATTGAAGTTTACTTTAAATATTTTTTTATTTCGTACAACTTTAGTTCCAATACATTGTAATTTATTCAATTGTTATGGAAATAGCAGTGTGTAGGTACTTACTAAAATATTAAAAATGTGACATCCCCCTCTCTCTACGTACACACATCTCCCCTAATATCATAATGAATTAGTACAATTTATGTGTTCTTTGTAAATAAAATTACATGAAAGAGCCTTAAGAAGATAGGAAAACATAGTAATTAACTAGTGAAAGTAATCATGGTGATTTTTCCCTCTGTCATATTTATTATTTTGTATCGATAAATTGTTCGAATTTCATTTGCATGCTAAAAGTATATTTTTTGCATTGCTTTCATTGGCAGAGAATTCAAATCAATATTTGTTAAGAAAAACTAATTCGAACCTGAAATTAATTTTTTCTTCAGTTTATGAAAGGAAGCCACCATAATGATGATATGTATCCTAAAATTTTAGTTGAATGTGCAGAAGAGTTGGGGGATGCAATTCTGACTATTTTTAGGTCATCATTTATTTCTGGACAGGTGCCAGCAGACTGGAAATTGGCGAATGTTACTCCATTGTACAAGAAAGGGCCTAAATCTGATCCAGGTAATTACAGACCAGTTAGTCTTACATCTGTTAGGTAAAGTTTTTGAGACATTGTTGAAAATGCGTATAATGGCTTTTTTGGAAACTAATAATTTACTTTCAGATAATCAATATGGCTTTAGAAAAGGTAGGTCTTGTACAACTAATCTTTTAAAATTTTATGATACTGTTACAGAAAAGATTGATAAAGGCAATATGGTTGATGTTATTTACATCGATTTCCAAAAGACTTTTGATAAAGTTCCTCATGAAGCTTTGTTATTTAAGTTGAAAAGATTTGGGTTAGGGACTGCTGTGGTCCGTTGGATTAAAAATTGGTTGACCAATAGAAAACAACGGGTTCACATTAATGGTAAGTACTCTGATTGGAATGAGGTTGTAAGTGGAGTGCCTCAGGGCTCTGTACTAGGACCAATTTTATTTATTATGTTTATTGATGATATCAGCTGGGGGTTGAATAGCAAGTTAAGTATTTTTGCAGATGACTTAAAAGTGACGAGTACAGTAAATTCTGTTGAGCATATTGAGCAGTTACAAAATGATCTTACGAAAATTACTGAATGGGCTTCACACTGGGGCATGTCGTTCAGTGTTAACAAATGTCAAACCTTGCATTTGGGTAAGAACAATGTTAATCATTCTTATGTTTTACAGGGAGAAAGTATCCAAGATAGTGAGTTCGTTAGAGATTTAGGAGTTTTGGTGAGCAATGATTTCAAAATGAGTAAGCAGTGTGTTGAGGCAAGTAAGAAAGCCAATCGAATGTTGGGATATATTAGAAAAAATATCACTTCTAAATCTAAGGAGATTATTTTGCCATTGTATAGGGGATTGGTAAGGCCACATCTGGAATATGCTGTTCAGTTTTGGTCTCCCTTCCTCAGAAAAGATATAGAGTTGCTTGAAAAAGTTCAGCATAGGGCTACAAAAATGATTAAGGGTCTATCTGGTATTGATTATGATAACAGATTAAGATCTTTAAACATGTATTCCCTGGAAAACAGGAGAGCTAGGGGTGATTTAATACAGTTATTCAAGTTCATAAAACAGGGAGACATGGAGGGCTTAGATTTTACTTAAAATAGCCGGACCAGAGGTCATGATCAGAAATTGAATAAATCGAGCTTTAGAAGGGAGGTAAGAAAACATTATTTTTACAATAGAGTTGCCAATGAGTGGAATGCTTTATCAGATTATGTTGTGCATTCGAGGAGAGCAGAAGATTTTAAGAAGAAACTTGACGGACATTGGAAACTGGTAATGTATTAGATTTAATTTGGACCAACCTTGCTGGGCCTCTGGCCTGTTGTTGGTCGACAATTTTTGTATTTGTATTTGTATTTGTATAAAGTATTTTAAATTAATTAAATTATGTGAATGTTTTTTAATGGTAACTGAATGAAAGGTGGCGTATCAAATTTGTTTAAAATGAGCTTAGTATTTAAAACTAATTAACTGGTTTATATATTTCTGCATTACAAAATTTGAAAACAAGCAACAATTTAGGAAAGTTACGTCATATTAAAATTAAAGAGAGTCACAAATCAACGTGGTAAACGTAAATTAGACAGAAATATTTTGATTTTAACCAATAAAAATGATTTTTTACTGTTAAAATTTATATGTGTATTTAGAAATTTTTTATTGCATTATTTATATATGAATTTTAATTTAAAGAAAAACAATTATATGTAAAGAAATAAAAAAAAAGAAATGACCTACATATAAATGGTATGAAAAGTTATTCCTGTTTCTGGGTTTGACAATAAAAAATTATTTTAGCTTCATAATAATTTATAAAATAATAAAATTCTCAAATTTTAATAAAATTCCAACTGAATTAAAAAAAAATGAGACAAATAATTCTTTCGAAACCCCAGGGAATACCATTTTTATGTTTCGCGCTACACTCAGTCACATAAACTTCTTACGATATCACTTCTCTGGGTTACAAAAAACGCTGCTAAGGCTTAACAATTTTAAAATTTGTTTTTAAACTGTACATTCTTCTGGATAAATTTAGTTGTATGTAAAACTATGCAAGGGTACAAGAGATTTCTGTTAAAGCCATACAACCAAACTGAGTTTGCAGCAATCTTTGGGGAATTAATGCGTATTGGTGGCAGTGAAGCGTGGAATATACATGGACACCGCCTCAAAAGCATATTAAAACAAAGTATTTTTTTTTATTATCAAATTTAATGAGATCCATAGAAAACTAATAGCTGATACATTTTCATTCACACATTTTATAAATTAAAAAAAGTTAGATTAAAGATCAAATATATGAATTAATTAAGTTACTTTGCATTGAGCTGTTTAATATTTATACAATGTAATTTAAACGTTTTGTCAGCATCATTAAATATTTTTTTTTATGTTTGGTATAAAGATAATGTCACGAACTTTGCTTTTAGCTTGAATAATGCGTAATCTCGTTTGTTGTCACGCATAAGAAGATAAATTGTATGAGCTCAAGATAAGATGTTACCGAAATTTACATTGCTCTCTCTTAATACAAGTGGTTATTTTATCTCTGATGTGTCTAGTGTTAGATTAGTCTGAAGAAGGTATCATGTGTGCTTGTTTCCTGAACAAAAAGAATGTATTAATCTAAACGTAACGTGTTTGGTTTGTCATTTAAGATAAGCTTCTTGTTAGATTAATACAAAATCAGATTTTTCGTTGTCGGAAAATCTTATTTTAGTAAGGAAATGTAAAAAAAAATAATTTAATTAAATAAAAAGTCTAATAGCAATCAATTCGATACGGTCAATATTAATACTACATTTTTATAAATTCAATATTATACGTTGTTTTCTAGGATACCTTACTGTTACATTTGTGTTAAAATACCTCTTCTTTATAAAAAAAAATCCCCAACGTTATCACATTAAATGTAAATTTTTTATCATTACTTTAAGGTTTTTTTTAAAGTATAGTTCTGGAGGAAAAAGCTCATTATAAAAAACTTAATTCTAGAAAGAGTTATATTCTTTACAAACGTATGCTTTTTAATCGAGGTTCCGACAATTTGTGAAACAACATTTAAACGAAAAATCACGTTTTTGCTATTGACAAAAAATTTCTAAATTTCTTGTAGCATTTAAACTTTTATTTTTAGAATGCCGATTTCGACCAACGGTACGTATTTCATTTATTTCTTAAAAATAATAAATTATAATCGGAATGTTTCAGATGATGTAAGGCTCTTGTTTTAATTTTTCAAAGTCTTGCGATTTAATTGGTTGTTTCGGTTTCATTCTCAGAATGACCGTCATAGATGAACAGAAACTTTCTTTCTATGCAAGCTTTCTTTAACAGTTGATTTAAACAACCAACAGCACAGCAAGAAGTTGGCATTTTAAAAATTTAATTTATAAAATATTCTTGTCAAACTCATTTGTGAATACCAAAACAAAAGCAATTCCAGACAAAAATTGAAAACCAAGCCGCTGGAGCTGTTGCCATTCACGACGTAAAACAACCCCATTACAGATTTATTTGTTTCAAATTTAGTCAACTAGCTTTATGGCTTAAAATATTCTTCTAAAATTAACTTAGTTAAATTTATTTCCAAGAAGAAATGTTGTGCACGAAAATATCTTAATGATCGTTTTCTCTGAGTGATAAAATGACTAACGAGAATTTGTATCAGTTAATTTTTTATCTGTTAATGACTAGATGAACATGGAAATGATTAAGTTATAGATAAAAAATAATTTATGCAAGGATTTGTTTACCTTTCTTTTTATAACAGAAAGCTGTAATTACTTATGTAGTAATCAATCAACAATCAGTGCATTTATTTAAAAAAATCGTACCTAGTTGTTTTGATGGTATGCATTGTAGCGTATTTGATATTTATTTTAAAAATTGACTTTAACAAATAATCAACATAATATCTAAAAAGCACTATTTGAATCAATTAGTTGGTACTGATTTTAGGAACGTTTAAAATAATTAAGATAATCATTATTAAGGAGATACAATTAAAAATAATTATGCATGTCATTAATTATATTATAAAAAGCATTAATTTAAGTTGGTGAATCATTCGTATTTTTTCCTCTACGTTTACAGACTAAGCATTATAACAATAATTATGACCTACTCTCTTTTAAGGGGGAATGGGCGCGCTGGACCGGGGGTCTCCAAAGCAAAGTGCATCAGTGTTAATCCTATGGAGGAAAAAATATTTTCTCTGCCACATTTCTACGGCTTTATTGAATATTTTTACAAGCGGATTTTTTTATGTGATAAATGTAGCTGACTTACAGGTCCCGACCTTCCCACTTTTTGAAATGGATTTGAATATTTTTTTAAATTTTCAATAAATAATTTTCCACAAAATATTCGAAGCAATTTTAAAAAGTGGGAAGATTGGGAAGATAGAGACCTGTAAGTTATCTACATTTATTATTTTTTAAAAAAACCGTTTGTTAGTTTGTAAAAATATTCAATACAACCGGAGAAATGTGGCAGAGAAAATAGTTTTTTCACCATTGGATTAACACTGAGGCACTTGAGTTTGGAGACTCGCGGTCCAGCGCGCCTATTCCCCCTTAAGCTTTTCTCCAATTATTCACAAACAGTTAAACTAATTTTTATGCAATATTGTTAATAGACAATTATTCGCACAGAAATATTAAGTTGCATAGATAAAGGAAATGAATTCAAAGTTATTATCTATAAAATTTTAATAAATTGTTCTTTAATACTACAAATTAGTTAAATTATTATTTTTTTAAACAAGTATATGGAGTTTTACGTATTGAGAAATTTTAGTCAAATCCAAGTGTGACACTTATAACTCAAATTAAAAAATGTTTAATTTGATTTTTGTTGATAAATGTATTATTCAATAACAGCGTGTTTCTGGTCATTTATGCATAAAATGCTTGTTTTGATAATAAACAAACGGTTTTTTAAGCTCTTCTAAAGTTTATAATAATTAGTTGCTTAAAATTAAAATACACATATAGCTCTAAAATAAATTTAAAATGCTATTTTACCACAAGTTTTTTAAAATTTAAACTTAATTTGAAATTAACAGCTATAAAAGTAATCTATAATAATAAAAAAGTTTTTTATGTATGTGTGTGTCTTATAGATTCAGAAACTAGACATTTGTTTGACTCGTAACTTGGCAGAAATGCACAGTTCATACGTAGATTATGATTTCTGAACTTTCAGGTTTCAAAATGTTCTATTATTAGAGAAAATTCGAATTTTCTGAAAAAACTACACCACTTTGGCTTAAGTCCGATCTTTTTTTACTTTCCTGATGCCATCGGCTGAAAAAATTAAATAAAACTTTTAACGAAAACATTTAAAATTGAAAATGTTTATTTTATTCTTTTGCCATTACCTTCAGAAACTAAATTCATTATTTGAAAAATAATTGACATGTTTCAAGTCCGCCAGTCTCCATTCCCGGATTTTATTGTGGGTTTATTTGATGATTTTTTCATTGATTTTTCTGTTGACTGCATGTATGCATATTTAACAATAAATGTATAGTTAAGCTATTACTGAACTATGATGGTTAATAAAGGCCATCGCACTAGAGCTGCATATTAGGGTTTTATGTCTTTATTTTTTCACCAAATACGTTGCGAAACTCGCCAAATGGGCAATTTCTTTTATAAATAATTTATAAGCTGGTCGGTTATTCGAAGGTCATTGTGTTAGAGCTGTATAATGGGTGTGTTTGTAACTATATCTATTTTCTCGACAAATTATTTCCCAAAATGCGCCAAATGAGCTAAAAGGTTTTATGTATTTATGAGGGAATTGTGATGACATTTATGAGTGCATTTCATAGCGTATATTCATTTGGGAATTTTAAGGCAATGAACGGGATTTTATACTTTATAACGAGCGGGAACAATAACATAAGTTTATGATCCTATAACAGGTTATATGATACACATATTTGGATCGATTTGATATTTTTTTAATCCGTGCTAAGAACGGGTATAAATTTGCTAGTATAAAATAAAAAAGAATAGGGGGAAAATTTGAGGGAAAATCCACATAGATAACTTAAAAATCCTAAATTTCGCTGGGAAAATAGGAAACTCGTTAAAACAACTTTATAAAATAAATAAGCAAAGTTTTCGAAACTTCTATCAATCTCATCAACACAATTCCAACAAAACCTTATTTTATTTAAAACGCATTTTCAATCACGTTTCTCAAAGGTAAATTGCGTGGAAGTATTAACTTTTCGGGAAAAGATCTAATCAGAAAAGTTTAAACTAGAAAAAAATGGCAGGCATTAGAGCAAAGGGAGACAAGAATCAAGAATCAATGAAAACCCAGTACGAAATGCTATCACGTGTTATTTGTCATTATGTTCGCATAGAGGTGTCAAGTTTTCTCAGAATAACTTTTAACGCCTGTCTAGGTATACTAATTGGTTCCCTCCGATCTCAGTGGAATGCAAGGGGAGCTTCTAGTTATCGGGTTTTTCTCGCCAATCTACCGACTTGTCGCCAACACACAGATAATAACGCAAAGGTTTCGAACATGTACGACTCAAAATTTTCTAACATCATTCCCTTATTTTATATATAACTAGCAAATTTATACCCGTTCTTCGCACGGAATTAAAAAAAATATCAAATAGATCCCAAATATGTGTACCATATACCCTGTTATATGATTATAAACTTATTATTGTTTCCGCTCGTTATAAATTATAAAATCCCGTTTCATTGCCTTAAAATTCCAAAATGAAAAATACGCTATAAAATGCACTCATAAATGTCATCACAATTCCCTCATTTATACATAAAACCTTTTAGCTCATTTGGCGCGTTTTGGGAAATAATTTGGCGAGAACATAAATATAGCTACCCACACCCATTATACAGCTCTAATACAATGACCTTCGAACAACCGACCAGCTTATAAATTATTTATAAAAGAAATTGCCTATTTGGCGAATTTTAGTTAATAATTTGGCGAGTTTGGCAACGTATTTGGCGAAAAAATAAAGACATAAAACACTAATAGCTCTAGTGCGATGGCCTTTATTAACCATCATAGTTCAGTAATAGCTTAACTATACATTTATTGCTAAATATGCATACATGCAGTCAACAGAAAAATCCCCCCCCCCCCAATGAAAAAATCATCAAATAAACCCACAATAAAATCCGAGAATGGCGGAATTACGTCACTTGAAACATGTCAATTATTTTTCAAATAATGAATTTAGTTTCTGAAAGTAATGGCAAAAGAATAAAATAAACATTTTGAATTTTAAATGTTTTCGTTAAAAGTTTTATTTAATTTTTTCAGCCGATGGCATCAGGAAAGAGAAAAAATGATCGGATTTGAGTGAAAGTGGTGCATTTTTTTCAGAAAATTTGAATTTTCTCTAAAAATGGAACAAATATGAAAAAACTAAGCCTCAGGTGCACACGTTAATATTAAAGGGAATCTATCTTAAAAATTTCGAATTTCTGAGGGAAGTATAAGTAGGTCTTTTACGATCCGATGACAAACAGACACACAGACAGACTCTTTCTTTTATTATTATAGATACTATAGAAATATTTTTGTTATTGTAAAAATTGCAACAGCGAATTTTCGACTAGCAACTGAAAAAGTTGAAATGCTTTTTTTTAAAAAAAGTAAATTGGAAAATTAGAGAAAACCCCCATAACACATTGCCTTCCACGATAACTGACAACCAACCGTTCTTTCATTAATCAGACCTAAGCTAGAAAAGTTACAATGATTGTCAAAAGGCGAATGCGGAATAACGAAAGCTTTGTTAAATGTTTGAAATACTTTTTTTAAACCATCAAGGTTTTGTTACATGTTTCCAGCAATCCATATTTTGTTTCAGAAAATTGCTTTATTCTTAAATCATATTAAAGCGTTGGGTTGGGAAGTTTGGCCTTTGTTTTGATGAGTTTTATCATAAGGTAGCACAAATTTGTACCAGAGTCTAGGGAATTTAATAGGATTACAAAAAGCTTTTTTTTTAATTAAACCTCTAAAACAAATGTCAAAAGTATTAAAGAATAAGTTTAATTAAAAAAACATTTCACAGAAGATAAATTGTTTGACAAGAAACAATATGTAGTTTATTCATTGATTGTTTATTTTAAAATAATTTTCCATAATAAATTTGCAAATGCGTCGTATTCTAATCAATAGAAAACTTCACTTAGTTTTTCTAATGTTTAAGCCTCAAATTATTTACTTTAATATGAACTACATACACACGTTTTGTACACAAAATGTAAATTATTTTATGATAAAAGATAATGCAGCAAAATATCCTTAAATAAATTTATATGTTTATTTATAAATAAGGCATTAATTTGAAATTTTTGAACGTTGCATTATGAAACATCTATTTACCAATAAGACAAAAAAGTAGTTTGTTTTCAAACTTTTACTGAAAGTGAAATTACACCCAGCAAAAACTTGTCTTTTATATTAGAGTTGTCACTGTTAGATTAAATCTTAGAAGAAATAATAGAATTATTTACTACAAGTAATAGAATTTTAAATCTACGACTTCTTTCTTTCTCAATTAATTACTTTGAAATAT
The DNA here is from genome assembly GCA_019343175.1 of Oedothorax gibbosus. NCBI lineage: Eukaryota > Metazoa > Arthropoda > Arachnida > Araneae > Linyphiidae > Oedothorax > Oedothorax gibbosus. The sequence continues at coordinate 138,494 of JAFNEN010000494.1, forward strand.
TTATTTTTAAAATTTGTATTAATATAAAAGTAATATTTTTGTACGGAGGATAGTTTTACAAAGCACATACGATGTAAATTACATTAATTGAGTTTTATAATATTACATAAAGATTTATTATTCTGTTTTAATAAAGCATCAACAAAAGTTTAACAAAAAAACACACAATGTTTTTTAATGAGATTTCGTACAAAAGGTATCATACAAAATTAATAGCAATTACCATATCAAATACAAATACTAATTAATGAAAATAAGAAAATTAATATTCTAGAAGTTGTAAACTTTAATTATTGGTATTTCATACAAAAATGAATTGGCTGATTATACATCACATATACGAAGAAAACTTTAAAGTTAAACACTGCCCCTAATTTATGCCTGAATAAAACTTAAACTATGTTTTATTCTAACTTCAGACAATATATAAAGAAATGCTAACACGTTAGTTCCCATCTCATAAGAACAAATATTTCTATTGTCTCGTAAATTTAAAGATCCCTATAATATGTGGAGTTTGTCCCATTTTAGGGAGAAATAATTTCCATTTAAGAGAGAGAGAGGAATTATAAATTATTCATGGCTTCCTTGTAAAATTCTTTTCAACATCAAGTTACCTCTAATGGAAAAGTTATAGCATATAACATATCTTTGGATATTTAAATTCATTCATTCAAATATAAAAGATTTTGGTTTTCAATTCATCGTTTTTGAATACCAGGTGAGTATTTGGAGTGAATATGAATTGGTTATGATTTCTTAAAAGTGGGAGAGTGAATTCGTAAGAACTATTAGACATTTTTGATATTAGAAGGCAAGTTATACAGCTTTTTAATGGTTGCAATAAAATTTGAATTTAAAATTCAGAAAATATTTATTTTCTTAAAAACGCACAAATTTGTAGAATGTTTTTCCAAATCAATATATTAAATGTAAATTTTTAAAAATAATTTCACAACATCAGTAAATATTTTTTTTAAAGTTAAACTTAAAAAAAAACCTTATTTAATAATATTGTGGAATTATTATAGTACCATTATATTTGTCCCATTTATCCTTGAAATTAAACTTAAAGCAACAATTGTGTTTATTTAAATAATAACGTCAGAAAAATTCGTGCACTGTAACTTTATAAATTAATATATTCGACTCCTTAGGCGGTTTGAAATAAATCGAATTATTAACCTTATTATCAAAAAGCTTTTAATGGCAACGGAATTTTCGTTTCCTGTTGCCAGATTGTGGCCGTATTATTGACTTAATGGAAGGTAATTTGAGAGGCGATTCTCGATAATTGCACCCCTTTTCAAATAACCATCGCGTCGGGACGGAATTTTCCTACCCTTAAATTCCTTCAAACTTCAAACGGAAAATTCACGGACCTATGGTTTAGCATTCTATTTTCAATATCAGTTAAGAGATATTCTTTGAAGTTACCGGCTACAGTAGGACAGTCCCAGGTAGTCAATTTACTCCAGTTATTCATTATCTCATTATGAGAGCTCAGCCATGGTTGAAGGTTGCAATAAATGGAATTGTTCGTTGGAATGATTTCATTTAATAATGCAGGAAAATCGGTTGCATATGCAAACGTTCACCATTTTCCGTACTAAGCATTTGCTGTTTTATTTGTTTGTTTCTCTTTCTAATAGGCTTTTAGAAAAGCGACAGTTAGGGGTTACCGGTAGTAGAAATATTTGAAAGATCTTTTATGGTTTCGATTAACTTAACGAATTGTGTATTGACACGTATCTAATAGATCACAAAAAGTTAATTGAAATAATACAAGTTAAAACAAAAGGTAATTATTTTTTAATAAAGTTATATTTCTGTTTGTCAGGTAAAAATAATTTGAAATCAATAATGGGATTTTCATTCTAAAAGTAAAACTTTCATTAAATTTGTGGTTAACCATTTATAATTCACGACTTCAAATAGATAAGAAGTTTTGAAACCAAATTGTATCCTTAGTATTTTAAAGTAACCAAGTAATCAAACTTTAAAGCATCTAGTCACGTAATTATTTTTGAAAAATAAACTGATTGTAAAAATTGTACATTTCGGTGGCAGTAAAAACTGCTTAAAATAATTTAACTCCGTCTAAATATTTCATAAAAGTACTACGTTTTTATCATTTTATCGATTACTGTTTTAACTGGATACGGAGCCTTTAAAGCCAAAAACTATTATATATTATTTAAGTAACAAGAGAATGAAACAGTAAAAGATAGGAAAAAAATCATAGTCACCTAAAATTCTTTTTAAACTAAATACATGGATTGCTGAAGTAGTTCTTTTTGACTACGCATTATCTGGGTTTAAAAGTTTTCATTATTCCAAATCTTGTCACTATTTTCTTTCCCTATGGAAGTTTAAACTAAGCAAAATACATCATTCTTAAAGAAATCTAAACTGTTCTCACTTACAGTATGACCACAAATAATTTATATTTAACAGGTTAAATAAGTCTAAATATATAACAATTTATATAAAAAATTTATTTTCCTGAATGGATAATAAATTTTAATTGATATTTTAAAATCAGACAGTCGAGCAATTAAACTTTATAAACACTGATCTGAATATATCTGGATGGAAATTCTTTTAATAACTAATAATAATTACATCATTTTTAATTCTGACTGAAATATACTATTTCTTACTAAACTTTTGCAGTTCGTTTTAGTTTTAATTTTTCCATCATTTCAAATAATATAGATTCTCAAAACAAATTTATTATTTTTTACTTTAATTTTTCCTCAAATAGAAATTTTGATGAGAAAACTATTATGTGAATGGCATACAGATATTTTTTTCTAGCAAAAAAGGCAGAAAAATCTTAATGATCTCGTTCTGTCCAATTAGAAGTTGCAAACTTAGATTTATTCTGAGACTCGTTATGCAGTACACTGGAAAATCTTTTCATAATATAAAAAATATAAAATGTTCAACTTTAAAATTAAAGATAAAACATTAATGATGAAATTTTAGACAAAATTGTCCAAAAATATTTTTTTTAACTTTATATTTTGATAATCAAAGAAAACCTTTTAAAAGCACAGCAAAAAAAAAGTAAAAAATAATGAAAAAACCCGGAGATTTCCTATCTCTCAATACAATTAAGCGTCCAACAAATTGTTTGCCAATCGAAACAGACGTATACTGAAGAGAGAGAATAAAAGTATTATAAGTTTTCCAATAACATTGACTCCTACTATGGGGGTGTCGTATAGAGGATAAGTCCTTTAGACTGTCGCTTCTCAGTTCTGCTGATTGGTTTGAATGTCCTGTCGCACAAAAGGAATTCTCTCTCTCATCTGGGTTATAATACCACACAAGCAGGTCATTTTACTGTCCTAGTTTGGTAAAATAATATTTGATTTATTTTGTAGCTGTGAATGTTGTGCTGTTGTTGCAGTCATGTTTTTTTCAAATCCCCTGAGGAAAATTCCCATTATTCTAGTCAATAAACTTATGTAAAGTAGCTCTGTTAAGAAACTTGTGTGCATAACAGTTACTTTAAAAAAAGCCTAAAATTAGCTTTTTTTCATTATTTCATCATGCATCACACTTATATTTTACAAATAATTATATATTCATAATGCTATTTATAAAATATATATGAATTTCTACATAATGTATACAAAAGCTCGTGCACTTACACAATTTTGCATGAATTCATACTTATTATGTTTGCATTGATATCCTACTTACCCTTTCTAATTTTTTAAAATCTTGTTATAAAGTTGCTTTCCTTTTTTGTACGAACTACTGTGGTTAATATATCAGAAATAATTAATCTTAATTTTTTTTAATAAATCAAATTATTTTTACAGAAACTTTATCTCTTTTGAAATTTCATATACATTAAATGGCTGCATTAAGATCCACAACAAAAAATAATTGACTCGTAAGTTAATTTTATCACATAAATTCATTTTTATATTTTACCTTACACTTATACTGTACCAAGCGGTAGAAATAATTGTATTGCTTTTGATTAAAGGTTACGCCATAACCTACTATTATTATCTGAGAACAAACTTCTTTTCACATTTTTTTAAATTTAAATTTCTTTTTGATTGCGAAAAAATCTGATATCCGGTATTATTGGGCATTAATTCCTAAGAAGTTAACATGAACGGCCTATTAAATAAACTTTGGTAGTCATGCATACGGGAAAACTGCACATCCCTTTAAAGTCCGACAACAGTTCTTATTTACAAGCTTGTTTTAGGTTAAATCAGTCGAGCGCAGGTTAAAATTTTGTAAAACCAACGATTTGTGTCGTACGACAGAGACACATAATACAGAGAAAAAAATTGTGTCACGATGAGTTATGTTTTCGAGAAATATAAAATGATCATCTGGAAGGTTTGAAAATAGTTGGAGATATTTTGAAACCCGATAAAGATTTTGTAATGTCTTTTTAATTGGTTGAAGTTTTAAAAAAGGCCTAGAACTTTATTTGATATAAGTAAGAGTAGAAGTAAAAAGTTTTGATTTTCTATTACATCAAATATCAAATCACTTATGTTTCTTGAAGAGCAGCTGTTTTCAATTGTTTAAGCCATTAATGTGTGAATACCATTAGCACCCTTCTTTATCAAATAAAAATGTTAACTTTAGCTTTTAAAATTCATTTTTCGTAACAATCATAACTTAATTTGTCCTACATAAATTTTTCAGTTCTTTGGTCTTATTTTTTATATTTTTTTTATTTAGGTCTATATTTTTTATTTAGATAAATTTAATAAAAATGCTTATATTCGCATGGCAAATGTACTTGTCACAATAGTCGTCAATAAGTTAAAATAATTATTCGCATATGAATAATAAAAAGAAAGTTTAAACCCTCTAAAAATACCTAGTTTTCAGATGAAGATTTACACTGATAGAATTAATAAAAAAGAAAATGTGTAGCGGCAAAAATCTATATTGTATAATTAAATAATATTTTGTTAAAGTTTTGACAAAGTTGCAATTTAAAGAATGATGAATAACGATTAAATAAACAGAACACAATTCATCACTTTTGTTGGTAAAAATGTTTTTCCTTTAAAGCGTTGCTTCTATACAAAATAGAAAATTGCTTTGATACAAAAGTTAAAATATTTTTTTATTAAGTTTTTACCACAAATATAATGTTATAGATAGTTTAAAAATTTTCGCTTAACAACAAATGAAACACACATACGTGTTATGTAATAAAAATATATTTCAACTAAATTAGAACTAGAATATCTTTAATTGTTAATAAACAATGGTAAGAGAATATATAATATTTCCATGTCAAGTTTTTTTAAGCGCGAAGTCTTTAACTGTTTAAAGGGATCGCTGTTGAATTAAAAAAAATACAATGGGGTTGTTTCACGGAGGATCTGGCAATAGCTATGCGGTTTTGTTTGCATGTCTATTTTGATGTCTTCCAACAGTATTGCCACCAGTTTTAGGAGAAAAACTACGAAAAAATACCATTTAATTCTAAAATTACAAAAACATTCCATAAAAATATTAGCGAAGCGTTTCACGTTTTTTTAAAGTCACTAAAAAGATTCCAAAATACAGCTAGTATTTTTACGATATGTTTTCGTAATTTTAGAATAATTCTAAAATAAATTCTAAAATTACAAAAAAATATCGTAAAAATATTAGCTGCATTTTGGAATCTTTTTAGTGACTTTAAAAAAAACGTGAAACGCTTTGCTAATATTTTTATGGAATGTTTTTTTGTAATTTTAGAATTAAATGGTATTTTTTCGTAGTTTTTCTCCTAAAACTGGTGGCAATACTGTTGGAAGACAACAACAAAGACATGCAAACAAAACCGCATAGCTATTGCCAGATCCTCCGTACAAAACCAGCCCATTACAAATACAAACAAGAAGTTCTTAAACAACTAAAATAGCCTACTCTCCTGTTACTTAAATACTTACTGAAATTCTAATCGGGAAACAACTAGGTTCATAACAGTAAATATCATCTACAATCGTTTCTACACTAGATTTACACACATTAGAAAAAAATTGCTAAACACAGCATCCAGCTATAATTTAAACTTCTAGAAGCCGAAATCAACTATTTTCCTTAATATTCTTTCACAAATAAATTAATATTATTTATCGTCTGCTCGATTTATTTGTAGTTCGAAGAATAATTAAATATTTATTAAGAACAAAAATAATGAAACTACTCCAAACTGCATTAAAAAAATAAATGTAAATTAAAACTAAGCAGAATTTTATGCAAAAAAATATGCCTTGCCACTTTCTTTGTAAACAATTAATGAACAATCAAAGAATCACATTGTGCAACATGTTATGACGTAATTCCAAAATGATTCATGAAAAAATTATTTTGCTTCAAATATTTTTAAATAAAGTTTCTCATGCCATCGTTGATTTGGCAACAGTGATTTAAATGACTCATTTCAATGCTAATTCAATGGGAAACTCGCCGACAGATAGTAGATTTATGTCCGTCCGGACGTACAGACAGGCGGACAAAAACTATGAAAGTTGGGTCTCTGAGGTCATAGCTTTCTAACAAAAATAAAGAATTTTTAAGATCCGAATGATAGAACCGATTTTGGAACGGGGTACGGACAGACAGACGGATGACCGCATGTCAATACCTACTTTTTCATTTAAAAAAAAAAATCTTTCGAATACAAAAAAAAAAGAAAAGTAGGCTAATAATTTCGACCAGTAACAGGCCAGAGGCCCAGCAAGGTTGGTCCAAAATATTTCTAATTCTTTACTAGTTTTCAATAACTATCGAGATTCTTCTTCTACTTTCTTCGAATACACAACATAATCCGGTAAAGTATTCCCCTCGTTGACAACTCTATTGTAAACAAAAATGTTTTCTTACGTTCTTTCTAAAACACATTTTTTTTTAAAAATTTCTGACTATTCCTCTGGTCCGGCTATTTAGGGTAAATTCTAAGTCCTCCATGTCTTCCTGTTTGATGAATTTGAATAACTGAATTAAATCACCCCTTGTTCTCTTATTTTCCAGGGAATACACAATGTGTTCATTAATTAGTAAAATTTGGAATTTGGGAATTTATTCATAATACTTTCTTTTGTAAACATGCGATATGTTAGTTCACATTTTGAAACTCGTTATCATATTTATCATCTGTAAGACATCCTTGTTGAAATCACATTTTGACAGCATTGTTACTAGATATAATTTCTATATAGTCCATTTCTTATTGGTTTTGCACCTATGCTAGTCATTGTTTTTACTTAAATATCATTACTTACTACTACTTTTACTAAATAACTACCCAGAAAACAGCTCAAAGTTACTTGGATAATATTTTAATTGAATTTTGTCTATCAAATTTAGCAGTTCTTTCTCCTGGTATGTTATACATTGCTTTTTTATGCAGATAATTTTGTTATTACGTAAATGTTCACCAGCAAGATTTGGCTCCAAATATTGTATGGAAATCAAAAATTAATTGTTTAAACCCTTAACCAATTCTAACTTAACACTTTTAATAACTTTTTTCTCTTAGAATTATTAGACTTTTTAAAAATCTTTGATTAAAATAAATATTTTTTAATTATACGTTTTTTAAATAACGCAAATGTACGGACTTAATTTCTTTACATAATTTTTAAAAAATCTGCGAAAATTCTCATCACTTTAATGATTTGGCAAATAACATTCGCTTTTGAATTAAATTCCTTTAAATTTTTTTGATTAAATTAAATATTAAAATAACATTAACAGACAGAAAGATAAATATTTTTAACACAAAGATTAAACGAACTAAAAGCGCAGAATAAACTGTAATAAGCGCCTTTAAATTGTTAGATGATAAATTTTACGTTTGGGGACGGAATTGATTAAATGATGGCGGAGAACACTTTTGACTTTGTGTCGTATCAGTTTGTAAAAGACGTTATTTAAATAATTAATAACACCATCAAGTTTAGTAATTCGTTATCCCATATGTGCTTTATGCGGAACATGGACTTTTAACTGCTTGAATAAACATTATTTGATTTATTTTAGGGTTTGATAGTATTAATATATTTATTTAAAATGTGCTAATGATTGTATTAATATATTTATTCAATATATTAACATTGAATTTATACACACTTTAAAATTTTGTTTGCTTGTTATTTTTTTATATTTTGGTTGTTTTTAGCATTAAAATAGTGCGCGCATTAAAATGTTAATATTTAGTTAAAAAATTCTTCAAAAACAAGGAGATAAAAAAATCTAAGGCAAGAATTTGGCAACTATTAGCTATTTGTAAAATTTTTATGCAGTTCTTATTTAACTGTGTTTAAAAAGATAGTACAAATTATAAATATTGATATTAAAATTGATTATTATAATAAAAATTATTGCTATACAAAGCTAATATATTTATGAAATTCCTTAATGAAAATATATTACAATAATAGATAATATAAATTCAGTCGTTTTTATTGCAGTATGAAACCTGAAATAAATAATAGTCAGCATATCAATACGTATTTACTGCATTGTTTGCAACAGAAAATCTTTTAAATAATCAAAGTGTTATACTTCCAAAGTATTTTTGGAGGATTTTGAAAGTTTGAAAATCGTACTTTAAATTGGCGTTTAAATATTCAAAACACTTCCATATGCATTAAATACATACAACTATCTTCAAACCGAGAACCTAACCTCCATACTATTGAAAATAAAATCCAATTCTAAACTCATTGAAAAACAAATCTGTCCTTTCCCGCCCCTAGTACTTTCGAGTACAGTACCATCAAAATCTCTACGTCCCCATACAAAGTTGAAAAAGTTGTAACTGACAAACACAAGATTTTTAGTAAAATGGACTTAAAAGTAAGTATTTTAATGAAGGTTTTTGGGGAGTAAGAAAATTTAAATATTTTTTACTTTAACTACAGTTTTTATCAGTAAACCATTAGCATTTTAAATAGAATCACAAAATCTAGTAAATACAAATGAATGAAAACATTAATTTTTTTTTTGTATATTTGATCCAGAATCATACACATGTAAAAAAAAAAAGATTTCGAATGTCTCGCAGTTGGATGCAGATTTACCATTAGGTAGGAAGCTTAAAATACTTTGCTAAAAGTTAAATAAACAAATTTACATTTGAATAAAAATATTACTAAATATAAAGTCATTAATATTGTCAGCCGCTTCATAATTCCATGTAAAATTGGAAAAATAGAAGAGTAGAGGAGATGCGCGTACCTAAAACCATCTTATACCTAGGTTGACTGCCCATAAATGCATCTCTAAACGCATTAGCCTTTTAAATGTTGTTAAAGAATCTTAAAAAAACTATTGTAATTCGTTAAGATTTCGTTGCTTATGAGTTATTAAATTAACCTTATTGATGAAAATATCCCATCTGTGACTTCCTAGATTAGAAATTAAAATTTTGAGCATAGCTCTAATATAAAAGCTACCGGACCTAGGTACAATGCCAGTATTATACCTAGGGTCACTTTAATTTTTTTTAAAAAAGACTTTTATGTTTCCCTATTTTTATTATTATGAATATATAATGTTGTTATTTTGAGTTTTTGAATTTATTATCATATGCTATTGCTTTAAGTTTAGTTCCAACAGGAAGTGAGTAGTTTAATGATACCTGCATAAAATGTATAAACTTTCAATAAGTTCAGTCGTAGATTTATGGGGATTTGAAATAAATCAGACCCTAGGTATGCACAAACGTATCCCCTAAACTTCTGAAACCAAGGTACGAAAATGCCGCATACATTTGTATTTAACTACTCTAGTGATATTGATTGGAATCTCAATCCCCGTTCGCGCCCCGCATAATTGACTTTGCACCCTTGGGACGGCCACAGTCCGACCTAGGATAAAACAGCCTCCAAACCAAAAGAATTCGTTAGTTGGACCCTATTCATGAAGCTAATGATTCATCCTTTGTAACCCTTTCAAGAACGTTCCATATCCGAATCTCAGAAGTAAACTGTGCTAAGTTCTATATCTCTATCCTAGTATAAAAAAGGACGATGTAACATGTTGTGATTTGTGAAACTAGGCTTTTTTCTACTAAGGTGCAGGGTGTTTTGTCAATAGACAGTAGTTCAGTTTACCTGTGAGAAAACGGTATGCATCTCTATGGACGTTGGTAAATGTGTTTTTATGAATTTTTTTCTGTGCCGATGTACTAGGGAATTTCGATTTACTTGTTCAATAAAGTGTTTTTGTGTGTGGGGATGGATTTACGCACTGCTAATTGAAATTCAGCTGCTTTCTAATATCGCGTTATTTTTCTGTGGTGCGAGCAAAATCAAAAGAAATGCTAATTGAAGCTTTTGTTAAGAATATGTTTGGAGTCATGGTTCTGTTTTCATGGTAATTTCTCTTTCAATAGATTATTTCTTTTCATATCTTATAGGATATTAATAACCGATGAATTCAGCCAAACATGTTCATAAACAATACACATAAACAACACACTACATTCGAAGCTGTCTACGCAATTTATTTGTGTTCTCTATTATAAAATAGTCTCTTGGCCGTGTTGAAGTATAAATATGTACATGTTTAAATATTTAAAACTAACATTAGTTGTATTTATGAATATAGTTGAGTTCATTATTTTATGCATACATGCATAAATTTCATATATTTTCAAAAAGGAATTATACGTACCAAATTTACGCGCAAAAGTAATTTAAGGAATTTTAAGAAGGATTCTCACTGAAATATATTTTTAAATATTAAAAAAAAATATTAGTGTTTTGATTTGTAATAATTGCTTTAAATTTCCATTATTGCATTAAAAGTACTTTTATGGCGGAATCCGGGGATGGGGGATTTAAATCTGATATAAATCATAATTATACCATAAGAATGGTAAACCTTTTAAAACTGAAATATAAGAAATGTTTTCTATAATCGAAATTGGAAACTAAAACAAATTTTGATATAACTTTTCTTTTTATAGATAAAACAAGAAATATCAGAAAAGTTATATACTTATTTATTGCTAGATTTTGAAGTTGCTGAAAAAAGACGATCCACCCCTTTTTTCTCGGATATTTTTAAACAGAAGTGTCATTTTTCAGCTGTCATTTTTCAAGGCAAATGTGCAGAAGTGTTTTTTGTAATTAATTTTGCAGAAAGTATCTCTACACATTAAAATGACCCTCAACTTAAAAAATTTCAATAACACTCGTTATTTTACATATAAAAAGTTATTTTAACTAATTGGATAAACAAATAATTAGTTTTTAAAATGAATAAAAATTCTGAAATTGGGCGTCGTTTGATCGCTTGTCGTTTGAAGACTCATCTAGACATTACTTTTAATGTTTTGGTGTTAAACTCCAAAGATCATTCAAAATTAATGCTTTAACAATTTGTCAAATATTTATTTATGAAGGTTAACGAAAATTGGTATTTGACTTATTTTGACGGTGCTTAATTTTTTTATGTAAAGAACTTCTTATGCAAATTTTTATACCAAAAATAAATTCTACACTTTTTGCCCGAAAAAATGACAGCTCTTTCAAAAATGTCTGTTTAGTAACAACCAAGAAACAAGGAGTGGATTGTTTTTCTTTACAGCTATACCAGAATATTTGTAGTAAATCTCTACCTCAATAAGGAAACATTCTTACATATTATATGGTCTATTTTATGGTGTTTTAGCTTTTTATGGGAAAAGTTTTGAAATCTTTCAGTGTAAACAGGATTTTTTATGGGGAAGTATTTTCTTCAGATCTGTTTTCGTTCAATTAGAGTATATAGTAGTTTTTTCATAAATATATATTATTATTATTATTTTAAATATATATTTGCTCAAAATACATGAAATTTGCCATATAGATCCTTATAATAATAGAAATTTGAATAACCTGGCATCTTTTTTTTATTAATTCATTATTTAACTGTCAACAAGTCAGTGAAATAAAACTTCATCTAATAAGAACAGGATTATTTTACAATTTTTTTCTTAGACATTGTGCAAACTTGCGTTTTAAAGTTTTCTGTCTGATCTCTCTAAGAAGCAAACATTTACTTTACATATTAGTGGATAAAAACTAATGACTTTGATATTCTAAATGTTAACTCGTGATAGTAAAAAAAACACTGCATGACGTAAGTTTAACATTATTCATATACCTTAGTTTTTTACATAAATAATAAAATATGAAAAAATATTTTTTAAACTATTTTCCACGCCAATAAATGAAACAGTGACTTTCAGTTTTTGTTCTGTCGAGCGTTGAATCAAATTTTGCAAAATATTCATTTTTCTTTCTAATAATATATTAGTTTTTCAAAATGGAAATCGTTCCTGAGATTTCACCGCCCTTTTACCCTTGATATTAAATTCGAGAATATTTTTTTTGCTCTGTCACTCATTTTTAGTATTTTCTGAAAAACATTTTGACAGTTTCTGTATTAGTTGAAACTACTTCGGGGCAAAAAGTAGAAATAGGAGAAAAAACTATTGCAAAAACTTAATTTAATTATATATTTTCAAACAGTATTTGTAATAGAAAGATTTTTTTATCGTGCTTAATGCTAAAAGTACTTTTGAATTGTGAATGTTTTGTAAATGTAAGCTTTGTGTAACACCACTTTATTGTCTATAAAAATTGAAATTGGTTTATTGACGTATCATTCGATGTAATTCGAAGTAATTATCTTCGTAGAAATAATAAAGCAAATTATTTTACTTATTTTATAACTCCAAATACAAATATTTTAATCTATGATAATAATGTCTTCAACGTAAGCAAAGTTTTTATGAATTCTACAATATATTTTTATTAGTAATAGTTTTTCGGTTATTGTTAAACTGTATTAATCAACTAGAATTCAATTATCCAACTAAATTTTGTTTTAAATTGCTGTTGAAAGTTTTGGGTCTTGTTACGTAAGTACTAATTGTTATTATGAAAAATTATTAACTAAAAATTACTTTTTTTAGGAATTTATATGTAACATTAAATTTTTTACAGTAAGAGGCATTGACTAAAAATATCGTTTTAATTGGTTAAATATTAGTGATCATTTATGATTTTGTAATCCTTTTAATTTTTTGTCTGTCTTAAACATTGTTTTTTGTTACAATAAGTATAGTTACCAATATTGAATTTTAAATGTTTCAATATTTTAATTTTATGAATCATTTACACAATTGTACGATTAATTGTATGTTTTGTTAAGATTTTCTATAATGGGAACAGTCAAAATTCCGAACTAAAAACTATAGTATTGTTGATGTTAATTAGTTTAACTAGTAGTTCTTATTTAAAAAAAAAATTTATTCGCGAGGATATTTTATAAATTCAAAGTTAACTTCTTCTAACCAGGATAAAGATTCGATTGGTATATCGCATAATTGTTGGATAAACTAAAATTTAAAACTATGAATACCTATTGGTGTCACATTCAGAGGCTTTAACAAATAACGTAAAATTCTCCACATATTTACCTTTATCCCTAAAACCTCTATTTAGGAAATAATAGCGTATTAATTGGTGGGTTGTTCTTTAAATCTGTTGCTTTGGCGCAAGCAATTAATCTCGTATTAGGCTTTTGTAAAAATAACACTTCTTAAGCCACATTATAGGGAACTGTTGTTCGGGAACCACTTTCATAAATACTGAAAAAAAACCGTCTTTCATCTCCATATTTAATACACACAGCCGCCATAAAAAGCAAATCTTCTCGAAGAAATCAATCAAGAATGTCTTCTTTCGAGATATTCTTCTAGACCCTCGATATTTCCGTGACTCCGGAGATCGTGCAGATTTCCGAGTATCCCTCGAATCATGATTCGTTATGCACGTCCCCAAAGCACCTGCGTCTCTAACGAGGTAATTGAGCCAGAGAGTAGATCTATCTTGAGGAAAGGAAGATTTCGGGGTTCCTTTTCAATGGGGATGTTTCTTGATGTATGGGGGCTGCTTACTTTCGGAGTCGTTTGCTCGTATTTTAAGATAGTAAGAGTGTATTTGATGGTTGGAGGATTTTTGAGTTGAGTTGGCTTCGGTATTTTGAGGGCGTGAATAGAAGCTGGAAATGCATGTATGCAATTTCTATATTATATAAAATGAGGCTTAATAAATTTTGTTGAGTGATCCCATGTTTTTTGTTAACTTAAACATGATACATTTGTATATTATTAATTTTAAAGGGAAATTCAGTTTTTAGAAATATTTGGTAAACATTGTTTGGTATTAGGGAAAATATCATTGTTGTATTTTATTATGAATTTTTGTAAAATAACTGTATAAAAATAATAAAATGTTTTTTACGCCTCTTTAAAGCATTTGTGTATCTAGCAAAATGTTTGAATTGAATACCCGTGTGAATGAAGGCATGAAGGCAGGTTTTAGTATAACTTTTAAAAAACAATTTTAGTTAAGTATTTAAGGTTGGAATTTAACTTGGGATAATAAAATATATTGAAAAATAAAACAAAAGCATATTTAGAACCAAATTGATTAGCTTTATATGAGAATATAAAACCATTTCAGCGCATCATATGCTTAATAGGAATCCAAACTAAAAGTATAAAACAATCCAATGTCGCAAACCACTTGCAAGAACTCACTTCCGTATAAAGGTTTTATTATACAGGATTATAAAAAGCTTTTATGCACGTCGTCAAAGCACCTGCGCCTCTAACGAGGTAATTGAGTCATGTGAAGATGTCTTTGGGGAGAGGCAGATTTCGATTGGGATTTATTTTTGATGTATGGTTCTTTAAATCAGTGTCTTAGAGAAGTACAAAATATACTTACTTTCTTGTCCCGTTTTAATAATTTTATAATAGTAGATTGGACAAAAAGGTTTTTTTTGGGGGGGATGTGCTTCCGAGATTAGAATTTAATGTGTAAATGTGAGACATGAGTAATGAAAATATATGAGCATATTTGTAAGCGTTATACTAGCAAAATTCAAATATTGTATAAAATGAATATTGATGAATAAAATTTTAAAACTATAGAAAATGTATGCATTTTATTTTTAACAATTTTGAACACAATACTAAATATATTTATAGAGTATCAACTTAAGAAACTCCCTTTCTTTGAAAGTTTTCTTTAGTTTCTTTATTTATAAAGAGTACAAATATTACTAACCCTTAGTAAACTTTACTAACCCAATACAAATCCTTTTATAATATCATTCAAAAACTAACTTTTTCAAATCAATAATCTTGACAAAGGCTATGCTTTTAAGGATATCAAGTTTAAAAGTTATATTTACGTACTTATAGCTCTAGAGCGAAGTAAATAAGAGCATCCGACTGGTGGAAAATTCTAAATTTGAACGTGGTATTAAAATAATTCATAAAATTACACGCGCAAAGTATCTTCAAAATTCAATGATTTCAGAAAAAACGCGATAATTTCCTTTTTTAAATCGGCGAACATTATTTTTACTGCGGAAATAATTTGTTGCCTTTTTGATTTCCGATACCAATATAAGAAATACTTTTTTGCAGTGATTTTGAAAAATTCTGTATGGCAACACGTGGGAAATAGCCTTTTTAAACTCGTAAAATAATTTCTTCAACTCGGTTAAAAAGGCCCTACTTTTCGTTCTAGTTGAGTAAATAACATAGCGATTACTTCAGTTCAATAATTAAATTTTAATTACGAAAAACATTGATAATATCAATACTTTTTTTTTATCTTGAACGGAAATATTAAGGGGGAAAAAGATTTTGAGGAGTTTTTTTTGAACGAATATTTATAGCGTTACATTAAAGTGTTATGAAAATTAACTTTTACCATCAACAGTTTATTATCTATCATTTATACAAATCAACAAAAATTGAATAGTTTAAAGAAAACGATAAAATATTTATGTATTTTTTCCCATATGGCATTTAAAATCACTTTCAATAAACACAATCAGTTAAAAAAAACTTTTTACAGACATCAATAAATTTCAGCATTAAACGTAAAACTTATTGTTACACATAGGAATAAATATTTAAGATATTCCATTACCGATATCAGAATTTTCCACACGAAAGCAATAAAACGAAATTTTTATTACGCAAATCAAGTGAAAATATTAATATTAATCTTAAGGTTCACTCGAGTTTATCTACACGGATTTCAATTGCCGCTACAAGACTTCGCCAAAGAATATTACCTCAAATCCGTCGAATAATGGCGAAACACGATGTTTCCGGAACGCTTTAACGATAACAG
Organism: Oedothorax gibbosus; assembly: GCA_019343175.1. NCBI lineage: Eukaryota > Metazoa > Arthropoda > Arachnida > Araneae > Linyphiidae > Oedothorax > Oedothorax gibbosus. The sequence goes on from JAFNEN010000494.1 coordinate 154,702, forward strand.
TATTTAATGGCGAAATGTATCGTGATTGCATAGATTACTACGGGATTCATGGTTTATGTTTTAAATAATCTTCTTTCGTTGTGTGTGTTTAAGTCCAATGAGCCTGAAATTGGATATAGCGTTGATAGCCTGATCGTTACAACCCGATGACTCCCAATACATTCAGTTAATCTTCGTACTTTGTTGAAATTATTCTCCATCAGCAAGTTCTTGAATTATTTTAACTTATTATAATCAATGAATTAGTTTAACTTATTATGATCAATGAATTATTTTAACTTATTATGTTCAATGAATATTTTAAACAATACTAGTGTTTGTATTTATTATTTGAGGGGAATTGAATTTAGAATGTGAAATATGCGTTCAAATTCTGAGCTTAGTTGTACTAAATGGAAGCACTGATACTTTGAAGTTTAACATCTGAGGTTAATCTTTTGTTAATGTATAAAATACTTGATGTCATATTTATATAATGAAGGTAAACTTCAAATTTGGTCTCAGGTCTGCTTTGTCCCATTCAGAACAAAGTATTTAAAATAGATATGTTGTAGCGAACGTATGTTTATTCTGTTGGGTATTTGGATTTTGAGACCCGCGTTCTATTGTTTGCATGTTAGAATATTATGATTAATCTGCGTTTTTCTACACGTGTGAAGTAATTTAGTTATTTTCGTACAATTTAAATGGATTACTTTAACATATAACTATATGTTCCCTTTATGTTGTAATTAAAATAATAATATCAAAGGACTTATTGAATCAAACAAGATTGTAATAAAAAAATATAGTGAAATTCATAATAATAAATTTCGTTTAAAAAAATTTATCATGATAATAACACGATAAATAAATTTAGATGAATTCAAAATCGAGCACCATTAAATAACAAACATTTAAAGTTATAAATCACCGAGTGTTAATGCTTATTTTATTCAATTGATAAGAGGTTAAGGTATAATATTACTTCTTTTAAATTCGAAACTTTATTCTTAATTCTAGTTCTAATGGAATATAGAGTACCTTACATTTAATAAAAGTCAATAGATTATGAAGAGTTATTTAACTTATTGTTATAAGCTTTTAGATAGATAAGAGTAATTTATTTAATGATTAATATTGTACTTCGACATTTTAGAAACATATCTAAAAATATTTTCTCAAATAAATTACGTTTTAAACTTTTTCGAGTGAACATTTCGTGAATTTCTTTGTAGCAATCAAACGTGTCATTTAAGACTGAAGCAAAGCATTCCGTTTCTACCACATTCCTTTGACAAATACTGCGATTTTATCCAGAGCTCCATAATATGATATCGATTTTGCATTTCCCAGAACAGCTTCTTTTATACGATTTATTGCAGTTGACATTATTTCCAAAGGAAGCTTAGTTACGACACGGGACACTGGTATTCTAATACTATAATAATAAATCAATTTTTTTAAGTAGATATATTCCAACAAATTTTTTCAAGAATATAAACAACATTTGTAAACTTTATCTTTCTTAAGGTGGTAGCTTGAAAGTCCGTTCGCAAATATTTCTTTTATGGTTTAAAAATACTATAAACTTTTAAAAATTATAAACGGTTAATTTTTTATTATACACGAAAAACTTTTTTTTAAAAATGAAATATGATTTCAAAGATGGCACTTTTTTTAATAGAATTAAAAGGTAAATAAAAGTTAACAAGGTTATCAGAAAAAACTTTATTTTTTTCGACAAGAAAAATGTAATATTGTGATAAAACTCAAGATAAAAGAAGAAAATTGGGGTCACGTTTTCAGTGTGAAATAACTCTAAAAATTGTTGGTTATTGTTTTTAATAACATATTCAAAATATTTTCTTTCGTTGGTTAATCTATTTTTCTTGTTTAAAAAAGTGCGCCTAATTCATAAATAAACGATTCTTATGGTTTTTTTTATTTCAGAACTACATATACTATTACACACACCATTTTATCAAGGCAGCTTTTGTTTAATAACAATATCGATGACTAGATGTTACCATTGCATAAATGCACATATGGAAAAACTCAACTAATAAAATTCCCATGTATATGGAGAGGATATACGTTAAAATTACTTCATAGCCCAATATCCTGTTACCTATTTGAGATGAATCGGTTGCCACTATAGAAACTTGTTCTTTCGACCATATAGCACATTTAACAGTGCTAATGGTTAAACATCTTTAGTGAACCCCATTTCAAGTGTGTTAATTAAAAAAAATACCAAGAGGAAACCATGAGTCACACCACATCATGGAATTTAAACTACCAAATAAAATTTTCTTTCCAACCCTCCAGCCATTCTCACCCCCTTTAACAGCATTCCCGGTTCTCCTGCTTAATTCTGCAGCTAGCCATTTCCTCCAGTATGTCACGGAATTCGGTAAACGTGGAGGAATCACGTGAATCTATCTACAAGGCAAGAACGGTAATGATGCTTTAACTTTATTTGTTGGTTTGATACACATGTATTCCCCATTTGGCGTACTTTGAGTAAAATTTTTGAAATGGTTTATTCGGTGCTGGTTGTGAAAATCAACAAAGCTACGGGGTGCTTTTAGTTTTTGGTAACTAGGATAGCCAAATAACAGGAATAAAGTTTGGCTTTTTATCGTAAAATAAAAGATTCAATTTAAAACACGTGGATCCAACAATCAGTGTAATATAAAAGCTTTTCATGAATTTTAAAACATGGCTAGTGGAGAATATATAACCTTTTTATATCAAGTGCATTTGAAGTATCCATTTGGAGATAATCTAGTAACCTGTTAGTTAGTTTGAAGTTCCACCATTTAGCCGATAGTCCATAACTCATGAATTTTGCGACTGCTGAATACAAAATTTTATATTTGCTCATTAAGATCTTCAATTATTTTAATCTGACATGTAAGTTGAATTAATATTCAATTTTTTAGACTCTCATTAGATGCACCTTATTTCATTATTATTGTTAACTTTTTTTAAATCTTAAAGTTTCACGATTTTTTTATTTGGAATAAAATTTTTTAAAAAATCAGCTTAACTTCATATAATCTCTTCTGGCCTCTAACATCTGCGTTTCATTCCAGTTGATTGTTTGATAAACCAAATACAATCGTTAAGTGGTGAAAGAAAGCATGTTTAATAATTTTTTTTTTCAAATCTAAAATTATACCCGGCAAAAATGCTACTTACATCATAGTCAAACTAGTCAATCGACTGTCAAGGTTGCAGGAATCTCTCTGCATCAATTAGAAGGGTGAAGTGAATAAGGGGCAGATTTGCGTGCCCTTTTTTGAAAATTTCCCGACCCCCATTTTTTTTCAATTGCTACTTATTTTAATTTGAGAGGGATGGAGGGGTTGAAGTGATTGTTTTAGATCAGCAAAAAAGGAGGGTAGAGGAATAGCGGTGGGGTGTTTCGTTCAGCGAAAAACTACAATCCGGGAATTAGCATTCACTTTGACTCTCATTTAGAAGAAATGAAGGTTATGAAGTAAATTTTTTGTTGTTGCTGAAAATAAAATATCAATTCAAATACTTTGATTATTCAACATAGTAATTTTGGGTATTCATGGTAAATGCAATGCACATAATAGTTAATTTATATAATTTTTAAATAAACAATACTATTTTCAAATCTTATAGTTAATATGCGTTTAAATTTAAACTTCACACGATTAAACATATACTGATATATTAATGTACAATCTTTATCACAATAAGGGTTTTATTAAAAGTTAATAAGGAAAATATAACGCAGTTTAATGAAAATTTTATACTTTCAGTATAAACGGTAAACTATATAAAAAAACCCAACACGTATTAATACTGATAGACCATTCAATACATACTGAAATTACATACATAATTTCAGATTTACAGAAAATATGGTTTTGTAGTATGTGATACTTGAATGTTTGAGCTATTCTCATCTAATATCTGTGGAAGTTAAGGTATGTCCAATACCATGCTCTAATTTTATTGACGATTCCCCAGTAAATTCAAGTTCTTCTCATGGTCTAAAAAAACAATATCAAATCGATCTATGTATATGTACTGTTTAATCTTCTATATGGTTAATAAGCCTAATTATTATATTTAAAATGTTATTGCTCCAGTTCATTACAAAGTATTATATACCGTCCTTATATTAATTCAAAACAGTCATAAACTTAAAATAAAAGTGAATTTCTAAAATAGATACATTGATTTCTCCCCTTTTTTTGCTTTGGAATGGCTAACTTAATGGCTTAAAATTCCCATCACCACACAAGTTTAAAGGTCAATAAAATTTACTGACTGTGAAACTTGTAGTAATCTATTAGTCATGTGCCTCTGCTGCTTAATCGGATGTAAATACAAATTTCCCGGATTGTCCCAAAAATAGGACGGTAAGCACTAATGGGACACAAGTCCATCATTTAAATACCGAAATGAAATCTGGACGGAAGTAAGTTACGTGAAACATGCCAATTATTTTCCAAATAATAAATTTAATAAGATAATAGGAATAGAATATAAATAAGTTACGGACAGATTTTTACTATTATCAATTGTGTTAATATTATGAGTACCAAGAAGTATTTAAGATATTAAAAGTGTTCCCATTACACTTTTTACAAATTGGTTGACCAGTTCAAAAAAATTCAAAAGGTTTTTAATAATATAAAGGAAAATAAATACTAAAAAAACTCGCTATACTAAACCATAGGTTTATTTAAATGGCCTTTTTTTACATAGTGCCTGATATTTTTCAAATGCTAAAAAACAAGTAATAAGTTTTTTATGCAAGTGTTTTAAAAAAGATCAAAATTATTCTCTATTAAAACGTTCAGAGAAATATTAAGAATATAAAGCATACTCATTGAGAATTAAAAACGATTACATTGAACAGGCCGTATTATTTATAAACAATTTTTTTCTTATTTCTTTCCCCAATACTAAAACATTTTAATTTAGGTTTTGAAACGAAATTCCTATTTTAATTAACTTATAGATAGTTTATAAATACAATGTTTATACTATTAAATGTTATTTTCAAATTTTCTCTCGAATGAATTTATTTCTTCATTTTTTATTAAGTTATCCGTAAAATATATTTTATATTTATGCGCTTCGTAAAGTTATCTTGGCTAAACAATTTGAAGGTGACAATAAATTGCACATTCTATGTAGCTACGATAAAAGTAAATCATCCTATAAAGTTAATTTAGTTTATAACTACTAACTAATACAATATAAATTTAATTCAAATAAAATTTTATTAAAAAATAGCAGAAACTACTCCCTTTGGGAGCATTACTAAGCAATGCATTTAGGGTACTGACAAAATATGTTGTGAAATTGAACAATTCTTAATTAAATTTACAGTTTTAAATTAGAATTTCAATTTTTTAATTTTCGATGTAAATAGAGAATAAAAATTAACTCTGTATGAAGAAATTTAAAGAAGATTAATTCGTCAGCACTTGAGATATTTTGTTTTACCAAAAATTACTAAAATTTTGGTTGATCAAACTTGAATAGTTAAAACGCTTTTTAAAATAATCTTTTTAGTGCAAATAAAATGAATTTAGATAAGAAATATTCAAATTAGTAACATCGTGTAGCTTAAGAAAAATAAAAAAAAATAAGTGAAATTCAATAAAACAATTATACGAATAAAATGCCAAGCAGATAAATGATATAAGATAATTACAAAAACTCCTTAAAGTTTTAAATCGTATTAGTATTTAAATCTGTTTTTGTAATCTACGTTTTTATTTCTTTAAAGGTAAAGAGAATACATTGTTGAATTGCCATTAATTAAAATAAAATAAATATTTATTTACAATAACTGAATGTCCTACACCTACCTAAATCCATAAAATGGCCCTTGCGATAGAGAAGTCAAGGGCTAACCTATTAAAATGGTACAAATTTATTTTTCTTTAAATTTTGCAACAAATATTTTTGGTGTTTGGAGCCTTAAAAATTTATATTTCGAACAATTTAGTATATATCATAGCTTCTTCCGTTGTTCAATATTTAAATGAAATTTTTATGTTCAGAATTCCTGTAGAGTAAATCTAATTTTTGTTTTCAAGTTACGAAAAACATGTTGTATTTAAATGAATCAGATAAACACACGAATCACATTACTTTATTGAAAGGTATGTTGACTAAAAACTTTTCTACACACATGGGGAGAAAAATGCACTATGAAAAAAGGTTATCGAAAATTACATTGTTTTGGTTTATTATTCACAAATTATTGTCAAAATATTATTTAGATTATATTTTAAATCATAAAAGATGATTAACAGAATATTAAAAAAGTTTAATAACGATGTCATTTGACTGATTGAAAGTTTTTATATACCCTTGTAATTTTTTCTAAAAAATTGTTAGTTTTTCTTATCTGATATTGTTTGAATTTACAAAATTTTAAAATGTTGGCGTATAATTCACATTTTAGAGAAAGTAATACAGATTGGAATTTTAATACTTAATTTTGATACATAATGGTCCCATATACAAACAAACCTCAGCTTAGGTACATTTTAGATGGTCTCGATGTTACAGTACACAAGGATGACGATTGTACAATATACATCCAGTGATTTCTTTACTTATTGATATTTTAATTTAAGGTACACTAAAACCATCAAGTGTATGATACTAATGAGAGAGAGAATATTTGCAATACTTCTGAATATCTTAGACACAAACATATTTGGTTTAGGCCTACTTGAAAATAGGCTGCTCTGTGATAATGTTATTATCATGTTTCCGTAGTTTAGCATTCGAATGCTAAATGATTTGCCACGTATCTATTCCACATTGCGTTATGTCGTTTGCATTTATTGACACAAACGTGATGCTACAGTGTGTCTCTGGTGGTACTGATTTCCTCGGTTCTATATACAGTAATTTGAATGGTAGGTGATGATATGACAAATCGGGGACACAACAATGATTACTCGATTTATAATACAGTATCGCATACGTATTCCCATTAGTCTATTGCTTAAGCCGGTAAAGATATTACACTGACTCTCGGTAGAAAGTCATTTTACTGACTGAATGATTGAACGCGATGAAAAATTGGCTCATAAATTCGAATATTTATAGTGACAGGTCCTACAGGCTGATAAAATGCATAATTTATAAACTTAATTGTTATTGATTTGGAATTATTGACATAAATGGTTTATTAAAAGAAATCATCATCGACATACTAGTTATGTCTTAATTAGACAATATACAAAATATACCTATTAGAGATATACCAAAATAACACCTAATTAGAGTAAATGCAAAATACAACACATACAAATAAGAAACATGTAAATGAAATATATACAATTAAAGTAACATATTAACACAGCAATACAAACAAAATGGAATTGCAAAAATTGGTATAATATGACTAGATTTGCGTTATTGCAATATTATTTGGTAGATGTGTTTTAAATAATTTAGAGATAGGTTTAAAGGAAAATTTTGATAGGCTGTGCTTTTAAAAAATGCTCCAGTTTTTCATGTTAGTGCTATGAGGAGTGATTCGATTTTTTCTTCGCAGCTGTTCATAAAATTAATGATTCGATTTTGGTCCCTTCTCTTATCCATACAACGCATCAGCTTTTTCTCTTAAGGTGAGTCTATACATTCAAAATAATAAGGTGCATAATTAAAAGTAAATATCAGTTAAAATTGTAACTAATGTGCAACGTTACTTAATATAACGTTTTATAGATGTAATTTTAAAAGTGTTTTTGTTTTTAAGTGTCTGCAATTTATCTTTGTCTAAAGGAATGACAGAGAATAAATAACTGAATTAGAAAGATATATTTGATTTATCCGGTGGCTGCCTATTTAGTATTCCTGACTATTACTGAAATTAACGAACTGTTTGATTCTGAAAGGATTTAAATTCTCGGGTTTGTATATTTTTTTAATGGGACTTAAGAACTGTTTTGTCAAAATAATGTTTCCACAACAAACATTACTTACATTTTTCAAGACTTTTTTTCGAATGTATAAGACGAATGCAAATTAAAAAGTATCATTACTACAGTCCTTTCAGATGAGCCTGAAATTTGTAACATTATATATAAGGTTTTGTTAAACTTCAAGTTGGGCATCTCTAGCTGTTTTTCAAAGTTTAACTTGCAGGTTTATTGTAGTTGTTATGCTTGATGATCACATCATTGGTTTCTAAGGTCATGTTGTATTGGTGACGCTTCCGGTCGCTTATTTCAAGACTATTTAAAAAAAGGTGTTAATGCCGTCAATTACTTAATAGCCTTAGGCTTGATGGTTATATCTTCTTGCATGTCGTAGTAAGTGAGTTGATGTCCGTCGTAGGTTCTGTAGAAGCTGAAGTAGGCCAGAAACGGGCAGTAGAAAGTTAGAAGTGTTCCGGCTGTGGCTGCTACATAGGCCCAGCCAATTCTACAAAGATGAGGGCCATAAGCGTGGGCCTCTGGACCACAGTGCAGGCGGCCAACGTGAGTGTCTAGGATGAGTGGATACAGAAGAAGGCTGAGAGTCTGTAACAGCCCTGTAAGATAAAAAAAATGTTTTTTAGAATAGATGAAATAATACATTTTTTTTACAATTAGTCAGCATTGAACCATTTGAATTAGTTAGGATGATACAGCTAAATAAAATATCTAGTGGTCTTTTTTCAAATAGCAATATTAAAATCATCAAAATGATTAGTTTAATATTTTTCTTACATTTTTTTTTGTCTTACTTTAACAATCGTTAGTTTGCCGTATTATTATCATAGAGTTCAAATATCATTCCTTTATAACTAAAATACTAATTTATAATTGGGGAATGTAGGTACAAAATCATCTTCACTCTCATTTCATTCTCCGTTTAAAATAATATACGTTAAAAAAACATCGATAGATTAGGTTTTCAAGCTAAACTCTTGTTGGTAGCTTTATTTGTTTTCAGAAAATCAGTTGAAAATATAAATTTTTTTTAAAAATTTAAAGCTGCTGGGGATTTTAATAGTTTTTCTTGAAGTTTTTAAATGAAATTTTAGTTACAAAAATATAGAAAAGTAATACATTTTTAAACAGTCGGTTTGATCACATAGATATTTGTAAACTAATTTTTTTGACCATATTTTATTCATAAGAATATAATTTTTCACTCGAATCTACAAAATATTAAATGACGTGCTACTGTACGTAGGTCTTTATTAAACTTTTGGTAAAATATAAAATTTTGGCTTGATGGTTAAACATTTCCTAAACTTAATGAACATTTCTCTACTAGAATAATAAATGAAAAGTTTAGCATAAGTATGTGTTATTGAAATATAAAGAATACGGAAAAACTATATTGATAGTAAGAATAGTTTAATTTAAATGAAATACTTTTAAACTAAATGCGTTTAAAACTTATACAATCATTTTACTATATGTTTACATTTAGAGTTAAACTAAATAAGTATATGTGTAGACTTATTAACCAAAAACTTAACTATAACATGCTAAAAGAATGCATATAAAACCATTTTCATACAAAATGGCTTTCTCTAGTTCTTCGGGTGCTTCATTGCGTGACTCTACCTTTACCAAATGCACGTAAACAATCTCATAATGAAAATAAATAATTAAAAACATCATTAGTTGAGAGTAGCTACAAACTAAAAATAATAATAAGTTGGTAGCTTTTTCTTAGTTAAATGCATTTCCACACATTAGCGAGAAAAAAAAACTGTATTCTTCTTTCTTTATGCGTAATAGTTGTATAAGTTAATCAATTTAACGATTGTAAATGGCTTATTTTAAGTTACTTAATGCAACAGCATAGTGGGGTTGTTTGATGCATTTTTATTTCATTACTTTATTTTAAGTATTCACAAGTTTTCGGGGATTTCTTACAGTGAGTAATTATGCAAATTGACCCATAATACAATTTAAGACTCTTTAGAGTATCATTAAGGAAGTTGGATATGATTTTTTCGTCTAATTACGAAACGATAAGTAAAAATTAGGCTTGAAATACTTATAATTCATAAAGGAAACTTGTATTTTAAAGTTTTAAGTTAGCATAAATTATAGAAATGGTTAATGAAACCTCGAAAAGTTTTCCAGGAATTATTCAGTTATCTTTGAAAAACTTCGTTTTCAAATATTTTTTACACCTATTATTGTAGAAAAGTAAAAAAAAATAGTTGTAAGTTCTACTATTAAACTAAAATAGTATGTTGAAAACGCATGATAAGTCATTAGTTAAGTTAGTTAAAATCGACTTTTTAAAAATAAATTATGAAACAACGTATTTATTTTATAAATCTAAAGTTCCAATTGGGGTACTGCTTTCGAACTATTTTCTGAAAAGTTATTTTAAACTTCGCGCACTCTCTGCTTTGGAACTCATTAGATACTATGGTGAGGTGGTCAGTTTTATGGATGCTTTCAGTGCAATCTTCGCTGGAGGGAAGTTGAATTGCAACAGCAGGATATAGCTGGAATGAAAACTCACGGGGTATGCATATTTCACAAATGAATTCCTTTACTGCTTTGGTCAAGGGCTTTTGAGGAGGTGGCTATATCAAAACCTTCGTGTACTTTAAATAAAAAATAGATGGTGTGAGTTGTTGTTTTTACGTTATGTGTTTAGTACGATTTGTTTTACAATTGCAATACATTAAATCACACTATTCGTAGAAAAAGTCCCAATTCTCTTTGACTTATTAACGTAATATTTCCTTTTTTAAAATAATCATTATGAAAATACGATTTTCATCAAAAAAAATTATAAAAACAATTTCATTGTATTTAAGAAAATGTATTTCACACAAATGTTTAATGCAAAAACGTTGTTTAAAAATTAGAAATACTAAATATATATAGTGTTTTTTAAATATATATAGTGTGTAAGTGTTTTAATTTAAATAACTGACCAACAAGTGTACATAATTTCACCGCATCTAAAACATATATTCACTCTAAATATCCTTTAACCAAGAAAGACCCAAACCAATATTCCCCTAAAATAATAAAACTAACCCCAATCCACATTCACTATCCATCCCAATAAACTAGAGATCCTTTATCTCCCTAAGTGCCAAAACCGCACTTAAACGATGGTGGTCAATCTACACTTTCCACCCAACCCAGTAGATAGACCTAAAAGCCACCCACAACTCACACTTCCAATGCAACCAGATATTAAGATCTTCCTGTTGCCAACGGAGGCGTCGGAATATCCCCTTTGATTTACGACGTTGCCAGGTTTGTTTGCGAGGAGGAAATTAACATGTTAAGGATGGTTTCCGGTGTCAGGCCGCCTACGTGGAGGGTGTTTAGAAGAAAATTATGTAAAATTTCCCAAGGCGGGTTGGATTGATCATGGAGATAATTCCCCATTGAAATTTGAACCTGGAAATTATGATATCCTTGTTGCGTTTATTACGTCCTAGGTTCGGAGGATATTAATCGTTTTCTAGGCTGGATCGGGTTTTGTGGTAAGTGTAAAGGGGTTGTAAAGGAAGACGGGTTTCTTATGTGCATGTCATGGAAAAGATGACACAATAAATGCGGAGCGGAGTTGGGTTGAATCGCTGAATGACATGAAAGAGGGTGGCGGGGGTTAATTTGTTTGCCTTTAGGGGGATTTAAAGATTATTTATTTTTAAACAAAGTTACTAAAATCTATGCAAAATATTTTAAATGTTTAAATTGAATATTGTATCGTTATAAAGATTTGTAAACGTGTTACAGATTGTTATTTTCGCCTAACTTTAGAAAAGAAAACATGGGCGAGAAGAAAAACGAAGGAAGACACATTTATGTGGAAAATTGATGAGGAAAATGAGAGTTTAAGTCAAAATATTTAAAATATATAACTTTTAACAATAAGATAGATTCTTTTAGAAGACTAAGATATAGACTAAGACCCGTCCATTGATGACTTCAAACAAGTGAATTTACCATTATTAAAAGTAGCCAATGAACGAACCGGACCCTATGCTTATTAGTTATACTTCTGAGAATGTGAGTATTGTAAATGCATCCTACAATTGTGCTCTTTATAATAATTGACAAGAGTAATGTATTTTAAATGTATGTATTGTATAACAACAACAAACGCGTTAAAACGTTAACCAAATCCGAAACCAAGTATTGTATAAAACTAAAAGTAGTTGAATTGAAACACCTATCTTAAACATTGAAATTCAATACTTAGAACAGAACAAATTTAGTTAATATTTTTTAATAATTAATTTCTGAATATTGGATAAATGATTTGGATACCTGTAGAAATAGTTATTTAAATATTGAATACCTGTAATGCTACCACAGCCGTAATTTTTATCCTTACTACACATTTAAGCGTTTTCTTATGATAAATGGTGTAAATTTATACTATCGATTTCAATCCTCCTTAAAGAGCACTATTTATGAAGAGATATATTTAAGATAACTTAAGTGTTTTTTTTATGCTATTGTTGTTCGAAAGCTTTTTTTGTAACAAAATGGAGTCAGTATCTAAAGCTTTTTAAATTTAAAGCGTCTTTTCTTCTCTGCGGTGCGGTTGTCTTCAAATATACTTCTCTTCAAACGTAATAAAATTACGCAACCCCAGTCCCAAACGATTATCGTTTATCAAAAGTTTTTCTTTGAACTTCCTTTCCGCATTGTTTGCATAAATTTGTTCTTTGTAGAGTGAAAAAAATGCTTAAGAATTAGGAAAAAAATAGAAAAATCCTTTCAAATTGTTTGAAACTTTTTAACAATTCCCGAAAAGGACTCGTGTCTATTGATTACTAGTAATCAGATCTTTTTTCGTAAATTTGAAGCACTTACACTTGACTTCCGGAGTCTCATTCGATTTGAAAAGGAGTGTTGAGTTGTTTTCGAAATGCTTTTTATTGGAAAGTTTTTAGGAGAGTTTTCGAAGGGAAACACTTTCTTTTGCCACGTTTGCGTGTTCGATTTATTAAGTAAAGTTTTCTGAAAACTTTTCCGATTTTCGGATTTAAATATGGTACTTTTCAAAATTTGAATTTCTGTGCAGTGATTGCACTTTTTAATATTTAAATAAACATAATGTGAATGAATTATTTTATATTTCGAATTACTATAACGTTGCAATGTTTAAAAAAGGAAATCTGGCTTATTCTTTGTTTTTGATACTAAAATTCACAAATCATTCGATTTAGTATTTACACGAACTTCAGATTAATTAGCTGTTTTAAACTTGAATTAGTTTAGAGATATAAACTTTTAAACTTCAAATTAAAGTTTTGAGAAAGTAGTATGATGAAATGTAATTGTTTCGAATTTGAATGAATTTAATGTCTGTAAACTTGATTAAAATATAGAACTTGATTACAAAAATTATAGTTTTTCATATGATTTAAAATTTTACAATTTCATTTTAACTATGTGAGGCCCAGTGGCTCAGCGGTAGTTCTTCGGTGCTGCCATGCCTCAGATTTCGAATCCCAGACTGAGCAATGTTAAGTTTGTCTTACATCTCTTAAGCGGGTCGATAAAATAAGGACTAAGAATGCTAGGCAACTACATACTGGGGTTTCCGCGTGAGATTGACCACCAGAGCGGGACATAAGCTCCGCATCCCAGATATATTGGGGAATAGAGCTGAAATGGGCACAGTATGCCTTAGCTCAGTATTTACTGTCACTCCATTGAGTTTAGTTTAGTTTAATCATGAGTATAAAATTAAAAAAGAACCGTTTATTGATCTTGTAAAAAATTAAAAAAATTCATTTCTAAGCATATAACAATTCATTTATTAAGTCTTCTCTCTCGTCTTCACCTTCAAGTTTATAGAAACATGGAAACTAATGGAAAATAAACGTGTTTTCTTAAACAAAATTATCGTAAAATTTAAACAGATTTAAAAGTAAAAGATTTACTGTTTTTTTTAAATAAATCTTTATTATTTATCATATACAATAAACGAGCATAAACAGGGTAGTTATAAAATAACGCTTCCTATTCGGAGAGGTCTGTAGCTTGAATGAATAATCCGAATGCAACAAACTTCGAGACAGTTACTAATCAAGAAGGGGGAAAAAGAATGGAATCATAAAAAAAAACACTCTCGTCTCTTGACCAGGGTTCTAAATTGCGAGGCGTAATTGGCTGTGTTAAATCTCCTAAAGGAGGCTAGAAATAGGCAGCCGGAATCGATTACATTACATTAAAAAAGAAATAGTTATAATAATCACCGACAGATGGCGCTGCCAATGCAAATACAATATTGTAAGCATTGGCAAAACCAAGAAGCGGTCATTTCTTGCATTAATGTAATGTAATCGATTCCGTCTGCCTATTTCTAGCCTCCTTTAGGAGCTTTAACACAGCCAATTATGCCTCGTAATTTAGAACCCTGGTCAAGAGACGATAGTGTTTTTTTTTATGATTCCATTCTTTTTCCCCTTTCTTGATTAGTAACTGTCTCGAAGTTTGTTGCATTCGGATTATTCATTCAAGCTACAGACCTCTCCGAATAGCGAGCGTTATTTTATAACCCCCCGGTATATGACAGCTGATGGTATGTTGATTTCATCCTGATCAGATTGTCAGCCTCACTCGGCTCCCCCAGTATTTAGTTCCCAAGAATGCTTAATCCTCACTTTATCGACACACTTAGGGGATGAAATGGCTTACTGAACTTTGCTCAATTACAGGATTCGAACCCCGGACCTGTGGTTGGTAGTGAAAAACTCGCCGGCAGGGTTATAAATTACGTGGCGGTATTGGCTGTGTTAAAGCTTCTGAAGGAGGCTAGAAATAGGCAACCGGAAACGATTACCTTACCTAACTCTGCCTCTTAAACCACTGAGTAGGGGCCCGGATGGCCGAGTGGTTTGCATAGCAGACCATTACGCTAGCAGTCTGCGCGCTGTAACGGGTGCGGGTTCGATTCCCGCCTTCGCCCTGGGTGTACTTCCTTTCTATGTGACAGTAAAAATTCTTTCTGTGTCTGTCTTACTTGACGAAGGCTTATAAGCGGGTCTCTGATAAGCACACAAGCCGATATATATGTACCTAACCTACCCATAACCACTGAGTTATTAAAAATAACTATGAACTAAAATACTTCCAGCAGTTATTAAATAGTTTTTCTGAATGTTAAATTTATTCATTAAGCTGAAGCTTTATTGTATTTCACTAAGCTTCTACGCAAAAATAATTCATAAAAATTTAAATATGAATAAAGATTTACTTTAAAGGCTTTATATTGGCGTGTCTGAAATTTTTATTTAGAGCCTTTTTTGTAAAAATTAATTTATTACAGTTAAAGTAACAAAAAAACTTAACTAACTATAAAGACCTCCTAAGTCACAAAGGAGCAGAAATTAATTCCATAAAATATCAAATATTTTGTTTGTTATGATAGCTTTCTATTTAGGAATTATATAAAAGTAAGTAATAATCTCTTACTTAATTTTTCTTTTATAAAGTATTGAACAATTGTGTTCGGAAAATTAATTTTTTAATGTAATGGCATTAGAAACAAATACTAAATATTACATATTATAAAATATTTATTTGAGGTTCACTATTTAATTTTAAGGAGGATTTTTTATGTGTTTTCTTATGTGTGACTTAAGATAATATAAAAATTAATTATTAAAAACTGCGTACTTTTTACTCAAAAAATGCTAATAACTATAAAAAATTTTATTAGTTTCAAATAGTGTAAGCTTAAAAATAAAGTTAAATGCTAACAAGAATTTTAAATAGCTTTTGAGTTTTAATATGTAGCAGACTTATTAAATAATCTATAATTTTTTAAATAATTTTTTCGTCATTATTTATAAGATGCGTTTAATTTGTTCAAAAATAACAATTCAAAACTATGTAACCTCTATAAATACTAAATAATAAAATAAGATATCAAAGATTCCAATATTAAGGTTTGATTTATTATGAATAATGAAGTTAGTTCGTAGGTTTCTCGTTTGAAATATGAAAATTTCAGCTTTCTTAAAATTAAAGAAAACTTCACTTATCTTTATTCAAAACCAAACACGAGAGATAATTCCATATTAGATTAAGGTAACATATATTTTTTATTTTATTAAAAATTTTCAAAAATGAAACTGTAGCTATATTTAAAATTTAATTCAATACATCAGAAACAATTTCAATATACACATTTCACACCGTTTCTGAGAATTATGAAAATTTGACCGATCCCAAACTCAATTTAATTCAAATTATGAAAATTCAATCAGTAGCAACACACACTTGAGCAACTTTCTGCTAAACTGCCGATATCGTACCCTCCCTTCTTGACGAACCCAAACTTTTACATTCGATGCATCGGATTTCGACGCATCTGTGACTCATGCACGGTCGGATGGCGACCGCGTATACATCGGATTTTCCGACCCGAGGAACCTAGCATCCTTATTTCACCCCTTAGTTGTTATGTTTCTTGGAAAACATTATTCAAATAAGGGTTTCTTTCACGACAAACTGAAAAAAATGCACCCCATTAGGACGAAAAAGAAAAAATGCTAGGTATCAGACTTAAACTAGCGTAAGTCATGTTACATCGGATTTACTAGAAGAGGACCATTAAAAGAATAACAATAATTGTATTTATGGGCAATGAAAATAAAGTTACAATTCTTTGTTTCAGGGATTTAAAATGGTATGTAATTTGGAAAATTGTACTAACTCTTCTCGAGATGGGAATGTTGATAGTAACAGAGAGATCAGAGCATTGTCCTTATATACTAGAGAGTATGGTCTTTCTACTTTTAGTAAGGATAATCTTTCATTGTAAAATGTTTGGTGAAACGTTACTCCGTAAAAACCGTGACAAAAAATGCTGCCTAAGGGTTTTACGAAGAAACGTTTCATCATAAAGTGATGTAAGTTCGCCAAATCTGAGTACCCTTACAACACATATACGGAGTAACTTTACAACACATATACGGAGTAACTTTACACCACAAAAACGGAGTAGTGAAACGACTGTGCCAAAGCTACCTCAAATTTACGTGAATTGCTTTGTAACATTGTATTTGTTTGATAACATTGTATTTACAAATGGAATTTTTTTATACGTTTTATAGTTTCACCTCGTTCATACCTAAGTCAATGTTAGTCCTAAGACCAGGATTAGCCTTTCAATCTTTTCATAACAAGAACGTAGTTTTACCGTCCACTTAATGTAATGCCGGCTTAAAAGAAACCGTAACTTTTTCATAATCATTTTTTGTTTCACAACATTTATGATTACGCATGCGTTTGTATTCTGTAAAATGTTACATCGGGTTTCACAGCGTTTTGTGGAACTTTCCTTACATCTTTGGAAATTTAGTAAGCTTACTCAAATATTGGTGTAACGTTACGCCCCAAAATCATATAAATCATGTTTATTTAAATAGTTTTGCTACAATTTAATGAATACACAAGTATATCCGACTATTGTTACTGAATTATTTGATTAAAAAAAACGTCAGTTTTGGACTTAAGATAGTCTCCCTCTGATTCATAAAAATATAGGAGCAAAAAATTTATGCAAAGTTGAAACAAAAAGGTCTACAAAGAATACAGGACCTTCTTTCACCACGGGACCTGTTTAGGTTTGGTGTGACTTTGAGTCGGAATTACTTTCCATTGATTCGCATACAGAAGACAGGCTTTGGAGTGTCTTGAGTCAAAAGCCCTGCTGTGTTTCAATCAGTAAGGATTGGAGAGAGAAGAGTATCTTTTTTGAACAATGTGTTGTGAAGGTTTTGGATTTGTTAAAACAAGCATAGGGTTGTGTTTAGGTTAGGGGTTGCTTTTTTATGATCTATATTTTGAATAATGAAAAAAAGTAAACGTGTATTCAAAGCAAAAGTATATATATATATTTTTTTTTAAAAACAACGTTCGTTCAAAGTTTTTTTTTTATGTAAAACTGGTATTTTCTCTGAAGGTATTTTCTAAGTAAAATTACTTTTTATTTTAAATTTTGAAATAACCTTGATATTTTATTTTCATATAGATTCATTTTGGCTAACGTTAACTATTGAAGTTTTGGTTATTATATTGTAATAAGCACAAATTTAAATACAATTTATAACATTTTAAAATTATACTTTCGATAAACTTTTACTTAATGAGTGCAAGATGTTTTCATTTTAAAAATAATTTTCAACAAATATATTAAACTAGCTATATGGCCCCTCCTTGCTGGGAACTCGTTCACTTAAAAGAAACTTTGTTATAAAGAATATTGAAATTAGGTTCGAACTTCAAAACATAGATATAGTGCAGAAGATTTACTTAAAATAGTGGTTATCATCTTCAAAAAGATTCGAAGGTTAATATGGAAGAGCTTCCGGATTCACACTGTTTGCAGGCCTTCCGTTTGGAGCTAAGTTATGAAGGTTTTCCATTTGGAGCTAAGTTATGAAGGTTTTCAGATTTACCTACTCTAGAACACCCAACATACAGAGGAACAGCTATAATATAGGTTAATTCCACGTAAATACATACCTCAGGTGAATTTTAAAAATATTTTTTATTTCAGTTGAAACTTTTATACTTGATTTAGAAAAGTTTGAACATGCCAAAAAAAGTATTGTGCATCAAAAACTGTTTATGGTTTTTATCTTTTGAATCAAAAGTGAAGTTTCAAAGTTGGTATTTTATTTAAAGCATATGTAAGGTTTTGAAAACTCATTTTGAATCGCATTTTAATAAAGTACTTATTATCTAAAGATTTTTTGGTAATTAATTAAAAAATCTAAATAATTCTATAACTTTTTAATAAGGCATTTTAAAATAAAGTACTTTATTTAGATAATAAACTCTGGAAATTCCCCTTTAATTTTAAATAAACTTTCGTATTTAGTAAACATTTAATGTAGTGTAGTCACAACGAGTTATTCTAAAACTTTTTAATAAGGCTTTGTAAATTTTAAGATATTTTCTTTCTTTATTACTTGTGATCACACCTTTAATTTAAATAAAAGCATTTTCGTATTATAAAACATTTTAACTGGTAGTGTAAGTCACAACGTAGATATGGTAAATTTCAAACCTTTAAAGAAAATTAAAGCAAAAACCACTTTACGGACAACACTTTAACTAAAAACACACCATCTCTATTGCAATGTTCCAACCGTTAGACAACATTGAATTACATTTCTCTGCCACCAATGTTGGCCATCTTTACCTTTAGTCAGGAAAAAGCACCAATTGATGGACTCGGTGATACAGTGAGGAGGAGATAAAAGCAGCCACACATTCCAGGAAAATTGACCCACATTCTGCCAAAGAATTTTCCCTTTGCAAAAAAAATCTGCCCAAATATATCACTATTATACATTTCTGACAACTGTGTAAAGGGCGAAATATTTAGATTAAATGATATTTGCTCATCAAAGGAAAATAAACATTTACGATTCCTGACACACAAAAATTGCTCTGTTTTTTAAAATTAAACAAATACCTACTTAAAACTGCCATTGTTTCATTAAATCCTCAAAAATACTACACGGCTGATTAAACAAATTTAAATGTTGTAAAAGGAAATACCTCTGAACAAAATTCTGAAAATGAATGTGATGCTGAAAAAAGAGCATTTAGTTCCTTTTGTAGGAAAATTATCGTTAAATATTTTGTGGGGCAAATGTTAAGTAAAGATGCTTATTCAATAAAACTGAAACATCTGCAATGGTCGGAAAGTCTTTTAGCGTGGCCTGAGAAAGAAGGTTTTTCAGACAATGCTATTGAAGAAAGAATTAAGAAATTACCAGAAACTAACTTTAGGGGATGTTGTGTAACTTTTTCTAACTATGATTTTACCATGTATGCAATTTTTAACTTACCATGTTCAAAATTATTTACATATGTTATGTTATTATTGCCTAAATTTCCATTTCTTCGATACAATTCACATGATGTAGTGTAAGTCACAAATTAAATGTAGTGTAAGTCACGCACAAAAATGTTAATAAATTATTTCCTATGATATTTCAATACTTTTTTGCAATTGAAATATTTAGCTTTAAACCTTATACTTAAAATAAGCACTGGTAGAATGTTGATTTACTGCACTATGAAGAAGAAATTATAGTTTATAATGATAACCAAAAATTGACTTCCTTTCATGTATTGTAAGTCACATCAGGACATTTTTATTATTTTTTTAGTAAAATATTAAATTAAAAAGTTTTTACTGATTGCTAAAAATACTATATGTTCAGGGGTAAACTGACATCCAATATTGTTTTTTGAATAAATAGAAAATAATTATGAACTATACAAACGAAATTTGTTAAATCGTCCGATGTAGTGTAAGTCACGCGTGGAAATGCCCTATAGTGGATGGTCTCGAAGTGGTGGTTTGTGTTACTTTGCCAAGCAACGCAAAAATAATCAATGGGCTTGTTTCAACACTTTGACAAAGAAACCCAAACAACCAATTAAATCGCAGTTCGGAGCGCGTGACGTTATAAAAACCAATGAGCTTGCTTCAACACTTTGTCAAAGAAAACAAAACAACCAATGAAATCGCAGTTGAGAGAGCGTGACATCATAAGAAATATTCCCATTGTGTTAAACATTTTACTTCATATTTCATGAACTCGGTAGGTATAGCAAACCTACGTTAAATTTTTAAGTTTTCCAAAAGTCGCCAATGAACAGACCGGTCATTATATCGTAGATGTACCGTTTATACTCATATACTCATGGTAGTTCCATGTTGTTTCCCGGACAATATTACTGCAACTTCCGTAGGATTCATGCCTACTTATTTAAATTCTCAAAACAAAATCGAATTAATTTTGGCTCAGAAATCAAATTAAAATACTCTAAACAAAATCGAATTCGTTTTGGCGCATGAACACTTTTAAAGTAATATTTAAATAATTTAATGAATAAAAAATAGAAATAAAAAAAGAATGTAAAATTTAGAAAATAGAAGATAAAATTTTAGTAATTTTTTATAACGGCTCTTCCTACTGGATTTTCACGTATATCGACGGATTACGTCAAGCCCCTGTTTCGGCCTATCCGATGTGTTTTCAAGCGCTGGTTTTGGAGTTTCACTCTTAGATGGATGACGTATTTTTCAAAAATATTATATAAATTAAAAATTCGAAATCAAATATGAAAAAACTAAGCCTCAGGTGCACACGTAGGTATTAAAGAGAATTTGTATAAAAAGTTTCGAATTTTTTAGAGCAGTATAAGTAGGCCTTTCACGATCCACAGACAAACAGACACTCTTTCTTTTATTATTATATAGATTATAAGATGTTAAATGAACTTTAATAAAGAAAGCTGATTGCATAAAAAATGTTTTATTCAGTGCAATCATTTTCAATACAACCTAACAAATGTTAGATGGTTTCAATTTTTAAAAGTCTGGCTTTGAAATGGGCTTTGAAATTTGAAAACAAACTCAACACATTAAAATAAGAAAAGAATAATATAATTCTATCACAACTCAAATACTTAAAGATATAAATGTTGATATAAATTACACATAAAAATATTCCGACAACCAAGAATATACATAAAGATTCAATAAACTCCATTCAGTCAGAACTACTTCTAGCAGACGACATAATTTTTTTTAAAACCCGTTGCTCGGCAAAAAAATTTCACACACAGAAAGCTCGAAAAATAAATAGTTTTTTAGTATTCAAAAGGAAGAATTCTTTTTTCTCGATTTAGCAATTCAGCGTATTCTTTTGAAAGCGACGTGTTTGAAGGAAGTTGGAAATGCGTGTCCGTTTATTGTATCTCAGTGCAGTATTTTGCTAAAATTTTATCAAGCATTTTGTCAAGAATGAGTTTTTATAGGTCAGTTGCCTGGTCTAATGATTCGTCAGTAGCATTTTTACACAATATTTTCTTTTAAAAAAATAGGTATAGCTCATTTCGCTCTCATTTATAAAATGAATGTATTTATAAAACCAGGATTTCGCGTAAACAAAAAATACCAGTTTAACTATTTCTTTGAGAATTTAACTAGTAAAAAAGAAAAATTGTACAATTAGCCAAATTGAAATGCATTCAAAACATGATAAATTGTTTTAAGAATATAATTACTTGTAATAAAATAGAAAAGTTGAGCTAGAAAACACGTATATGTATTAAATTATATCAGACGAACATATGTTTCGTCATCATTGAAACTAGAACAAAAACATGACTGCTTGCATACATTATTCAGCATGCTTAATAAAACCCATTAAGCGCAAAGTCTCCCATTTTGGGAGCCATAATTCCGTTAAAAAAATGTGTTTACAATCATGAAAAAGTGTAATTTTTAAATTTCATTATAAAAATTATTAACAAAAATTTAGTGATTCAATTAAAAGAGTTAAGGAAAATTGAACAAAAAAATAGCATTTCTTTTCAAGTCATAACAGGAAAAATATTTTTTTATAAATATTTTAGTCTTTTTATTTTAACAGCAAGCTGTCTATTTCGGGACTTCAACGTATTTTTTCTAAGCAAATAAAGATTTTTTAAAAACAATTTAACAAAATATGTTTTGAGACTTGTATTGAACCTCAAAATATGTAAAAATGTTTTAATGCATTTAGCTCGGTTCATATAGCGGCGTTTAAGGGGTTAAACCAAAGTATACGAATGGCACAAAGTTTTATTAGTATTATTATTAATCCAAAAAAGAATATTAGCTTGAAATTATTATATATTTGAAACTCTTAAAGCGACTTTGTGAGGACTTTCATTTTCAGATGTAAAATTTTATTTATAATGGTCACAGTCTGGAAAACGGTTCATCGTTAAGCGGCTGGAAGTTATAGCGTAAGTTTGTGGGTTTGATTTTTCTTTCCGGAACGGATGTTTGCAGCTATTTTACAGAATTTCCCTGTTAAATGAGTTCTTACGTTGAAAAAAAGAGACAGTGCCGCTGCCCACCAACATCATAAAATCAGTCAAGTGTTAGTTGCAGTTTTATCGAAACAAGACAGTGCCTTTTACTTGGGATTCCCAAAACTCAAAAGCACAATCAGAAGAAGTGCAATGCACGTCTAAAAGGCGTGATTGCGGGACAATTGCTTCTTTTGATTTGACAAAATTGTAACTAAATTCCGTGGGCTTTGAGGAAAATTGGATTTAAATAAGCCAATTATATTATAGCCATATGGAAAAATGAAGTGCTTCTTGTCTTAGTTTTTCTCTTATGCAACCCAAGTTTATTTATTTGAAAGCGTTTGTATGATATTGTAGTTTAAAAAATTGTTCTCAATTCTGACGAAAATGCCATTTACAGTTTATTCAAACTTACAATAGTAATACCAAGAAAAGTTTCAAGTCTTTGTAATCACTTTTTAAAGTTCGGAATGTTGAATTGCTCTCTCGTAGACTTCTAATGGAATGTTGAAATGGTGAAAATAAAACAAAACGTTTATGCTTTTCACATTGGATCATTTAATATTACGAATTTTAAATTTGAATGATTTAATTTACACATAAAGAAATTCAGTACAGAAATATAAAAATATACGTAAAGCTTTTAATAATGAATCTTGAAAAGAATCTTTCTATTATATAATGTACTAACTATATCTTTGCATAAAACTATAGGTTACTGTGATGGTGTAAAAGATTTTCTTTGTTTAAGATTAAAAAAATTCAATAAACAAAAAAAAACATCACTTAAAAATACAAATAATTAAATTTTGCAATTATTCAGTTAAAGTAACTTTTTGAAGAAATCAGTAAATACTTTGATCTTTTTATATTTTAAAACTATTGTTACGTGTTACTTTGTCACCCATTGAATTAAACTGGTTGCATACCATAGAGTATGAATGAGCAACATTAAACCCAATGCAAAAAAAACTTTACTTTATTTTTTTAAGTATATACAAATTTCAGTTTGAAGAATGTGTTAATATTTATTCTTCGTCATCTGTAGACATCTCGAAACTAAGTTGAGCACATTGACAGTTAACTCCTCAATGAGGCATGCAAATTTCTGATAATGCCATACATTCGGCAAAGCCCGAAATCAAACAAAACATAGATTACTAAAATATTCATGGTCAAATGTCTGATGAAATACTAAAATTCAAATGTAATATTGTGAAAAAGACATTTCATAAATCGTTCTTTACCAAAAGAAACATTTTAGTTGTTTTACTTTATGCTCATCCCGCCATTCAATGGAAACAAATATTTTTCAAAGTAATGCATTCGAAATCTACCTTAAAGCAAGAGATGACGATTTACAATTTTTTTCAGTAGTTACATTGTCATTCAAGAATAAATCCTTACCTAAGAAGTAAAACGGCCTATACATCATCTTATAACTTTGGACAGCGACCCTTTTTCATTTAGTGTAAATAAATATAAAACATCCCGGGACCTTTCTGTACTCCTAAGCGCAAAAAGCGTGATCAGAGGAGCAAAACGCTTCTTATTGCATTATTCAAGCCCTACCGTAAACATGCAACCTTATACTGCAAAAGTTCTTTGAAATGCATTATTCAAAATGTTCATCTTGTGCTTTACAACGAGTACTTCTATTGCAGCAGTGATTGAGTATTTTTCTCGGTGCTCGCTATAAATATCGAGCACGTGATTCCTTTTGCTGGACACAGGTAAATGGATGGTCCGGCGTGATGAATTGCATGTAAGTACAACAGAAGGGTAGTCTATCAATATAGTTCGCACATCCAAGGAGTACATTTCAATGAGTTTTTTTCCTATTAAATATATATAACTCAAACTAGTAAAACATATTAAAAACCAGAATTTTTATGAGCCTAAAATAAAGTCCGTTTCATCTTCAAAAGTACATGAAAGAAGTTTAAATATAATAAGTTAATTGAAGAATAAAAGATATAAAAATGCCCAGCTTATTTAAAATAATTCAATGAGAACTCTGAACATAGATTATCCAATGAATTTTGTAAATATGAGCGCGGGATTCCTTTTGCTGGACACAGGTAAATGGATGGTCCGGCGTGATGAATTGCATGTAAGTACAACAGAAGGGTAGTCTATCAATATAGTTCGCGCATCCAAGGAGTACATTTCAATGAGTTTTTTCCCCATTAAATATATATAACTCAAACTAGTAAAACATATTAAAAACCAGAATTTTTATGAGCCTAAAATATAGTCCGTTTCATCATTAAAAGTACATGAAAGAAGTTTAAATATAATAAGTTAATTGAAAAATAAAAGATATAAAAACATGCCCAGCTTATTTAAAGTAATTCAATGAGAACTCCAATGAGATTATCCAATGAATTTTGTAAATATGAGCGCGGGATACCTCTGATAAAAACAGGTAAACAAATGCTTTAGGGAGATTAATCGAATGTAAAATAGAATAATGGAATTTTATTTATCAATAAATTTGCACATTCGAGTGATGTTCGGAAGTATTTATTATTGCATGTTAGACAAATAATGCATAGAGTTTTTTTAGTTGATATGGAACTAGCTAAATGGTTTGAGTTTGAAATATATAAGCCAAAATGTTTGTATGTTATAATATTGACACATAAATGGGATATTAAACATTAAAATGAGACACGTTTAAATATTTAGATATAAATGTGATATTAAGTTGAGTTGAATTATCGACACACTAGACCTACACGAGGGCTTTTAATAAATGAGATATTAAACTTTAGAACGACACATATATTTCAGATTCAGAACTTTAAAGCATTCACTGTTAAATGTTCTAGTTTAAGAAAATAAGTTTATGAGTTTAATTCTGGAATTGGACGATGGAAAGCATAATTTTAAATTTAAACAATTATTTTTATTGGAATATTGTAATTAGATTTTTTAGGGAATTCAATAATAGCTTCATTTTGACAAATATTTAAATATGCTTATTTCAGTGGGTTTTTTTTTATTACATGCAACATAATAACACTATTTTTTCCATCTAATTATAGATTTTTATTAAGAGAAATTATCAAAAAAATTAATTTGTAAGTGAGTAAAGAAAGTAATCAAAAGTTAATTTTTCTTAAAAGAATCAATTTGTCATATCTTTTTGTCAAAATTATTGGAAAAAAGAATAATGGGGTAATTTAGAACGTATTTGATGGATGAATGCCTTTACTAGGAAGTTAAATGACTTTTCTAGAATTTTATGTGCGAGCAAAAGGAGTTATAAATTTTACGTGCAAAGCAATTTTCAAATCTATATTTAAATGTAAAAACGAAGCAGAAACTTTTTTTAAAACATATTTTACATGTATAAATGCTTTCTATGTTACATATATAAATAAGGGATTAATTGCATAGAAAAAATAAAATTAATGTGAAAAAAGGAACAAAATCAGCAGTAAATTGATCGAATAGTTAAGCTAAAATATAAATCTTTTGGCTAAGATATTTTTTTGTAAATTATAGGCTCATAAACTAAGTGACAGAATTTCAATTTTTGTTTTTCACGAAGGTAGGTTTACGTTTCGAGGTCACTATATAGAACAGTTTTTAAATTTTTTTTATTACATACATTTTAAAAAAATTAAAAACGTCATTGTTCAAAGCTTTTTAACTCTCAAAACACTCTTTGGCAACAACCATTTAAAGTTTTCATTCTCTTGGATTTTTATTGGTTAACAAGTGCTCACTGATTTATAATTATTATGATTAATAGAAAAATAATCTATACATTGGTTATTTTTATATTTTTTAGGTTTTCATGGAATCTCAAAGCAGTTTTAGCTATCTTTCTGTTTGTAATTAAAGATTTGAAAGAGATTTCAGCACTAGAATGTAGCGTAAAAACACGTTGGTTTAATGTGTCGGATTATTAATTTATATATTTCTTAAAAATCTACATTTGATTTTTAATGTATGATCAGATTTACACAACTTGATTGTAAATACATTTACGAATTTCATTTATATATTAATGCTTACAAATAAAAAGATGGATAAATTGTTATGTATAAGAGAGTTTGAGCGGGGTCCCCGAAAAGAAGAGAGGAGAAAAAAATTAGACATCTACTATCGATATCGCCATATACTACCGATATATATCATCTACTATTGATATTCTCTAGATTCTACTATCTTTTTTCCTCTCTTCTTCTTCTTGGAGACCACGGTTCGAGATGTTTCATTATTAAGGGTACACCCGTGCAACTCCACTGACAAAAATAATTCTTAATTGACAAAAATAATTCTTAATGAATAAGAATGCTTTTCTTATTGTTTATATTTATTATCGCAATATTACCATAAAAACCCTTATTGTAAAAATTATATAAACTTACATTATTGGACACATATGAAGGAAAGAAAAATATAACTCTTTACACTAATTATTTTGAATATATAATTATAGTAAGTGTGTGTGTGTAATTCTTTTGTTTCTTGCATGTCGAAATCAACTCTGAATAAACAGTCTAAGAAAAATAAGACAAAATCCAAAAAGTTGGAAACCGTCTTATTTTATTTTGCTTCATTGAGGTTTTTTTTTTGCACATCGTTAATTAAAATTGTGATTTTTAAGCAAATATAATGCAAATAAAAGAGTGAGTTGTTCAATTAAAAACACCTTCTAGAGTTAAAAACATGTGACCTTCTTTGACTACTTTAAACTAAAAAAATGTATAGTAACCAAACAAATCCACTGACTTTACTTATTGTTTGTATTTATTGTCGCTTTCGTTTAGATAATCAAAAATTATCGATAAGAATTGCATTTGCATTTATAAATATATAACCTAGTTACATTCAAATAAAAGCTCTTAGTTATTAAATTATATGAGTAAATCGGTTTTTCCAATATATTAAAATGTATTTATCATTATCTTAAGAAACAGTGCTTGTTTACAAAAATAACAATTTTCTTATATAAAAACATAACTTCCAATACTACAATACATAAAACAAAACGCACGCAACTTCTAAGTTGTATAAACTACAGGCATTCCTCTGAACACTGTCACAAAACATTATTTCTTTTCGAGCTAATCTTTATGATAGCAGTACATTTGCATTTTCTTAACCAGATAAAAATAAATTATTAATTAGCATGATTTCTATCTCGGAACATGTTCCTAATAAGTGCCATAAACAAGGGGCGGGAGTCAATACTAACACATATGGTCCAATACTTGCAATTAAAATTCAATGCGGTGGAGATTGAAAGAAGGAAGAGATTACATTGCGATATTATGACATGGTTTTAACTATATTTCGGTTAAAAAGAATTTCTACGATGTTAAAAAGTTTGGTGCAAGATTACAAAGGAATCCTGGAACTTTCTAGCTGCCACCACTACTTGGAAGCTTTGATTTACCCCTTTTGCGGTGTATCAAAATTATGGTTTCACCGAAAAATCAGTAAATTCACGCTCCAAATAGTGGTGGCAGCTAGAAAGTTCCAGGATTCCGGTGGCTATCTTGCGCCAAAATTTTTAACAGTGTAGGCATTGATACTAATAAACATGCTCTTTTAAATAAACAAACAGTATAAGCTTCACACAAGTGGTTCGATGGTCATCTAATGAACTATAAACAATATATAAATCTGCTACAAAAACGTAAAAAGTCTTTTTATTTTCCGGTGCTAAGCAACCAATTTACTAAAATGGATATCATTAGATAAAATTTATCTTTAATAATTGATCAGGTATAACTTTATCATGGAAAAAGAGTTTTTTTAAAGATTTAATTAACTGAACTTTAAATTACAAACAGTAGTAATGTAATAGTGTAAAAGTAGAAAGCGCAGCATTACCCATCTGAAGGATGAGCGAATTGACTGAAGTGTAAACTTGTCTTTACTGCTTTTGAATAAAATTCAAATTTTAACTGAAAATTTAATTTCTTAATTTTTAAAAATTATATTTCTGTAGCTGATGATATAAACGACTCATCCATGTCAAATTTTAAAATTTAGTAAAATTATAAAATTTATATATTTTTAAAAATTATGTGTGTTGCTGGAAAACTTGTTGGTCAGGTTACGGATTTGAAGTGATTAACCCCTTCAGACATGGCCTCCGGTATGCCGGACATAAACTTTTTTTGCCATTTTCACTTTTTAAATAAAGTTTTAAACTAAAAATTTTGCTTTAAAATTATTTTATATATCTTTAAGATTTAATTTCAAAACGTTATTTTGATATCCTGAAAGTAGAATAAGTTATATAAGCTTTTATTTATAACTATTTCCAGTTTTTTATGTCATAGAACAGTGGCGACACTAAGCGGTAAAATACATTAATGAATTTATTTGTGATAAAATTGACAAATTGTTTATTTTTTAGGTTTTGTATTTTCAGGCAATTTAATGAAGTATCTAAAATTTCAAAAAATGCAATAGTTTCATTAAAAAAATTCGTGATTTATTTAAATTTTTAATTAAAAAAATTCTTCAAGATTAATTTTTTCTTCAAGACTTTTTAATTCTTCTAGAAAATTCTTCAAGACTTTTTAATTTTTTTTGTGGTCCTTATGACCGCAGTATTTTATATAGTAAAAGAAATCAATTTTAGACAAGGATTTCGAAATTCCGACTGAAGGGGTTAAGTAGAACGGTGTCATACTAACAAAATGATTGGTTGAAAGAATAAGTAATTAAAAGTTGGATGTTACTCGAAATGTTTGTTGTTTTCTTTTATTTGTGTTTTCTTAGTTCTTCTTGGTTAGGAATTTATCCGAGAATCTTAAATTGAATTAGTTATGTGATAACTGTAAAATATAAAGAGTAAATTCCTTAAAGTATTTTATATTTCAGTATGGTTGGTAAAATAGCTTAGGCTTAGATAAATATTTTTAAAAAGGCTTAGATAAATATTTTTTGAGATCTAATGTAAAAATCTATTAAGTGTCTAGTTACTTTTTATTATAATGCATTAATATTTATTTTGAACACCTAAATATATAGGTTTTTTTTAACATACTTACCTTTAATTATTAAATGATTTTGTAGAATCGTTAAGATGGAGCGCTGGGATATGTCCCTTTCAGGGTGGTGTAATAAAAAATAAGGAAAACTAGAATTTTAATAAGCTAAAATTATCCAGTGGTATGATTCAGAATAGTAAATTTGTGAAAGAATTGGTGAAATAAAAAAAGCAATGGTTATTTAAAACATAGCTAAATCCAATGAATTACCCTAAGGTACAAATACCCAACAAAAAATTCAATAATTTTCGTAATCCATTTTACGAAACAAGTAAACTCGACATTAACTCGAGTATTATATACTAACCTTTCGTATTCTGTCTACTGCGAAAATAGTTAATCGTCTAAGCATTTATTCCTAACATAAAAAAGTAATTTTGTTGCTACCGTTGCAGGGAAAAAAAAGCAAAATCAATCTAGTACTTTCAGCAGCGGCAACTGGATGCAAGAATTTCTCAAGCTCGTTCATTTAATGTTGTGTCGTCACAACATCATTATTATTAGAGTAAATGTTTTCCTAGATGGATTGGAACAAATACGAAACATAAAAAATAGTTATCTAGGATGAAATGAGAAGCCTACGGAAATTGTTAAAGTAAGTGGGATTTGAGCACTTCTGGATTTCTTTGGTATCGGTTTAAGTTTTCAAACCCCATTTCGATTTATAAAATTATAACGTAAATATTCGGTTTTTAAAAATTAAAAGTTTGTTTAAAAATTGTTAATAAATTTTGCAGCGTCTGCATGGTTCTTTAATATACTCATTGGTTGGAGTATGTACGAAAACTATATAATTAATGTTCTAGCTTTAAACGAGAGGAGCATTGTTTAAAAAATGAATAAAGTTTGGGTTAAAAATATCGATCCGTTAAAGCTTTATTAAAAATGAACTATTATTTTGTATTAAAAAGAGATGCAATAAAATGATTATATATAAACTATTTATTGAAATGTTTTCGGGAATATTTAACGTTAGTCTTTAGTTTAAGTATGTTACTAATAGAAATGAAATATCAGTTACTTATGAGAATTTTATGAGTTTGATAGTCTACATTCAGAAAAGCATTGTACTCAAACAGCACAAGTGAAACACAAGAATTGTGTAAAAATGGCAACCATTACATTATCGAGTTGTTTCATCCCAAGAATTGTGTCTATGACATACGAGCCCAAACTTGTGTTGTTCCAACACACCGACTATCGTGAGAGGATACGATTATTCTATAATGCTCAATTGATCAAAAACTGTAAACTGAATTGCCTTCTAAAATCTGTATAAAAATTATAACATTCATTTTAAAGTACCGTAATATCTATTTTTAAGCTTTAGTATATTTATCCGTACCATTTATCCGAAACATTTAAGAACAGATGCTAAACTTTATTCCGGAAGATCACATAAATACTGCGCCTTTTACACAATTTGTGTGCTATAACCATGCATTATTATTTTGTCGCAACACAATTTTTGCATTGTTTCAACATGACTTGATAAAACGGAAGTACACTATTTTTGTACAAAGAGTCAACACAAGGTTTTGTTGATGGTATGTAAACTGTTCAATACAACTATTTTTCCTTATCTATAATAATAAAAATGAAGTTATGTGTGTGTTTGCATGTATGTGTTTCATACACTCTTAAACTAGGTATCTGTTTGACACGTAACTTGGCACAAATGTGTAGTTCATACTTAGATTATGAATTTTGAACTTTCAGGTTTCAAAATGTTCTATTTTTTGAGAAAATTCGAATTTTCTGAAAAAACTACACCACTTTGGCTCAAATCATTTTTTTTTTACTTTCCTGATGCCATGGGCTGAAAAAATTAAATAAAACTTTTAACGAAAACATTTAAAATTCAAAATGTTTATTTTATTCTTTTGCCATTACCTTCAGAAGCTAAATTCATTATTTGAAAAATAATTGACATGTTTCACGTGACGTAATTCCGCCAGTCTCCATTCCCGGATTTTATTGTGGGTTTATTTGATGATTTTTTCATTGATTTTTCTGTTGACTGCATGTATGCATATTTAAGCAATAAATTTATAGTTAAGCTATTCCTGAACTATGAGAGTTAATAAAGGCCATAGCACTAGAGCTGCATATTAGTGTTTTATGTCTTTATTTTTTCGCCAAATACGTTGCCAAAATCGCCAAATTATTAACTAAAACTCGTCAAACGGGCAATTTCTTTTATAAATAATTTATACGCTGGTCGGTTGTTCGAAGGTCATTGTGTTAGAGCTGTATAATAGGTGTGGGTAGCTATATCTATTTTCTCGCCAAATTATTTCCCAAAACGCGCCAAATGAGCTAAAAGGTTTTATGTATTTATGAGGGAATTGTGATGACATTTATGAGTGCATTTTATATCGTATTTTTCATTTTGGAATTTTAAGGCAATGAAACGGGATTTTATACTTTATAACTAGCGGGAACAATAACATAAGTTTATGATCCTATAACAGGTTATATGTTACACATATTTGGAACGATTTGATATTTTTTTAATCCGTTCGAAGAACGGGTATAAAATTGCTAGTTTTAAATAAAGTTTTAAAAAATTGCTCTTCAAACGAGCTATCAGTTTTTGGTTCACTTAAAAACATGTGTTTCGTTTCATATCTCAAACCCAATCACAATGTGTTGTTAACAAAATTCTGATGAAAGGCCTAACATATCCTAACTTTCCAAACTAGTCAAGATCATAACAAAGCATTCCTTAAATTACTTCGGAAACCTCAAAAATTGGCATCACTTCAGCAAATTGACGTCATCTCGATAATAACGGCGAAACTTAATCTTCAAAAACTTTCGCACTCAACTACCTTTCCCCGCCTTCAAAAGCACTTTCGACCGATAGGGTAAGAGTTAAAACTTATCATATTGATGAGTTGGGTTAACATAACTGTAGCTGACGCTTAACTAGTTTTGAGTTAAAAAAAAATACTTAAATTGTATTTCTTTGTAACTACAGTTTTCTACCTTTTATAATTACCTTAAATTGGTAACTTTGTGTTAGATATGGTAGCAATCTGGTGCGTTATCAAACAGTGAGGTCTCAATATTTTGTTAAATACATACAATAAAATAATTAAAATGTTTCAATAAATGGTATATTGGCTAATGTCGCGAATTGAAATAGCCAGCTTATTTTGAAAATGACACAAAAAAAAGTCATAAGTGACAGAAAAAGTACCCTTTATGAAATTGGTATGGATAAATAGTCGATATCAATGAACTTTCACGCAAGTAACTTTAGAAAATAAAAGGATTAAGGCTTTTCCCTTTTATACAATAGCCTTTATAATTTTATTACTTTATGGACGAATAAAATGTAAACATATATTTAATTGTAAGATTTAAACTGTATTAGTTTTTAAAAGCACTTAGTAAACATAAAACTAGTTTATAAAAAATAAATGTCGGCTACAGTTTTATCAACTCAACGCCAAGACTTATAATATGTATTTGACCATTATCTCTCTCTCAAGTTTTTGAAGTTTTGAGAGGTGCGAGAATTGCGATTAACCAGGAATGAAGTCATTTTTATCGCCAAGCATTGGCTGTTATTGTCTTAGATTTTGTTTTATCAGAGTTCTCCATTTTGTTGGGTTTTGATGAGAAGGAGTGCATGTATGATAACGTGTCGTGATTTATTATCTTTTAGTTCTTGTTTCAGAATAAAATAAAATCAGAATTTAACGTGCTATGTGAAAGAAAGTTATTGAGAATTTTCTTATTTGTTAAGTTATGTGTATTTTTTTGATGCGATGAGTTTGGAGAAGGGTTCTAATATTTGCATTTTTTATGGATATCTTTTGTTTATTTAGACAATAAAAATTTTACTTCATAAATCAAAATTTAAAAATCGTTGAGGAGTTTCCTCTTACATAGTTTTTTTTTATATTTATCATTTTCGTTAACTTATTATATCACGTTACGGGCATTAATCTGTAATCCAAATAATTTTAGTAATAATTTAGTTTACTTATTAAAATAAATTTCTGCAGTTGATAAACTTGGTAATAAAATTGCTGCTTTTCATTACAGTCAATGTGGTTAAATATATTTTAATGGATGCATTAATCTAAAAGCAAATTATGGGACTACAGCTGAATTCCAAGGATTCGGAACTCATAGCAGGTCTCTTGTTTTTGGTTGGACCATTTTCTAGATTTTGGAAACAAAAACCTGAGAATAGGTGCAACCAAATGGAGAAAATACGGTGGATCATTTCATTACCTATCCGTTGCGTTGTAGCTACTAGGAACTTATTTTTGCTTAAAGCAAGCTCCTAATGTTTAACAGTGTAGTACTGTGAATAAATAGTAAATTAATTTCTATGAACTTTAGAATAGGTTTATTTCTCCATCGATGGGATATAACTTTACAAAATAATAAATTTTATTAATTTTAGAAAAATCAAAATTATTATAAAAAATGTATTGCATATTTATTTTATAAAAAAACATTAGATTTTAGTATATCCCAGAAAAATAATCTACTTTTCAAATGTCTTTAAAATGCAAAAAAATATACTCAATACTAAAAACTGCAACATAATGTAACCCAATCAGTTGGCGTATATGTTTCTTTTGGAAAATTCTAACAAAATGGGAAGAAAATAAAGAACTGAGCCTATCCTGTGACAGAACCAACTAATTCAGATACATGGTTATGAGGACAAATCCGAAAGAAAAAGCATCGAGGCCAGAAATACGAGTGGATATAAATATTTCCGAAGCTCCCATTTTTCTCATATTTTCCGACAAACAGAAACGCGTAAAGTAAGGTAAGAATAGAAAATAGTTTTCTTTTCTTATATTTTTTCCTAGATTATTTTCGTAAAATATGCCATAATTTATTTTCTTATTTTGCAGAAAAAAACGGTATCAGTTTTAGAGGGCAAAGACAGTGTGAATGACAATCATTTTATTAAGTTTTTTTTAAATTTAAATCTTTTTACAAATAGCTTCGCTACAATTTTTTTAGTTTAATGAAAAAAAAATTGAGTAAAATTGTGTCTTTTTTACTTATACGCAGAACTTGCTTTATGTGTTGGTGTTTTAAAAATTCAAAAGTGTATATAAAAAATTTTCGAGTAATCAGTAACACAAGTTTTATGGTTGGACAACTTTTTTTACAAAATCTTTTTAAAATGATTCGTTATTGATTGAATTGTTGATTAATTTTGGAGAGTTTTTAATGTATAAAGTATCCATACTAAACTATGCTCCATTAAAAGTAATTACAAGTTTCAATAAAGTTGAAAAAAATCTTTTTTTTTTAATATTTTTTCCTGGATATAGCTTCAAAAGACTTTTTTGTTAGATAGATAGCTTTATGGGTCAATAAATTTTGCATAGAAACATTAATTTACTAATATTTCTGATTACAGAGTGAAAGCAAATAATTCTTATGAAAGCTTACGCGTGTGGCGGCATTGCGCTACTTCTCGATGCAGTGCTTGTGCGAAAACCTCTTCCAACCACGTTTATAAGCTGAATGTGGCAACGCCAGTACTGGTCTTATAAAACTCACTGCTTGCTTGTGAACTCTCTCTTCTCTTCGGCAACGCTGCCGCCCCGGGATCGCGCTCGTTGATCGAGCTTGCAGCAACTCATCATTGTTTACTTTACTTTAACTTAATTGTTTAGTTGTTATACCTTCGTTATATTTACTAATATTATTTTAATAAATATTGTTACTCAAGCCAGCGTACT
Organism: Oedothorax gibbosus; assembly: GCA_019343175.1. Lineage (NCBI taxonomy): Eukaryota > Metazoa > Arthropoda > Arachnida > Araneae > Linyphiidae > Oedothorax > Oedothorax gibbosus. The sequence goes on from JAFNEN010000494.1 coordinate 190,309, forward strand.
TCTTGAACACACGTCTACACGATAGACAGAACAGTTGCATCCGAGCATGGCGAGGGGTTAACCCGGCGACCCCTTCTCCATACGCGCATTTTTTTTTAAATGAACCTATATTTTTTCATGGTAAAATTATCTTTTTTAAAAAATTATGATAAAATAACCATTCCTAATTTTTTTTCAACTTTAGAATAAAATATCAAAGGATATTCAACATTTATTAGATCGTACTCATAACAAATTCAATAGGCAATTACTTTTTAAAAATTACCATTTTTCTTCTTTCAAAACTTTGGCAAATGAAATCAGGAACGACTGGTTTAAAACCATGTTAAAAATATTCACGCTAAACCCCTTTTCTTGAATTTAAATGAGAATCTTATGAATTTTTATCGTACGTCACATGAATAAAATAGGAAAATGCGAATTTTTCATGCTTTCTACCTAACTATTTATCATTGTCAATATTAAAAATAGATGATGTCACATCTCCGGAGTCTTTTAGTTCTGGACTAGAGGAAATCTATTTCTAGAGCTCAAAGCTTTATAGAATTCTCGTGTTTATTTTTTCATTTAAAAAAAGAAATCCATTTCATATCCTTCAGTTTGAAAACAAAAGAGTAATAGATTATTTATAGAATTTAAAATAGAGATATGAGGCAACAAAAAAAAGTTGGAATTTTTTGTTTGGCGTTGAAAGAATTAAAAAAAGTTTTGACGCTATGGGGCACACAGTTTTGATTCCCATTTTAGTGAATTAAAAATATTCACTTAATTTTGAGTTTATTGAAACCAAATTTTTGATATAGCATTGGTTTGAAATTGTAAATACATGGTGCCACAAAAGGGCAGTTTTTGTATAAAATTTCAAAACCATATTTTCTGTGTTGACTTTTAGACTTTTATCAAGTTAAAAATGTTATAACGTCATACCTCTTTTAGGAAATTTTTATTTTCAATAAGACTAAATATAATTGTTCTGCAAATATTAAAAAGCACTTTCAATAAACCACAAATCTGTAATAATGGTGCGATTTATGCATGGTATTGTTTAAAGTTTTTATTTCAAAAAATTTTGTTTAAAAAAGGTTTAATTTGGGTTTTGGTTGAATTATTGTCTTGCTAGGGCAACACGATGGCTGTTTTAGATGGCACTCGCATTTTAGAACCACGATCAAGTGATGAGGCTGACACTTGTGCTTTCACCCAATGCAACTTACGCAGCGTCAAGATTTTGAACCACTGTAGATTTAAAGTGCATTAGTCCCATATATGCGGCGTTATTTTTGTGTGTTTTTTGTTGTTGCTCAGCACGATCTGTTTATAGGATGGCTAAATAGCTGGTTTATTTTTAAAATCGCTTTTCTTTCCAAAAAAAAATATATTACGAAATGAAATTAGTGTTGCATATACTTTGGGAAATTATCATATATAATGCTTCTGAATACTCAAGAAAATTAAAAATACAATTTTTTTTGATAAATTAATAATTCGAAGAATATTTTTTTAAATAAAATTTATTGAGATAGATTAATTGCAGTTTTATTTTATTGAACATTTGTTCTAGACCTAAAGATAGAATGACTAAAAAATAGATTTCAAATTTTTTTCTGTTTCTTATGCTTGAAAATTTGTGTATCTATCCTAAAATGCAACCTTTTTTATAGTTAAAACAAAAGGCTTGGGCTTATTTGAATATTTTAATTCATAGACAAATATCAATACAAGTTGCAGTTTTTATGCTACATATGTTTTATGAATCAGAAGGTTAATCTTTATGCAGCTGTTGCAAAGAATTAAGTAAATCACACTTTCAGAAATTTAATGGAATTTATATAATACTATGATTACCGAGAATAAAATATTTATTTTGTACTATTATAGATATATTATAAGAATTGGCTTGAAAAATTACTTCATACAACCACGCCTCAAATAGAGTATACCTATACATATATTATTTATATTACGCAAATCACTTTTGACATTGTTATATAAAAATAGTAGAATTACTTCCATTTATTTGTAAAAGTATTTTTTTATTACGAAAAGGGTTACGGTATCAATGGTTCTTTTTATTAAAGTTATTGTCAAATACACACTAGATTTTACTTAAAAATCTCTAATCAACAAATAGCAATTTTTAAATTCCTGTTATCCGACATTATGAAGATATAGTAAAGTTGAAATAGAGTAAATGTTCAAAAAGTTTACATGACGATTTTAATTTATACTTAAAAAAAAGGAAACACAAAGAATGATATACGAAAGTATCTCAGGTAAACTTTCTACATATTTCCATAGACATATTTATATCAAAAATAATGAACGCATAACTCACCAGCCAGTACATAAGCATGAGACACCAGATGAGCTCCAATCCTCCGCACATCCCCTTTATACATCAAGCTCATCAGCAACAGCACAGCTCCGCACCCTTGCAAGACACACCCAGTCCCATACAGAATACAAGTCCCCTGCCAGGACACAGACGGAAACCTGGTCACACCGAATCTGTGGCAATGAAAACTGGTCTGCTTCATGTCCCTGTAGCACATGTTGAACATGCCCAAGGTGTACACCAAGGAAGACCTGTCGTAAGTCAAGATGGTCAGTTCTCTGTCTTCAGCAACTAAGGTGTTGTTTTCCCTGACCAGCCATTCAGTCTCTACGAAACCTATGGTGCATGTTATGGTCACCAGGATTGAGAGGATTGTCCATAAGGTGGTCACAGTTACTGATGTCTCCCATTTTTCGATGTTAGTGCAGTGCTTGTGGTTGATGGTGTCTTTGGTCGTGTGTAGGCACCATGTCGGAGGTGGTCTGAGGATGATGTAGTCGCTAGATGGGGTTGACGGTCGCGATGGCTTGAAGTATCCCTTTAGTTCCTTGTACATGGTTGAAATGTTTTGTATCGTGGATCAGTTCATGACGTAGTTGTAGAATAGCTTATTTGACTAGTGATATCAATTGAGTATCATTTGTCTTGGACTGCAAAGATTGACTCAATTTGATTCAGTCTTGGGATTGTTGTGCTTTGCATATAGTCTTGACAGTTTCATAACAGTGAGCAATTAAATGTTTGATATTTGTAGTTCAGATACGAAACTCTATTGTTATCTAAGTTAATTTTTTTCGAAAGTAAAGAAAAATTACACTGTTTATTTCAAAAAATTATAGTTTTAGAAGATTTTATATATGATGCTAAATTATGCAAATTAAAGTTTAAAAAATTATTTTAAGTAGTTACAAAATTATACGATATTCTCTATTATTTATGTTTTAAAATTTTTAACTTAAAAATATCACTATCCACTAACAAAATAAAATATTTTGAAGAGAATATGTATACTCTTAAAAAATAATATAATAATTCTAAACCATTGCAAAATGATAATAATAAACAATTAATTTTATTTCAAAGTTAACGCTTCGTTAAAAGTTTAAACTGTTATAATTTATAAACGAAAATTTAATAACAACCTTAAGATTACTTAAAAGAGCATCTGTAAATTATCAATTTCTCGAAGACGGCAGCAAGTATTAATGGCAAAACACAAGTTTACGGTTGAATTATTTTACGCACTAGTCGCATGTAATCTTCCTAATGAGGAAACACGCTCAGCTTGGCCGCAAACTGTCCAACTTCGAAGCATACTAATTTCGGGTAATTGTACTTTGCAATAATAAAGGATTAAAACAGTCGGCTTTGAGAGCAAGCAAGTTACGAAGTGTTAATGAGCAATTACAGGGCATTAGAGGCGCCGAGAAAGTATTCAGCAAACTTCTTCTAATGACGCACCTTTCAAATGGTTAACGAGTCAACAAAAGATTTTGTGGCGTATTAACTGGAGCATAATATTATATTTGATTTGCATATAAAACTTTTAGTCACTAGAGGTTGAGGAATTCCATTAATGTGCTTATTTAAGAAAGTTTTTAACTGTATAAATGAATAAATCTAGGTATAAAATTATTAGAATTTAAAATGCTATTTCCAATATTTCAAACTCAACTATAGATATATATTTTTTTAATCGAGAAGACTTTTATTAATACGTAAATATATTTTTCTTTACAGGTTTACACCATATGCTGGTGATTAAAACTTATATAAATAAATATAAAATAACAATAAACATTAATTATCATTCTGTACTTTTTCGATTAAAAACTTTAAAATTAGAAAATCCTTAGTAAATCCGTATTTATTTAATATTAGTTATGATAACAGTGAAAGTAGCTAATAATTTGTTTTAATTAAAATTAATTAAATTGGTATTAATGATCAAATACTTCTTAGAGAATAGAGTCAATAATATCAATTATAATATATTAAATAATTCATACCTATATCTTTAAAATATTTGGGAATACAAATACAATTAAAAGATAAGCATGCATACTCTAAAATTTAAAAATGTACCGAGAAAAGTACTTAAAATTTACAGCTTAAATTACATCTCTAAACTAAAATTAAGTAAAATTTTATATCTGACAACACATCGTAATTAAAATCTTCTTAATATGAAACAAATAAAGCAAATTCCATCAGCCACTAAAATTTCGATAGAAAAATTTCACGAAATTTCTTTAAACTACTATACGCAATAACACTCATTCAATGCAAAGCGAGCAACTACCGGCCGCATGAGTTTGTTCATTGATAAAAGACTCATCTTGCGTTTACGCCGGTTATTTACTTTCGACGGTTGGCGACTTTTAAAGATTGGCGAGCGCTGAACGTCGCCAACTTTTGAAATGACTTTCGCCGGCGGAGCAGGCTGTTTTGATTAAAAATTAACACCTAACAATTCAAGTTATCCTTCTATGAATTGTAAATGTTTGATTTGGTACAACAAAAAATTTATGTATTTTGTTTTTCAATGCCAATATTCAAAGAGCTTTTTAAAATATTTTAAGCCGAACTTATTTTTAAAAACTGCGAAAACGTTTCACTTGCATTGCCAGTTTCACTGCAATCAAATGTAAATAAGTTATTAGTGTTTGAAAATGAATATTTTGTCTTCGTAAGAAAAACAATTGTAAAATACAGACTGTTTATCAAAATTTCGATTAAAGTTTTTTTAATGAAGTTTTATTAATATTTATTTAAGTTTAGGTGAACATCTCATACTGTGTGTGTGTAGAAACTGTTAAGTATATGACGACATTAAAAAAAACCCCACCTCCTGTCCTGTGATATACAAGAATATTCGCAAATATAATAGAAAAGAAATGTATCCTTCTGCACTACATAATTTATTTTTGACTTTGCTTTAAAGGCAATGCCTGATTAAAACTACAAGAGTATAAAACTAACAAATATTTTCTAACATTATTATACGTGAAAAAATAATTAAATGTCTATTAAGTTCTAAATATAAAAATTAAAGATTTAGATAACACTAATTATATTTAAAAAATCAGACATTTAAAATGTGTTTTTGTTGTTATCTGTTTTTACTTTGACTTAGAACCAGATATTTCCACGAAAGAAATGTTTGTATTTTTTTTTATCACTGAGTATAAGTGGCAATTCTGTGCGTTTTTTATTACATACTTGGATAAGTCTTTAAATAGTATTCAGCACTCTAAGTTATTAGTTTTATCAATTACACTACATTGATTATGCAACTCATATTTTTTTTAATATTTTCGCTTAAATACTTTTTAAAATTTTTTATGTTACTCTAAAGAACCATTTTAATATTCTTTATTTCTTGTATAAAATGACGATAGGAAATGCTATTGCTGATATATTAGATAGTTTTAAAATTTATAAATTTTAATTGCTTTGGATTTACAACAACTAAGATTAATTTTTTTACAAAAAATTACTCAAGTTTAGTATTTTCAAGAAGAATTCGATGGTGAGAGAATTGACTCACTGATGCTGTAATAATATGTTTGTTTTTAATGACACACGATGAACTGAGAAACGGTGTTCCTACTTTTTAATGCTCATATTGTTTTTGAAATCGCAACACTTCTGGATTTTTAAAGAGAAAACATTTCAAGCACAACATATTATTTTATCTTTTATAGAGCACGTAAAGTATATGTACATTAAAAAGAAACCTCTTCCTGTTTTCCTTCAAAACATAATAAATCTTTCGCAGCGCTTGAAGCAAAGAATTCTGTAAATGTTGTTTTCTGTTTATGATAGTTACAGTACAGGGAAAAAAAACTAGTTGTGACCTTTGCTATTACACAGTTAAAAATAAATATTTTGAGTTTAGAAAGGGACTTTTTTTTATATTCTAAGAATACTAAAAAAAAACATTTCGAAGAGAAATCAATAAATATTAAAATAGAACTTGATATAAAAACCAAATTCATTTACCAATACAAATACGGGACAAGATACAAAATAACAGAGAGCTCCATGACGTTTATTTAGGAAAACATACTTTGCATATAACAACACTAAAGGACAAATCGATTCAAACATCAAAAGAGCATCTTTTCAATATCCACTCGTTACAACAAATCAACAACATTTCCCTTCAGGTTTGTGTTCTACCACTTCACGCGAAAAGCCACTCTCTCATTGTATCCCCTTGGCTTTGAGTCCCTTTTTATTGCCCTCTACCCCAACAATAGAGTCCTTTATTTGCTTCCAGGCCTCGTAATGGTCCTCTTAGGGGAGAGGCCCCGAACAAAGCAGACGATTCGCACCCGCTTCCTTTTGACGAATCTGGTTGTCGATTTTTGTTAAGGTAGTTGTGTTCTTTAAAGCCGGAATGTGCTGTTATAAGATGTGGAAATGTCTATCATTGAAATGTTTTATTTCTTTTAGCGTCTGGATTTATTGGGGAAAATAATGAAAGAGATTTGCTAAGTATATTCCTTTTATTCAAAAAAGCTGACGTAGATGATTATGTAATTAGTATTTTTGCGAAGATAATTCAGTGTTTATTTGCTTTGTAGTCTCCAACTAATCTTTTTATAAGGGAAACTCGAACAAAAGTGATGTTTGCACTCGTTCCTTTTTGACGAATCATGCCATCGATTTTTTTTTTGGTTGACGTTAGGGTAGAGAGTTTCTTAAAAACTTTATTATTTAAATTCTTTGTAATTTTTAGCCTTCATTTTGATCTTTAATATGAACCTGTTTTGGTTAAAATGTGACGGTATATTTTTGTCAAATCAGAAAGTTTTATTAAAATCCTTAATGGCACATAAAGAAAATTAAATTTTGTTTTTGCCATTTCGAAAATTTAGCAGAAAAATATTATTCTCTATTTTTTTATTTTTAAAAAAGTTTAATATATAAACAATATGAAATTATTAGCAAATATAATGTCTTAATAGACGAGAGTTTAAAAATAGCTTATTCACACAAACAAGTGTTTAAGGTTTTAAGTAATACCATACAAAATTATTAATACATTTTCCTTTGTCATGTAAAAAACAGATATTTTGTAAATTATATCAAACATTAAATAATGTAAAAAAAAGTTTTTCAATAGATGTAAAGTTTTATTGATTTACACTTGTTAATTCATGAGATAATTTTTTCTTCTCTTCGGTGAAAATGTTGAAATTAAAAATGAAAATGTCACTAAATATTTAATTGATTTAAATTATGTCATTGTTAAAAATATCATAAACACATCTTTTCAGAGTTAAAGTAAAAATAGTTATAGAAAATTGCTTCTTGTTAAAATCTTTAAGAGTGTTCATATGACTAAAAACATATGAAGTTCTACATCTTGTTAAAGTGTTTAAGTAGATAAAAAAGCATAAAACAGAAAAACAACTACAATAGAAAATATAAAATGATTAATAATTAGTATAAAACTATTTCATACGACAAATGGGTATTATATTTTAAGATTATCTGCGGGTATCTAATGGGTATATATTTAAGATTATCTACGAAATACCACTTTTTCTGTTTTTTTATAAGAGTTTCGATTCACATTAAAATCTTCTTTTGATTTAAAAAGTAAAATAAACATCCACATAAGAATTCCTTAAATTTATTTATTTGAAAACTATCAAATCAAACAGAAGCAAAGCGTATTCCCACGTTTTTCTGAACAGATGCCGCAAATAAAATTGTTTCTCCTAGTCAAAATCTTCTGACGATTTTTAAAAGGAGGGATTTGCAATTCACTTCTTAAAACGTTATCGCTTCTGCTTTTATATCTGGCTTTCCAGAATTCGTCGAGAAATTCAATTCGGGGCCTGATCTAAAGGAAATTGAGAAACGAAAGTATCTGAAAAACTACTCAAGTTCCGAAAGAGTTGTAAACGGACCAAAAGGATGCAAAAAGCGTTTTAGAACTTGAAAAGACACGCTGAATGAAATTTATATTTTTTTTCCTACACAAACAGGCTAGGCGTCATGGAAACTTCATGGAAAGTTTTTCAATCATTTTATTTCAGAAGTATCTGAGTTGAATTCGATGAAATATTTGTGCAAAGATTCTTACGAGCCATTTAAACTACTTGAAATATACTAGACAAAAATGTACTAAGATATGCTGGTATAAGTTTATAACTCTATGAGATTGATAATGCTGTCCATCATGAAATAATAACTGTATATATGGAGTTACAGCAAACTTTACTTTATCCGGTTACTCTAAATTATATCACGTCTTAAAGGAAATACTACTTAAGTGGTTGAAAGAAAAAATATAATTCCATGTTTTAAAATCAATATTAAATAAAAGTTAGATTCAAAACAACCAAATGATTAGTTTGAACGTCCACTGAAAAAAATATTATAAGCTGTCACATGTGTAGATTTACAAGAGCTTTTCTTTTTTTTTGTAACATTACAAAAAAAAGCTCTTGTAAATCTACACATGTTACATTGTAGATTTACAAGAGCATGTTTTCGAGAATGTTTTTGTAACATTACAAAAAAAAGCTCTTGTAAATCTAACTTTTGCCAGTTACAAAACCGAGTTTACTATTTTTGCACAACTATTTCTAGTAATACCACCAAACTCTTTTAGTAATTCATACCAATATTTAGTATTCATAACAATATGGTCTATTAACGGGAATCTGTGCTCGCATCCCTAATTTATCTCAAGTCATCTATACATTATTTTCAAGACAATAGTGATGGGAGCTTGCCAGTAAGCACCGTGTATTTAAGACTGGTGCACGATAAATCTGTTGTGGTGAAAAGTTCTGAAGGTTGGCTAGGCCAGGTGTCGGATTCGTTGACTGTTGTTCTAAAAAACGAAGACTATCATTGTTAGCCCCCTAGTACGACGTCAATTCAATCAAACATATATAAATAGATTATCAAAAGGAAACGTAGTCTTTTAAAGCCGTAAAAATTACGGGATTTTTTCGCAGTGCACCGCAGGAATGAATTCATAAAATGGGCATGTAAAATATACTTGTGAAGGTAATATTCTTGCCTTGTTTGTGTATATAATATTCTTGCAAATCTACTAGAAATACCTATACAAACAAAAATATATTATGTATTTTAGTATCATTTATTAGAAATTTCAAAGGAAAGAAGTGACTTTTTATTATCAATATCGATTTTGCGACCCCACAAAATAGCGGAAAGTCCCAATTATTTTACCATTAAAGTAGTGTAAAAAATAACTTTTTTAACAACTAGAAAGTATGCAATTACCCGATATTGCGACCGAATATTTGTACAAGACATTCTGAAATAATGTACAAAAAGCTATTTTTGTAGTTCTCTTTAAAATTTTAACTTGTTGGAGTATGAGCGAGTGCAACCTGTTTACTTTTGTTTTGACATAACAAGAGAATCCTTGCCAAATGAAGAAAGTGGGCGATCAATGCATTTATAGATGAATGGAATAAGGGAGCAGCAACAACAATAAAAAAACCAACGAAGGTGAAGCAGGACACTCCATTGATGATTTTTTATTCCTATAAAAAAATTGACGACCTAAGTAGAGTAAACGGAATTGATATATTAAGTCGATGATACTTAGAAAGATAAAAAAAAGTTTCAAAAGGTTTTCTTTAAAAAAAATCTATCTATCTATCTATCTATCTATCTATCTATCTACTCTATCTTCTATCTTCTATCTATCTTCTATCTATCTATCTATCTATCTATCTATCTATCTATCTATCTAATCTAATCTAATCTATCTATCTATCTATCTATCTATCTATCTATGTCCGTCACCTTCATAGCCAAACTACTAATGTTCGGCAATGTTGATACGTCAAAATTTCAGCGCATTGAATTAAATACATTGAAATTTCAGAAAGAATTCGAATTCGAAGTACTTCAATATTTAAAAAACTGCAAAATTTAATGCTCATTAAAAAGCATAGGAAGCCATTTTTATTAGAATTTATTCACCATTGCCATTCGCAACAATCGCTCGAGAAACTTTAATTCTTTTAGACAATAAATTAAAATAAATTTATTTTTGCGACATCGATCAGTTTGAAATGATGTTAAATATATTTCACTACGAGAATCTTTGTACGTTGATATGAAATGTTTTAATTCTATTTAAAAGCGAGGAATATTACATATTTATTCTTTGAAATATAAATTAAGTTTTGCAAACGATAAGTAATAATTATTGAATTTTCGAAATAAAATAAATGAAACTAGCCAAATTTAACATGTAAATGTTTAATATAGAATATTTTAAACGACCGTAGGTTGCTGGTCCCAAGTGGGGTCACCATATCGAGGTAGAGAAAGATTTATTGAATGAATAAAATTTATTATTTGTTTTGTCTTTTGCATTTAAAACTATGAAATTATATATTTATTTTCAATCATGAAAGCATAATTTAATTTACAAAAATTTGCTGATAAATTTTGGAAAAGTTATATAAATTATTCCCCAGGTAAAACTTATATTAGAATTTCATTGATTAGTATAAATGCAAGGAACTCACCTTAAATGAGACCTCACAACCCTTTTACCTACCTAATCTCATTGAAAGGTCCAATTAGCAAGTTTAAGCCTTCCGTATGAGTATAGACCAACTTGAAATGCCTTCTCATAAAGACAACACTTTTCGTCTATTCAAGATCCCTAATCTTCAAAGTGGTTTTCTATGCGTCCCGGAGGCTTTAAGAAAAACGCTGTAAACTGCCTTTCGAGCGCACATTCAAAGTTTTCTTATCTTAACTTTAGAAAATAGAGTGGGACCATCTTTCTTTTGATTTTAATGAGTTGCCTTCAGGTAAGACATTTGTGGGGGTTTTTTTGACGATAAAAAGATGTAAAAATTTAAAGACTAGCTGAGATTTAAGAGGAAAACGACAAATATTATATGAGACTGATTAAATAAAAATATACGGTAGAATAATTTTTATTTCTTTCAAGTTATTTTGTTTCGTTAAAATTTATTCCATAGCAATATCAAGGGAAGAATATATTAAAATTTTATTTTGTTAAGTTTTATTTATTTTGTTAATATTTTAGAGGAAACTCAAGCAAATATTTTAGAGACAAGTATATGAGGATGATGGACTCTTTAGATGAACAGTTTTAGTGCAGATTATTTCTTAGTAGATTTTTAAGATATTCAATTTTAAACTATTAAATGCTCTTTTAAAAATATGCTGGTTAGGTTCGGCGCATTTCTATACCTGGTTTGATAATTTTACATAATTTTGCTGCAATATTTATTTCGTACAAATCAATCAACCAGTACACTTAAAGTATATTGGTTAAGTGTCCTTAATTATTTAAAATTTATTCATTTGAAAAAATTTCACTGGTAAATTATGAATTTAAAACTGAAACATAAAAGTTTTTAATTTAAATTAACTAGCAAAAGTGGAAAAAAATACTATGCAGTTTAAAGTTATAAAAAAACCGATGTAGTTTTCAAGAAATTGTTTACTTTGATTATAAAACATGTTAAGTAAAAATAAACTGTAGTAGTTTCCTCTATTTAAATTCATTTTATTAAAAAAGTACTCGCTTAAAAAAATTATATTTTCTTGTTTAAACTTTTTATAAAAGTGCAACATAGATTTCCAGCCATCTTGAATATCTCTTCTCAACCATATAAAATATAACTGAAATATTCCCTTTAAAAATTTTTGAGATTAATGACTATCTTTACAAAAAATACAAAAATACACAATTGTGTGTTTTCTTAAACATCATTTTTACATTAAATTTCTTTTCATTAAGATAACGTTTTTTTAATTATTAAAATTCTTTTTATTGGTTTTCTATGAATAGAATGTTTATTTTAACAAAGTTTGCTTTTCTAAGCTGCTTTTGGATGAAGTTCTTTGATTGTTAAGCATGTTTTCAGTTACCGAGTAATGTTTATTTTAACGCTTTTGTTTAATAATATGCTGATGAATAATATATTTATAATATATTTTGAATATGGAAGATAATTTGTAAAGTAAATAGGGTCGATCTTTTTTCGATATTCATAAAATATATGCTATTAATGCTTTTATTTAATATTATACTGATGAATAATATATTTACCATTTGTTTTGAATACATTGAATATTGAAGATTTCATTAAGAGAATTAATTTTATACAAAGTCAAATTATGTTACTATTTTGAAAAAAAAGCATCTTTAGGATATAGTAATTTAAGATGCATAGTCATTTAACCATCACGTGTAATGAATTCTAAATGTTTTCAATAATAAATTCTAAATGTTTTCAATAATAAAGTACAATGCGTTCTCTGTAAAACAGTGTACTAGGGGACATAAAACTGGTACTCCATAAAACTGGTAGAATCCTAACTATAACATCTATATTTGTGGGTTAGCTTTGCACCAAAATTTCTGGAGTAACGTTACACAAGAGAGGAACTTTGCTCCTTTTTTTGCGGTGTAACGTTACTCATTTAATTAAGTGTAACGTTACTCCGTAAAACTGGAGAAGCGTTACTCCAAGATTGATTTGATTGACTTTGGAATTCGATTGATTATTTCTATATTCTATACTTCAAAGCTGCTTAATACTTTACTAAATTACATTCTTCTATAAGATTTATAAATTCAGCAAAACGGAAATTTAATTTACAACAAATAAAATTGCTACAAGTTAATAACATATCAATATTATTTTAACATAAAAAAATTATCTTTAAATGAAAAATCCCTAACTCATGATTAGTTTGGTACGGCCATCCACGGTAAAAAAAAATATTAAATGCAAAAGGAAGGGTGCATGAGTGACTCATCGTATGAATTTCGGTCCCAAATGGATTAGCTTGCAAGTTCGGCTTATCACACTTTGAAATGTACCGAAGCTTCAATGTTATTACCGCACTTTTTAGAATCGTATTTCGTTCCTGCCCTTATGTAGCGTATTTATTTAAATTGCACGTGTATACTTTGCTGGATATGAGAGCGGTATTTATTCAAAGCCTGTATGGTAATTTCGGAAGATTTTATTTTAAATTGGAAATGCTTATATGTATTCGCATATGTTTACGAAAGTTCTATTTTTAAAAAAATAACTTTATTTCTAATATTTTATTAAAGGGTTTATTTCTAATGTTTTATTAAAGGGAGAATGGGATTATTTTCGCATTTGGGCAACTTCTGTACAGAATCAGGAATAATAACTAAGGAAATTAAATATAAGTATTTATGAATAAAAAATATTGATCTCCAAAAAATATCTTTAGAAATTTACCATAACTAATTGCAATAAAAAAAATTTACTTAGTTGAATTATTTTCTTAAAGAAAATCAAAACTATCTTGTTACTTTTTTTTATTTAATTTTTTATTTTAATGTGTGATAATAAATATTTGGTAACATTTTCAGTAAACAAAAATGAAATAACTTTATTAAATAACAATATCAGCAAAAAATAAATATGAATCCCAATTCGTTTCATGAGAACATTGATAATGGTAAATTAAATAAGGAAAGATTTACAATCGCAAAAAATCCGATTTCAAATTCCACCCTCCATCAACCAATTCTAAACCCAAACAAAGTCCTTATTAAATGAGCCAACTTTGTGAATCAGGTCCCTTGAGGCAACTGCAGCCAATGAACCACATTAGTTAAGACTGTTAAGAGAACAAAGAATCGGACATAGGGGGAAACTTATGCATATTGGGTGGATTTTCGCCAAGCTCCTAATTTTGGCGGAACCATCAAATATTGTAACATTTAAAATTTAGTTTAACATATTCAAAAGTAATAATTAAACGGTTATAATATAACTAATTTTACTTTCGGAAATGAAAATATATGAAATTATAATATATAAATGCATAATAATAAAAACACTTATCTAGTTGTTTAACTATTTAAAGATCAGGCACGTCTATATCAAACAATCAAAATGAAAAACAATCAAAATGAAATCGTCGACTTTTGTTTGGTTGTTGGTAAAATCTTCGGATACAATATTAAACTACCCTCCATCCCTAAAGATGACGTATTGCCTACATACTTCAGCAAAGTGTTCCAGTCTCAATTTTTAACTTCAAACTTTATTTTGACAACAATAATAAGATAAAAAGTTTATTTTAAATATTAAGCATTATTTTTCTTTCATATAATACAAATCCATTTAGTTGTTAAGATTTCCAATCTGCCATTATATAAATTGACATACTCTTGGCGACAAGGCGGAAACTTGGCAACATAGCACCCGATAACTAGGAGCAAACCGAACAGATGGACTGCTCATTTCGATTCTAGGTTTCTGCCGGGAAAAAAATATTCATAAAAAAATATTCCTCCTTTTATCGGGGAATATGTTTGTACGCTTAATTTGACCCTAGGAGCTTATCAAACTGGATTCAGGTGCTTGTGATTGAGCCATGATTCCTAGTGAAATGCGGATTGTAATACAATGGAGTGGATTATTGGGGTCTCTATTTAAATCTATTTTATTATGATGGAGGGGTGGTATAACAAATTATTCGAGGTGGTAGGTAGTTTGGGTCTAAAAAAATAAGTGCCATTTAGAGTTTTAAACACAAATCTGTGGGAAACATTTATAAGTAAAAACACCATTAATTCAGATGTTACAATGTGTTCAGATGTTTCAGATGTGTAACTGGTGTAATATAAATTTTTTAAAAAAATATTAGGTGTAAAGGCTTATTTATCCAAGATTTAGAATTAGAACTAGTTTAAAACGAATAATTAATATACGTCTTTACAATTCATTTATTTGAATTCACGATTTATAAACCTATAAATTAAAATATAACTTAAACAGTCAAATTATGAATGAATTGTAAATAGATTTAGAATGTACATTATAACATACTTAGCGTACATGATCAAAACAATATATATTCGTTTAATGTTTTCCTTGAACTCACATTCTCAAAATGAGAAGGGTAGAATATTACCGCAATAACTTTCCGAGCTTAACTGTATTCTTTAGAGTATTACATAACAATTTAAGGAAATACAATGGCCCTTAGAATTACTTATAACTCCCCAAAAAGATACACTTCACTGCAAAGCCGTTACGACCCCACGTAAGAATATAAGCCCCCTAAAAAGTTTAACCGGTACTTTTATTTCTTTTAACTATTTTAAGAAGGCGAGATAGTAGAGCGATGAAATTGCCCCACGCTCTTGACGTGTTACGGGCACAATGACATTTTTGATGACTCGAAACTTAAAACGCTGAAAAGAGCTCGAACCTGGATCGTGGCAATTTATGGACGACCCAAAAAGGGAGGATTTAGCTAAGTGGCTGGTAGGAGAGTTTAAAGAATTAATAGTGTGTTCGTTTTCCACTTGTATTTTCTACCCTCTTTTTCAACATACATGGTTTAAAAAAAATAGATATGTTTGTATTTGCAGTAGTTAGCTTCAGACTTCTTTTTAGTATCAGATTGTTTTACTTTTTCAGAGTTTTCGTATTGCATATAGTATTTTAATCATTTGTATAGACAACAAAGTTTTTATTAGACAACGAAGTTGCAATATTAAAATAAAGTTTTTATTCTATTTGCTTAAAATAAAAGTTAAGTGTAACACTTTGCAGATTTTTATAACTTTGTATTGTTTATATAAAAGTTAGGCCTATAATTCTCCATGATAAACAATTCAGTGAAAAGAAACAAATTTGAAGAACTTACATTTCTCATTTGACACCTATGTGGTGTTGGTACATATTATATAGGAGTCCTCTGTGCACTTTCTTCAACCGGAACTTTGAAATAGACAAAGGATCACTTGTTAAATTGTATTTCTCTCTCTTAATGAATGAAGATGATAACTTATATAATCAATATTGGCAAACTAGGGAGCTTATGTAATTTCTATGCAACAGCTTATTTTCGTTAACGTTTTTGTAGTTCATATTTTGCAAGTATTTATGCTGTCTTTGTTCTTGTTTGAAGTTATTGCTTTTGTATTATTCAGCTGTTCTTCTGCTTCTGTTTTATATTCTCCAATCGCATGCATCTTTAATTACCAATGATAAAATCAAGTGCCTTTGCAATAAAAAAAACATTTATCATTTTTTCAAATAACAGTAACAAGCTACAACAGATCCATAAATAATGCATCCTAAGGATTAAGTATTACTTTCATAGGTGAGAGGGGGAATGGGGCGGGAGGTGGGGTGAGGCCTTTGAGATAAACGTCATCACAAAGGAACAGCGTTAAATCCCTTTAAAAAACTAGGGGTTGTTAGATGCTATAACAAAGTGCTTACAAGTCCCCCTTATATATAGAGATCTTTAAAGCTTGCTTTATTTTATTAAGTAACCTGGGTTAATTAAAAGGAGGAAAGTAAAGTATTTTTAATTGCTAGATTATGGGTTAATTTAACGTTCTTAAAAGGCAAATTGATTGTAGTTGAATTTAGATACTAATTTAAATATAATTGTATTCAAAAGAGTTCAGAGTAGATATTTTCTCTTTTTCTTCTTAACTTATTTTGCTATAAGATATTTGTTGTTTATGCAACTATTCCGAAAAGTAGGATTTTTATTATTTCACAAGCATGATAGCGCGATTGAAATAAATTCACATGTTTAAAAAAGCTAGTTTCCACGAGTTGTCATACAGGTTTTTTTTTTATGATCAAGTGCAAAAAAAAGTATTTCTAAGTTTAAATCGAAAAACTAAGTCAAAATCTAAAAATGAATTCTAGTTTGAAGCAAAAACCAAAAACGTTTATAAAGTTCGAATAAAAAAATTTCCACCAATAAGAAGCTCTTATTTACTTTTTCGCAATACTGCATAATAGTAACTTTGAAACTCTACTTTGTTAAAACCATCACTTTTACCACAATTATTGATTTGAAAAAGCTATTTTTTACACGATATTATTATATTTTTAATGATTGATAATGTTTAAGCTCAAATAATTAAGAATATTTTACAAAGCTTTATATTTTTATGTACTTAAAGTACTTTATTAACGTTTTCAGAAGTAAAATAATAAACCATATTGTAATTAAATTGGTTTTATAAATGTACGGTAAAATGACTTTTCTATGATTACTATTTTTAGAAAATTTACATTTATAAAACATCTCACCAGTAATTAAACGTATCAATTATGAGAATAAACTAAACTGAAAATTCCACAAATACTCTAGTAATCTACGCTTGGGCAACCTCGGATAAGTTTTCTTTATCAGTATACTTAAAAAAAAAACTTTCTACAAAAGGATTTCCCGTTCCCCGGAAATTTTCTAAACTTCATCCAAGATCCATGATGTGCTGAAGCAAGTAAGTATCCTAGCGGCTAAAAATAAAAGATTTCCCTCGCCTCGTGGGGATTACAACCAATTAAAAGGGATTAGTCGCTAGCCCTACGACAAAAGTCATTATAGTAATCGAAATAAAAATGGGTACTTATTGCAAGAATGCCATTTCTAGGAAAGAATCCTTTTAGAACGTGGATAATATTTGATATTTTGGCGAAGAAAACATGTGCTTCGAATTAAACTTAATTTGCTATTTATAAATATTACTTTTCGTATAATATTCAGCTGTTTTACGCTTAAATAACTTATAAAAAAATAAATTATCCCTTTAGATTTTTGAATAATGGCGGGCTCAAACATTGAATTTTTTAAAATTTTAAACATAATCTAGAATAAAGAAAAAATATACTTTAAAATAAAAATGTTTTTAAGATTTTTTTACAATTAACAATGTTTGAATTTCCAGACGATTTGGACTTAGAATGTAATACAAACAGAACAAAATATTGAAAAAAACTTTAAGGAAAACGAAAAGTGTAAAAGAGTTACAAATAAGTGACTTGATTATAATTCGTTTCGTTTTCGATATTTCTCTATTTACGTGCGACACGGACTATTTCATAATAATAAAGATCGTTGTCGGAGCATTTTGTCGACTTAATTCACTTAGGTATGTCATTGTTCCTTAGTATGGAAACAAGAAAAATGCTTAAAGTTAGAATAGTTTATTATAGGTAAATATCCTAGGGGAACTAAAGAACAAAACACACTCGTTGAGAAATAGAATTACAGATTTACTAATTTTATTATATAAAT
Organism: Oedothorax gibbosus; assembly: GCA_019343175.1. Classification (NCBI taxonomy): domain Eukaryota; kingdom Metazoa; phylum Arthropoda; class Arachnida; order Araneae; family Linyphiidae; genus Oedothorax; species Oedothorax gibbosus. The sequence goes on from JAFNEN010000494.1 coordinate 208,751, forward strand.
ATTGACAGCTGTTGAATAACCGACAAGGCAAATAGACTCTTACAAAATAAAAGTTTTTGCTTTATTATTTAAACATAACAGTATTTATAAATAATTAAACATAAATTGGTTGAATTTGTATTGCGTCGAGCCTTAATCAACGATCAACGAAATTCATTAAATACTGATGTCGTCGGAATGACCCAGAGTTAGGATCTACATTTTGGCGGACAAATTGGCGAGGAACTTAAGATACCCACGCTTCACTGCTATTTTGGGTAACCTTTTCTTCTAAAAGCTTTTGATATTTTTTTTAAAGTGGGATATAGTAAGTTTGTTTTATTGTTGGGTAGATCGATTTGTTCGTTACTGGTACTTCATTAATTTATTTAAGCTCTTTGAGTTAAAGTATTAAAAGTAGTGATGATTTGCTTTGACAGCTCATTATAAGTCGTTCTTTGACAATTAATAAGTTCAGAAGGTTTCTAATTGCGCATTAAAAGCATTTATCACTAACGGAGAAAAAGCATTATCTTCTAGTTATTGGAGGGAATTGGGTTTCAGTGCAGGCTTCAATAATATTTAAATTTGTTAATGGTTTCTGATAATTTAAAAACTTATTTAACGTCCTGGGTACAGAATGAAACCATTATGTATTGTTAGTTTATAAGTATTTAACAAGTCATTGCAAGGTTTTAAAATTATTAAAAAACAAAGATACGAATCATAAGCTTTAATATACATTTCACAGCAAGAAATACGTTGGCAAATATAATACCTTTGGCTAATTCCATGCAAAATTATCTTTTCTGTAGTGTAAGTCACATGTATAAAAAGTGGTTATTACTACAACTTTTAACATTAAAAGAAAAGTTAGTGGAATGGCTGATCCTCACTTATTAAAACTAAATAATGTAACGTGCTTTATTGAATTTGATTTATTCTTCAAATTTAAAAAGCTTTGAATCTCCTCTTAAATTGTGACTTACACTACAGTTACCATGGAATTACCCCTTTATAAACCATACACCTATTAAAACGTTTAAAAACTCTTGTTAAACGACGAAGAAATATTGTGTTGAAGACTTATTATCGAAGAAATTTGTTATATAAATTGCAATTATTCGTTTAAAAAATCGAAAACAAAAATTTCGCATAAGAAAATAAATGCAATGGAATACACATTTTTAAAGGAGCATTGTGAAAAAAAGTATCTTGGTTTTCAAAGAAAAAACTATTAGCTGATACTGATCACAATACTACTAAAAAATAATAAACTTCAGGCACCAGGTTCGAACCGCCGATCTTCAGTTCAATGATCCCCTAACTGAGATGAGATATTTCGGTACACATATAGTTTCATCAAACAGTTAAGGGATTATTCGGTCTTCAGTCTAGTACTCTTCAAGCAGCTAAAAACAAAAACAAAAATTTTTGGCTTTAAAAGCAGCATATTTTTACAGATTTTTTTTAAAAATAAAACTATTTTTCTATAAATATATGTTTTATCGGTAAAATTTTAAAAAAATGTACGAAAAATGCAATTTCAAATAATCTATAATAATAAAAGAAGGAGTCTGTCTGTATGTCTGTGGATCGTGAAAGAACTACTTATTCTGCCCAGAAAAATTGGTAATTTTTAATATAGATTCTCTTTAATACCTACGTGTGCACCTGAGGCTTATTTTTTCATATTAATATTTATATTTTCATATTAATATACATATTAATATTTCATAATTAATTTTTAATTAATATTCAAAACATACGTCATCCCTCAAAGAGTGACGGGAAATAACGGGGCTTGAAAACATGGGCCGGGCAAAACAAGAGCTTGACGTCATCCGCAATAAAAGTGAAAATCCATTAAGACAGCCGTTAAATAATTTACTAAATAAATTATTCGTATTTTTCGAAATTTTGTTTTGTTTTTTATTCTCTCTATTTTTTATTCGTTAAATTCTTTAAATATTACTTTAAAAATTTTCATTTGTTATTGTTTACTCTATTCTATTTTTTCTTACCTTTTCTGCACCAACATGAAATCGATTTTGTATTGATGTTGAGTATTTTTAAATTGCCTTACAATTTGGAAACAATATTAGCAGTTACAATTCGTGCTTTCAAATGTCTTCGTAGTACGGGATCCTGGGCATATATGGGAACAGATATGATATAATGGTTATTTTTGATTTGGCGTTTTGCGTTACGTTGCCAAACAACGAAAATGCCTAATTGCGGTAAACATTCCATTTCATGCAACTCGGTAGGCATAGCAACCCTACTTTAAATTTTCAAGCTCGCCCAATATCGCCACTGAACAGACCGGCCATTATATCATATCTGTACCGTCTAATGAACTTATGTTTCTCCCATGGTCAGCTGTATGTTGGATGTTTTAGAGTAGGTAAATCACAAAGTCTTCATATCTTGGCTCCAAACGGAAGGAGTGCAAACATTGCGTATCGGGAAGTTCCTCTACGTTAATGTTCTAATCTTTTTGAGGATGAAAACCACTGTTTCAGGTAAATTATAGGTAATAATCAATCTTATTGAAGCTGAGAACCCATTCAAATATTCTTTACGACAAAATTTTCTATTAAGTTAACGGGTTCCTAGCAAGGCGGGACCATACTGCTAGTCTTTCATATATAAGCTTTATATGTTTACTTTATACCGCATAAAATAGAATTAAATTTTTGATGATTTTTTAAATAATAATAAGTAAGTTTAATAAATTGTTAAAACTCAAAGAATCAACGTTAAATACATATTAAATATGCATTAGTTTTGCTAAAAAAATTAATCACAATAATTTTAACTTATAAAAAAGTATAACATTCGAAACAACTGCTTCAACAATAATTCAAAACGTTACAAAAATATTAAATTCACTTTTATTAGTACTAGAGTATTCTTCTTATATAAAGAATGTGAATGTTTTGATAATAGTTGTATCTAGCATAGTCAGGTAAGGGTGTTAGTCAGATACCAAGACACATACGAAATTCAATCAACATCTACCGGAGGATGAAAGCAAAGCATTGCAGTAACCTAACCTTATAAGACCATTGAATTAGTATTGTTGAACATTATTAGTAGAAACAAATTGCACTACTTTTCTAACTTAGAAAACTTAGTTTGTGTGAAGTTTATTCTCAAAAGTAACTTCAACGCGGTTCATGTTTTTTTTCCTAGCTAATAAATAGCATTACTTGTACAGAAAGAATGGCGTATGTGTGTTGCAGAATAAATATATTGATAATCTAAATTGTGCCTGCGTTTCAAGGTATTTGTGTGTCAGAAGTAAAGTTGTAGAGTTGAGGCACCGTGAACCAGGTATTGTGGAGAATCATGAGCCAAGACCCTGATGCCCACAAACAACAAAACAAAATAATAATTACTTGAAAGTATTAGAAAAATGAAAAGTAAAACAGCACAATAAAATTAATCATCAAAGAAAAATGCAAAATTTTGAAGTACTAGATGATTGTGACAATAAAAATTATGTTCCCTTATCAAAACTCTATTGGGATTCTATGTGTAAGGTTCAGTTTGAAGAGAACTTTGGACTAATGGATGAGGGTAGGGATGAATAATCGGAAATTGAGATCTATGCCATTATGAATCTAGCACTAACTAATAGAAGAATCATACACTATGTTTCAAATTCAATATTTATTCCTTTATAAGTATGATCTTATATCGAAGAATTTCCTATATGAGTAAAAGTATTTTTAATGAGGCTAGATTAATATACTTCTTTAATTTCTTGTGTTTATTATTTTCAATCATCACATCGAAAATTTAAAGTATCGCTATTTCAGTATCGTAACCAACAGTAAATATTTGTAGTTGTCGATATTTGTTGCTGTAATCTCAATTCATTAACAAGAATAACATTAAAAATTGCACTATAATGCTAATATAATAAATCTTATTCATGTTAGTCAAGCAACTTTTATATCGTTTGACGTTTTTCTAAACATGTTTGTCGCTTCATTGCTTAAAATAAAATAAACGAAACTTTATAGTTTTTGAAAAAATTCATATTTTATCATGACGTTGAGACACTTAAAAATGTGCAACAAAATAAAAACTAACTTAATTTTTTATACCCCTTTTGTCAGCACCAGGTGACAAAATAACGATGATATTTTTATATTTCTTTCTTTGAAGCTAAATTACTCTTGACTTGAAACAAGTTTTTATGCTGCTGCTTGACTTTAAGAATTAAGCTATAACTTGTTTTGCATGTGAGAGGCCCAAGACAATTTAAATAAATAAACGTCGACGAAAAATAATTTGTTTTGTTTAAGTTTAATGGTTTTATATAAAATTTCCATTTTAGAAAAAAGAACAAGTTTATTAAAAGGTGATAAATTTAAAAATACTATATTTTTTAGATAATGTTGGTAACAGTAAAAAAAGGCTACCATATTTTTATGATTAAATCTCAACAAAAACTATCTGGTAAATAAAAATGATTTGTGTGATTCAAAATATAAAAATGGGTTTTGGGCCTGAGTCGATAAAGCACCCGCCTCTTATAGAGACTCAGATTAAAATCCTGCTATTCATCCTATTGTCGAAAATGCATTAAAAAATAATGCAATATGTCTACTCAATCATGGGGTTCCCCAAGTGCACGGAGACAGATGTGCTCGGTAAAAATATTAAGTCTAAAGTCCTTACGGCCTTACCATACGATGTCACTCAAGGTTCTGTTTGGTGCCGTCTAAAAAGTCGACCTCGTCATTCGAACGAACTTTTAAATTAGGAGGCGTATTGCTGTGCTGAAAACCAGCTATGTCAATAGACTAGAAATGGGCAACTAAAAACTATTAATAACCTTAATTTAGGAAAAATAGTGTCAGCCTTGGTATCAATTTTTTATTTAACAAAAATCCAGTCAACTATACATAAAAACCGAAAACCGATATAAATATAATTCAATTTCAACTATAACCTTTCGAAACTTTTTCAGGTGAAATATATAGGTATTTTTTTATTAAATCTTTCAATGTGTGTTTAGCTTAATTAACTAAATTTTGCATATTAACTGTTTGTGTTGAATGACACATTTGTTTCAGATTACTAATTAAATATAAAATTATTCCCTTTCAATTATAGCCCCATTATGCTTAGTTATAAAAATACTTATAAACGCTGCTTAAACAAAATTATGAAATGAGTAATTTATAAAGCAAACGATGTTTTCTTAGCATTCTCCAGGAACTTTATCTATAAGAAACTTTCTTCTACAAATCAAAGTCTTATTTCCACAACCTTTTTTTTATTTGGGGGATAACGAGAATTAACTGAGATAGTTAAGTCTTTGTTGAAAAGTGTTTTAATGTAATAGGATTTTGGTTTTTGGAACAAGGCCAAAAAAATCTCGTTAATTTTTATTAAAATATTTTGATGGGATTTTATTTTTCAAGACTAAATTGTTAGTTTAAAAGTATGTTTGAAGAACATCTCTTAAATTTATCTTTTTAAACCTCTAAACCTTATTTACTGCTTTGAACCTAAAAACATATAAGTCAGTAACATGTTTGTTAGAATATATAAAATTAAAAATAATAGTGAAAATCTAATTATTATTAAATTTCTTTTAATTACAGCACAAGTTTGCTTGATAAGTCTTGAGGGTTTTTTATGATAATAAAATGAAAAATGTCTTTTGATGTTATGCCGTAATTTGTTTAAAAGTTGTTTACAATGTGTGTTAATTAAATTTTTATATTTTAAATCATTAATTGGAATGAAGGGTTTAAGAATAAACAATAATGCAATAAAAGGACATAAAATTTTGCGGTTTAGGACATTTCTGTTGAAATTTTAAGAACCGTTAAACTAAAAAATAGTTTATGTTAATAATACCTTCTTTTTATAGTCATGTAGCATTTAGTATTAAGGTTATTAATATTTAACTTTTATCGACGAAGCTCTTCATTATCTGATTTCAAATAACAGCTCTTGCGACATCTGGATTTATTCAGACAGTAAGAGCTCTATACAATTTTTAAGCAATTGGCGAAACATCAATGACAAACTAGGCATGAACATTGTAGACAAGCTAAAAATATAGTCTACTCATAATGACATTCATCTGCAATGGATACCCTCCCATGTAGACCTCTTCCATAATGACTTGGCTGATGAACTGTCTAAGGTGGGCTCTGCTGAAACATCTGTAAATAATGGTCTTCTTACATATGGTGAAATTTTCTCGAGGGTCAGAGCTGAAAACCGCAAGTCATGGAGGATCCCGCCAAATCATAACTAGTATGAATGAAAACATCCTGGGGCTGCTATGGAACTGTAGGGTGACAGGAAATTGCAGACTACCATCACCAGACTCATCACTGGACATACACGCACACTTACATTCGTTCAAGGACAAAAGGTGTACCCTGTGTGCCTCAAATGTGTACCAACCAAGCTTCTCCGGATCATCTGCTAAAAATATTCCTGTGTGGATCTGCAGAAGAGTGAGCTACTTGAAAACCCTTCGCTGGTTCGAGGTTTTTTATGGGTGAACGGCCTTCTGGACTTGGTCTAGACTTGATCTAAATTCTAGACCAAGTGGAATAAGAAACAACAACAATATTTAACTTTTTCTTTGAAACACGTATTTTTCATTAAATTTATTCTTTCATTTCAAACAGTAGTACAACTGGGAAGGAGTAATCACTTGGATAAATATTTACTAAATTTAAGTTTCTTTTAACTCACGCTTCTTTAATTATTTATTAAAATATAAATATTTTTAATGATGGAACCCTTTCTATATTTAAAATGGTTCTGCTTTTCATTTAAAAAAACGGCGTTATTTCCTTGTAAATAAGTGTTTTAGCGACATGAAAATGCTATAACTATTAACAAATGGTATAAAAGTGTAGAATAAGATTTAAATAATACAAAGGATTACTAATAATAAAGGTATAAAGATACTTTTAACATTTAATAATAATTGTTTAAAAAACTTTAACCATTGTAATAAGCATTGTATTTTCATAATCCAAAGCTGTTGTATGGTTGTTTTGTGAAATCAAGTTTTGAAAATGACATTTTTTGCCGAAATTTATTAACAAAATGGTTTTAAAAAATACTAAAAAAGATTTTTGCATACTATAATTTTTACGTTTATGTGTATTTTATTTATAAATTTGTAGAAGATTTATATAAATCTATTATAACTAACGATTTTTTAAAATGGCCTTGACTTATGGAGGAAACCTTAATTTGCATTAGAAATAGTTCAGTGATAGGATATTTTCATGCTTTAATAGATCGTTGTTTTCAAAATTATATTTATTCGTATTTAAAAGTATTTTTATTATATGCTGGTATTTTATCTAAACATATTCAAATTTATTAAATTATGCCAAGCAATTTTTGGCATTATGATGCATTCTTACGCTTAAACAAAAATGCCACGAAATGTATTCTTTTTTTTATCTTCTTATGTTCCACTAGAAATTAACCCAAAAAGAAACAAGTAGGTTTGTAACAGAATCTGTCACTTAACCCGCTTCCACACATTTGTGTTTTACCGGAATAAACGCGTTAAACACAACATTAATTCTATATTAAACATTTACACGCTAAATTTGGCTAGTTTCATTTATTTTATTTCGAAAATTCAATAATTATTACTTATCGTTTGCGAAAATTAATTTATATTTCAAAGAATAAACATGTAATATTCCTCGCTTTTAAATAGAATGAAAACATTTCATATATCAACATACAAAGAATCCGTAGTGAAATATATTTGAGGGGATAAAATTACATATTTATTTATCTTACTGGTAGCTATATTTTACAATAAAAACAAGTAGGTTTGTTACAGAATCTGTCACTTAAACCGCTTCCACACAACATTTGTGCTCAACAAGAAACAAACTATTTATACACCTCAGAAAGAAATTCGCCAAACAGAGCCTTTAGCTAGTTGTAATTACGCATTTAAACGATAAAATTAATAATTTTCATTAATTTTCTTTCTCAGATTTAATAATTAGACTTTATCGTTTGCTAAATTTGTTTGAAGTTCGAAGAATAATAATGTAATCTTTCTTAATAAATATCTTTGTATCGCCACTATTTACCATTTACATTTCTTTCGAAAATTCAGTTATTTATCGTTTGTTAAATTAATTTACAGTTCGAAAAATATATAATTAGTGCAATTGATGCTTTAAAAATAAAAGCGAAACTTTGCATATTTTTTATGCCAAGTTAGAATTCTCTATGCATCTTTCTTCATACATATAATAAACCATCAAAAGAACTCTATTGTGATATTACAACAATCCAAACTGAATTATATCACTTAAATAAATATTATTTGAAAAGTTTTTATTTTTATTTTAAATTAAGTTTCTCGTACGTTTAACGAAATGGCAACAGTGAAAATATTGAATAAAAATGGAATTTGCATGTTATTTCAATGTAGATTAAATTTTTAGTTATTTAAATTTTAAATAAACTTCTAATTTAAACTTTTTAATGAAATTTGGAATGTGGCCTAATCTGATTTTTCGCTTCAAAATAACGTATCCCACTTGTCTGTGAGACTTGTGGATGGCACGGGCAGACGGACGGGCAGACGGACGGACAGACGGACGGACAGAAGGACGGACGGACAGACGGACGGACTGAACGATTATAATACCTACCACTTTTTACGTTATAAACGTATTGTGGAAGCTAAAATTACCTAGTAATTTTCTCTTATTCAGAAGTTTATCAAGTGCTATAAATTCGTGGAGAATCAGTCTTAAATGCGTAACATAAATTCATTATTCTAATTATCAATCTAATATTTTTCATTAATGGATAGAATATTCCTATACTATTAGTCACTCAGTAATATTTTATTTTTAAATTAGCATTTGCAAACACTTTTATTGTAAATGAAGTTTTGACATCAGTTTCTATTCTACATGCATTATGTTTTGTAGAAATTCAGTCGCATTATTTTTTAACTAGCAAATTTATACCCGTTCTTCGCACGGAATAAAAAAATATCAAATAGATTCCAAATATGTGTACCATATAACCTGCCATAGGATTATAAATTTTTTATTGTTTCCGCTCGTTATAAATTATAAAATCCCGTTTCATTGCCTTAAAATTCCAAAATGAAAAATACGCTATAAAATACACTCATAAATGTCATCACAATTCCCTCATAAATACATAAAACCTTTTAGCTGATTTGGAGCGTTTTGGGATATAACTTGGCGAGAAAATAGATATAGCTACCCACACCCATTATACAGCTCTAACACAATGACCTTCGAACAACCGACCAGCTTATAAATTATTTATAAAAGAAATTCCCCGTTTGGCGAGTTTTATTTAATAATTTGGCGAGTTTGGCAACGTATTTGGCGAAAAAATAAATACATAAAACATTAATAGCTCTAGTGTGATGGCCTTTATTAAACATCATAGTTCAGTAATAGCTTAACTATACATTTATTGCTTAAATATGCATACATGCAGTCAACAGAAAAATCAATGAAAAAATCATCAAATAAACCCAAATAAAATCCGGGAATGAAGACTGGCGGAATTACGTCACTTGAAACATGTCAATTATTTTTCAAATAATGAATTTAGTTTCTGAAAATAATGGCAAAAGAATAAAATAAACCTTTGAATTTTAAATGTTTTCGTTAAAAGTTTTATTTAATTTTTTCAGCCGATGGCATCAGGAAAGAAAAAAATATCGGATTTGAGCGAAAATGGTGTATTTTTTTCAGAAAAAATCGAATTTTCTCTAAAAATGGAACAAAAATATAAAAAAAAATAAGCCTCAGGTGCACACGTTGGTATTAAATGGAATCTATCTTAAAAATTTTGAATTTCTGAGGGCAGTATAAGTAGGTCTTTTACGATCCGAACACAAACAGACCCACAGACTCTTTCTTTTATTATTTTTTAACTAGCAAATTTATACCCGTTCTTCGCACGGAATAAAAAAATATCAAATAGATTTCAAATATGTGTACCATATAACCTGTTATAGGATCATAAACTTATTATTGTTTCCGCTCGTTATAAATTATAAAATCCCGTTTCATTGCCTTAAAATTCCAAAATGAAAAATACGCTGTAAAATGCACTCATAAATGCCATCACAATTCCCTCATAAATACATAAAACCTTTTTGCTCATTTGGCGCGTTTTGGGAAATAATTTGGCGAGAAAATAGATATAGCTACCCACACCCATTATACAGCTCAAACACAATGACCTTCGAACAACCGACCAGCTTATAAATTATTCATAAAAGAAATTGCCTATTTGGCGAATTTTAGTTAATAATTTGGCGAGTTTGGCAACGTATTTGGCGAAAAAATAAAGACATAACACACTAATAGCTCTAGTGCGATGGCCTTTATTAACCATCATAGTTCAGTAATAGCTTAACTATACATTTATTACTTAAATATGCATACATGCAGTCAACAGAAAAATCCAATGAAAAAATCATCAAATAAACCCACAATAAAATCCGGGAATGAAGACTGGCGGAATTATGTCACTTGAAACGTGTCAATTATTTTTCAAATAATAAATTTAGTTTCTGAAAGTAATGGCAAAAGAATAAAATAAACATTTTGAATTTTAAATGTTTTCGTTAAAAGTTTTATTTAATTTTTTCAGCCGATGGCATCAGGAAAGAGAAAAAATGATCGGATTTGAGCGAAAGTGGTGTATTTTTTTCAGAAAATTCGAATTTTCTCTAAAAATGGAACAAATGTGAAAAAACTAAGCCTCAGGTGCACACGTTGGTATTAAAGGGAATCTATCTTAAAAATTTCGAATTTCTGAGGGCAGTATATGTAGGTCTTTTACGATCCGATAACACACACAGACAGACAGACTCTTTCTTTTATTATTTTTTAATAACGAAACTACATTTATTTAATCTAACATTCTGTATTACCACCACTAAAAAATATATAAGCTCGTAAACCATTCATGAAATATCTCGTAAAAATTCACGCTTCCATCTCCTAAATTACATTACTTATACAGAATTTCATTAACAACAGTTGAAGTTACCAAAGGCTTCTGGAGCGTAAAATATTTCGGATTCAGATACATTTAATAAAAGACAATCATTTATGTAACCTGTTTTTTAAAGCGTCTGTCGTTATTTATTGAATTACAAAGTAAAATGTAATAATATTATAAAATTTTAATAAAGATAGTAGCAAACATAGATGTAACAATTTACAGGATATGAATTCCAAATAAGTTATTCTAAATTCCAATTGTGCATATTATTTTTAAGTAAGAACCACTTTAAATAACAAATATTTATTCGTTTCATCACCTATTTTAGTTGCCGACTCCGGACATAACTTTTGCATTTTATGATATTTAAAGAGAAGAATTTGTTTAGAGAATATCTTAGCTACATACGGTATGATAAATGAAGAGTCTAGTGGAAGAACGTGCTAAGTAGCAAAAAAGGGAAAACGAGAAAATGAGCTTGAATATTTTTGATTTGCATTTAAATCTGTTAAAAATGGTAATTGCAATATGTAAAACATATAATTAACTTTAAATTTATGAAAAGGCGAATTTGTTATCATTAAAAGATGGAATAATATGTAAAATAACGCAAAAACCTCAATGTTTTCAAAAATGTCACTTAGCACGTTTTTCCACCAAGCTCTTCAAATGATAATCAACTCTACAGAATCAGATTTAAATTTGAATTATACTTGTAAAAGCTGGTTTCGTGTAGAAATCGTAGTTCATGAATGAAACGGAAATCTTGTTGTCAATAATTTATATATTTCAACACCTATTACAAGCTTACTCTAAAATTCCATGCAAACATATATTAGAAATCTAAAACTTTAGTTTAACACAGAAGAATCCAGGCTATTCGATAGATTATTCTAAATTATTCGGAAATGACAAGCTAAGGTGAAAGCTATTACATAAAATTTAAACAATCTTTAAACTGTTGGTTGTAAATCCTAATCTTTACTTTTACTTTTTAAATTAAAAACACATTAAACAAGTTGTATCAAGTATTCATTAGTCATTATTTAAGTTATTTTAAAATGAAGAAAAATGTTTTTATCAATTTGGTTCTTTATTAGTAACCAGTAACTAAGAGTACTATTATCCTACTAACCGTTATAATATTCCTGACCTCATTGTCGAAATATTTATTAGTATAGACAACATAAATGATTAGCAATTTGCATGAAGAGTTTTCTATTTAGTTACCACTCTAAAACAATCATTCTGTACAGTTTTATGGTAAAATTCTTACTGAAGATAAAAATATCGTTTACTGTTTATGAAAAAATATCTGTACAAAAATTTCATAATGTTAAATTAATATTACTTTATAATTTCCTATTCTAATTAGTTTATTCAGAGCACGTTTTGTACAAATAAGAATTCTTTGCAAACATTTGTTATAAAAATTATTTTAACGCAAATACTAACTTTATTTAATTATTTCTGTACATTTTTTGCTTTAAAATATGCACAATTTGTCATTTTAAGTGTTATATGTGTTCATTTATGTTTATATTTTTACGTTTAAAACTAAATTTACTTTGGCTTTTCTCTAAAGAGTGTAAATATTTTGATAAGTTTAATTACTAAATTAAAAAATCTAAAAATCAAACAAATGAGTTTTAAACTATACAAAGTAGAATTTAAAAAAAAAAACACGGACTACCAGTATAAAGATATTCCTAGATGTAGTTAAAATATAAAAACATAAATACGCAAATGTTTGCAAATTTAAAATAAATTTTGAATGTAAATAAAATTGCAAGTTCCTAATATTTTTAACAAACTGCACAAATTATTTATAATTAAAGCAACTAAGATTAAGGTAAATTATTTCCTTGTTATTCAAAAAAGAAAAGGATTTGTAAATACAATTAAAATGGCACAAACTTATCCGCATAGGCTTTATACTTTTATTTAACTTAACTAGAGGTTTTTAAATGTAATTTTTATTAAAATTTAATAAAAGTATTAACATAATTAAATGTGATTATTATTAAAAAAAATTGAGTATGAATAAAATTATTGTGTAAGTAGGTTTGTGACACTTTTGTTCTGAACACTGCCGACTCATCTTATAAAGTGACGTCATGCTTTCCGTCCTGTTTAGAGTGTTGTCGGCTCCGAAGAAGAAGAAGAAGAAAGAAACCTTTTTTTGCGACCATACTTTTCAGGTTCCGAACAGATTACGTTCTTCTTCAGAATACACTGTAAATAAACCTGTTGTTTTTACAGTTAAAAACTGTCAACTTTGACGCCAGTTAATAACAGTTTTTTTTACATTTTAAAACTGTAATTTTTTTACAGGAAAACTGTAATTATTTTACAGGAAAACTGTAATTTTAACAGGGGGAAACTGTTAATTTAACGGAGAAAACTGTTAATTTTATAGTTTTCCCCCGTTAATTTAATAGTTTCTCCCTGCTAAAATAAAATACCCAATACTAGCCCTCGCGACCGAGTAATTACTTTGTCGCAAACGGTTCAGTATTGGGCTCGCACGCAAGAGGTTCCTGGAAGAGGTATGGACCGGGTCCGGTTTTGATCCAGGAACCTCTTGCGTGCGAGTCCAATACTGAACCGTCTGCGACATCGGGTATTTGTGCTCGAGTTGTCTGTATTGGGTATTTCTGCAGACGGCCACACGGTTACAAATACAGTTAATACAATTAAATCAAAGTTACAGTTAATAAACACTAACGCTGCAGAAACCCAATGCGCGGGAACGAATCAGAACGATGATCTCAATCACGTGACTCTTTGCACGTCTTCAAATTTCCCCGAGGGGCAGGTGCATTTGATGGTGTGAGTGAGACGTCATGTTAACGAAGATAAAAACAGTTATAAACTGTTTTTTCAAAGAACAGTTTTTAAGTGTAAAAAAATATCGTATTTAACTGTACAAACAAACAGTTTTTTTTACAGTGTATGAACCAGACTGAAAACATGACACGGAGAGCTTCTCTGGGCTTTAGTTGAGTCGGCCCTGAGTAGCTACCTTTGCACAAGTAAAATAGAGATTTTTTTTTCTCACGTTGCTCCTCACAAAATATACCACGTAAAAACATTTTTCAATCGATTAACTTTGAAACTTATACATATTTTTATTTATTTCATTAAAAGTTTTGACTAAGTAGAGTTTAGCTTTTTTAGAAAAAATTAAACAATACTACAGATTACAGTATTTTTATTATATCTTCATGTGATTTTGCCTGAAAATGTTTATATTTTTAATTGAAAAGCGAATATTTTAGTTACTTGAATAGAGTTAAATTTTCTTTACTAATCCGGAAAAACAATTTTGTAGACTTCCTACCTTCATATACATAGGTTTTTAGAGAAATAATAACACTTTTCGAACTATGACTTATTTTCATTACAAAAAATTGCCTTTTAAGGAATAATATTATTCTAATTTTACCGAAGTAATCAATTTTACCTGTAAAGTGTTACAGATGCTTTTATTTAAAATCTTTGAAATTGTAATCTTAAAATTATTTATCATATGACGCGATTTTCACTCAATGATTCAAAAAGAAGCGTTGAAGAAAAGAAGTCGTTGAGTTAAACTTTTTGATAATTGAATACAATTTAGTTATGAAAGACTAGATAATTAGGTTTGCCACTTAGTTTATTTTTACCAGAAGTTTTTGATAAATTCTCTCTTGACCTTTTTTATTATTCTCTTTTAAATAAACAAAAAAAAGTAGTCAAAAATTTAACAGTGGAGGAAAAGATCATTCATCTAGGAAAACCAGGAAATATTTTTTATAATAAAACGATTATAAGGTTTCTAAATTATAAACTGAAGTGCCAAATCAGCCATGAAATAATCCTATCCATCAACAAAGTCATCGCAGCCAAGAAGACCTGCACGTTACAGTGGATACCAGCTCATGTTAACATCCTTGGAAATGAAAAAGCCGATGAGCTTGCCAAAGAATCAAGAGCTTGCCCCCAATCATCTAACCTCATAACTCTCGTTGACGCCAATGCAGTTGCCAGCAGTAGACTTATCAAAAATAATTTTAAATATTCCATCCCTGCTCTAAATTGTAACCGTACAATATCTTCAATAATAGCCAGACTACGAACAAAACATTTAAAAGGAATGAAAATCTCAACGGAAGGACAAAGAAGCTTCTCCACAAACTGCCCAAACTGTCCTAGTGTCCAACTGTCCCCGCAGCATATATTTGGTTGCCCAGCAATTCAAGCCAGGCTCTTGAGGATTGGCTTTGAAGACCCAGAAATTTTAATTCTCTCCGAAGATGCAGAAGAAATAGCGAAAGCTGTCTACGACAGCTTCGGATCCATCTAGTTTTTGCACACAACATGGACACGACAACAACAACAACAACAACAACATAAGGTTTTATTGTATATCTTTTAAAGAAAAAAACTTATTTTATTTAGATATGGCAATTGTAAGCTTTATATTTATTATGAGAATTATTATAGAACTTTAAGGTTTTGCAATCAGTTACATTAAAATATTTCAATTTAATATACCATTAAAAATGTATATTTTAAAAGAAGATTTTTAACTTTCTAAATTATAAACTGACGTGATTTATCTCTCTAAGGATTAAGCAAAATAATCAAATAGTGTATACATATTTTCGCTGAATGATTTTTAAATTTAAATTTCAAGCGCACGAATATATTTTTAAAATTTTATATAATTTCTGTAGTAAGGCTCTCCTTAATACTTTAAATTTTAAACTAAACTAAAAATTATAAAATTTATAAATTTTTAAGAAATAATTGAGTTGCTATGAAAACTGACAGGCAATTGACGATTGCATCAGTCTGTATCCCTTTGGTGGTTTTAAAACCATAAACAAATCCCTGTTTTATGTAATTAAATGTTGTAGTGGCGTCATCTATGGATAGTTTTCAAAACTGATAACTTTTTAATAACTTTTTTTAAAGCAGATACCATAAATTTATTTATGTATGGTATACTAAGTTCTTAAAAACAATAATGTGTATAAAATTTAGTGATTAACAAAATCTACCACCTAAGGAGCTTTGCCGAGTGAAATCCAAAAGTTTTATAATTAACGTTGCTATTGATTTGAGAATCTATTTAAAAATTTAACTCAAACCTAATGTGCAAACTGGTTTATTTATTGATACATATTTGGTCCATTACAATAATCCATCACTTGTTTATTCATAATTTTTTATTTCTAAATTTATATTTACCTAAAAAAAACTTCTATTAACGTTTGCGTCATTCTGATCAGAGCATTATTATAAAAATCCTATTTTTAAAGCAAAACTTAATAATAACTACTTTAAAATGTAACACACTGAAAGCATTTGCTTTTTTTTCTTTTGAAATGGGATAAATTTTTAATAAAAATAGAGTTTAGAGTGGGCGGAGGTTTGTTCGTTTTGAGACCAAATTTTTTTTTTTCTAATATTTACATATTTTTAATTTATTTTATTTTTCTTATAGAACCTTTCTTATGAAAAATTTAAGCTGTAAAATAGTCTGCACTATGCCAATTTATAAACAGTAAATTAATATAGTGGTATAGGTTTTGTATTATGTTATTTAATAGGGAAAAAAATCATGTTAATGTTCCTCGAAATTTTACATTAAAATTTGCATGCAAAACATAAATAATTAAATATAAAAATAATTTTGAAGTAAATAATTTATTAAAAACAAATAATTTTGTAGCATAGTACAATTAAAAGTTTGGTCTAAATTAACATTAAACTTATATAGACAGCGTCATTTGACGAATTCAGTGTAGTGGCACATAATTTTGTTTATAATCGTAGGCAATCGTACCATTAAGTTATTTCGGTTGGGGAAATTTTAATTATTTAATTAAAGAATCATTGAACAAAATGGTATCTTAAATTCAATGCAAGTAATCAAAATAGAGTCCAAGAAATAAAATCTGGTACGTTTCTTTTTATCTTGGCCATTTTTAAACCAGTTCCAATGTTAGACTAAAATACAATCGGTCAGTGGCAAGCATTAATTTTAAAAAAATGACCGATTTTAAAAGAAAATTGATTTTCACTGCAAACGTTTCATGTAAGTTAATTTTAAATTGTAACTATCTTCCCCTCTTCTCGTTTTCTCTTTATAGATTCCCAACTATTTGTTATCTTTATTGCATCAGATGGCACTACTGTCAATGCTATAACTTTATAAAAGCGTGTGTGATAATATATTCTATTTCCTTTTTTAATTTTTTTTACTCATACTTTTATCTCTTAGTACATTTAAATGTTTGTTAATACTAAATAAAAGTATGCTAACTTACTCAAATCTCATAAAGTTGGTTTCAGTAATTTATTTATTTTAAAATTTGAATAACTATGAATCAAACATTTTCAATTTAATTTGTTTTAGTTTACATTAAAACACACATTATTATGAATATGCAATTTACATGCGACCTTTTTTTTTACTTGTATATTTGAAAGTATAGTATGAAATGCTATATTGTTAGTATTTATGCATCAAACTATTTTATAAGCTATGATTATAGAGTATAATATTTTAAGATAGCCTTTTGTGAATAACAATTTTAAATATTTGAAATTTTGTAATGATATTGCTTAAAATTCAGAGAGAATAGATTTCACACGCAGAAAAACTTTTGAGATCGAAAAAAATGATAAAAAGTTTATATCAAATTTTGTCGTCCAACATAGAACCACTATTTAAAGGATGGTGTACATAATTATTTAGAAACGGGTAATCTTAACATGCTGCTAAAACATTTTGCTCCACTTAAATTAATGAGATGACTTAAGTATGAGATGTATTACTAAAACAGAAAATAATTTTACAAGATTTCAAGCAAATTTAATTGTGAATTTTTATCTGTTTTTTACTTACAAAATGATATATTTTATCTTACTTGAAGTCCTTTTCTTCATTTGATGCCGATAATAGAAAATATTAAATTTATTAGAATACATATTTGTCAAAAATTAATTTGAATGTTCGGAATAATTAATGCGAATTCTAAGGTTCTTATATTTAAAAAAAAATAATAGCTTTCAGATAAGGTTTAGATTCACAATAACATCTTTTTTCCTTTCCAAACATACTGTGTTCTTATAATATTTCAGTTTTAATAGACAAGTCTAATTGTTTAGGTTTCTTAGAATCACGTTTTCTTGAAATGTTTAAGTCGTGACTGGCAAGTATAATTGTTCAAATTTCAAGGAACTAACAACAAGGAACAAATTTAGGAATGCATACTATTGTTAACTTTACTTTTTAAACCCTCTTTGGAAATGCATTGCCACAAGAAGGCTGTCATAAAAGTTTTGATACTTTATTCATTTGAATCAATGAAACTGTTGTTGACATTTCGAAATAATTGTTATAAGAAATAAATGAAAGAAAATCATTTATTTCAGAATTGATAAAAGGCATTACTACTTTATTAAAACAACTTTTATCTTAAAGGGAAAGGGGTATTTTATTTTTTGTTTCATAATTTCTTATCATCGTCTTACAGTTCCAAGAAAATTTACTTATTTAAATTCCGTTTTGGATTATTGATAGTGTTTTCAGATTACCGAACATTAGTATTTTGGCATTCAAAGGAAAATAAATTGAACAAAAATATATTAAATACATTATCTTTTTTCAAATATAAGATCCATTGGTTAAATTTAATTGGCTGAACTTATCATTAACCGAAACTAATTAAGTAAAAAAGTTTTTCGAGGTACAATATGAAAAATCAGAATGATAAATGGTTCTGTTTCGATCATTAATATTTTTTATAGAATATTTTTTTCAAATTTATTTCAGAACTATGGGAAGAGAAAACCTGGGCTAAATTTTTTCTTTTTGATTAGCTGTGTCACGTAAACCTCGCTGTCATTTTCTGCTAAAAAAATTGTGTCATTTAACCCGTTTATTCCGAGTATTAGTACATGAGTTGCTAAAATACAGGACGCTTTTGTTTTTCTAAGTTTAAGTTTTTATAAATAAACAAAATATAAAATAAATGATGACCATAGTCCTGAACAATTTATGTGGAACAAATTAAGCACACGAAAAACGAATTTTAAAAATAGTTAACGCTTTTTATTTGGTACTGAAGATGTCAATGGTATTCACAAATGACGCATAAAGAAGTAATATTAGCTATACTAGCGTAGCGATGACGCATTAAGATACTTAAGATCATACTTATCATTGCTTTTGTGTTCAATAAAATACAACAAGTAGGTTTGTTACAGAATCTGTCACTTAAACCGCTTCCATACAACATTTGTGCTCAACAGGAAACAAACGATTTATACACCTCAGAAAGAAATTCGCCAAACAGAGCCTTTAGCTAGTTGTAATTAAACATTTAAACGATGAAATTAATTATTTTCATTAATCTTCTTTCTCAGATTTAATGATTAGATTTTATCGTTTGCTTAATTTGTTTGAAGTTCGAAGAATAATAATGTAATCTTTTTTAATAAATATCTTTGTGTCGCCACAATTTACCATTTACATTTCTTTCGAAAATTCAGTT
Source organism: Oedothorax gibbosus (assembly GCA_019343175.1). NCBI lineage: Eukaryota > Metazoa > Arthropoda > Arachnida > Araneae > Linyphiidae > Oedothorax > Oedothorax gibbosus. The sequence continues at coordinate 228,328 of JAFNEN010000494.1, forward strand.
ATTTATCGTTTGTTAAATTAAGTTACAGTTCGAAAAATATATAATTAATGCAATTGATGCTTTAAAAATAAAAGCGAAACTTTGCATATTTCTTATGCCAAGTTTGAATTTTCTATGCATCTTTCTTCATACATATATAATAAACCATCAAAAGAACTCTATTGTGATATTACAACAATCCAAACTGAATTATATCGCATTAATAAATATTCTTTCAAAAGTGTTTACTTTTATTTTAAATAAAGTTTCTCATACGTTTAACGAAATGGCAACAGTGAAAATATCGAATAAAAATGGAATTTGCATGTTATTTCAATGTAAATTAAATTTTTAGTTATTTATATTTTAAATAAACTTCTAATTAAAAATTTTTAATGAAATTTAGAATGTAGCCTAATCTGATTTTTGCTTCAAAATGACGTATCCCAATTGTCTGTGGGACTTGTGGATGGCAACAGTGAAAATATGAATAAAAATGGAATTTGCATGTTATTTCAATGTAGATAAAAAAAAATTGTTATTTAAAGTTTAAATAAACTTCTAATTTAATTTTAATGAAATTTGGAATGTAGCCTAATCGATTTTTTACTTCAAAATGACGTATCCACTTTAGTGGGACTTTGGTTCTTTCTGTGAAAGTGTGACAGACGATGACGACAGACGTACGGACGGACTGAAGATTAAATACCTTCACTTTTTACGTTATAACGTAGTGTGGGCTAAAAGTTAGCTAAAAATTACAATTTTTGATATAGCAACGAATACGCTGCTAGCCTTTTGGAGCCTCTGGGTTCGGTCAATCCGGTAAGCATGGATGTTGTGTTTGTCGAGTATTGCGATAGTGTCGATAAAATCTGTTTTGTCGAAAGTCCTTAGTCGGTCATTGCGCAGTTTTACCACGGTTACAGGTCCTGGAGACTATTTTCCCTCCTTCAGGACATGTCTACAACTTGTGGAGTGGCGATAGATGGCAGCATCTGTCAGCACGATGCCAAGTCGGATTCCTTGCCGTGTGGTCTTAACGGGCATCTCTCCTCAGAACGCACCCATTTGCCATAATCCTTGCCCGCCGCGGAAGAGCTTTGGTTTCCAAGTGCATTAGTAACAACAACAACAACGAAATGACGCTAGTTGTTTGAATTGAATATGTTTAGGCAAAAATTATCTGATAAAAATAGCAGTGACAAGAAAAATAAAATCTTTATAACTCATTGACTAAAATTAATTCTTTTAGATCTTGATATTTAAAGCCTTGCAATAAATACTCAAATATATTGTGATTTTATTAAATATAGTTCAATTTTGTTTACTTTATTTGTTTAAACTAACATAATATTTATAATTTAAATATTTTATTGTAAAGTGTGTTTCAAAACAAGAGTTCTCTCAATGATATCTCTTTTCAATTTCTTTTTAAGAATAATAATATTTAATATGCAAATTTTGCTTACGGTTCTGTTTATTTTTATATTGAATTATTTAGTTTTAAAACTAATACCTTCATATTTCCATTTTTGAATTTCTGTACTCTTATTCTGCACATAAAAATAAGTTAATAAGTGAACGATTAAAATGTAATTTTTTTATACATTTTCTTATCTTACCTTATATTTTTGTGTCATGTATTAAATTTTTGTATGCGATATTTATGTATATATTTATATTTGATAACTTTTGAAAATAGCTAGGGAAATATTTATCCTCATTTATTAACCACAATTTAAAATAAATATTTGGTGAAAAATATTTAAAATATGAATTTACAAACTCATATTTTGTGTTTCTGAAAGTCTGTGAATGAAATTAAATTCATGTTTTAAAAATAATCATAAAGAATTATGTAATGTAATATTGCATTTAAAAAATATTTCGGAATGGCTATTTTATGTATTAAACTATACAATGAAAAAACAAATTACTCTAAAATGATAGTATCGATAAGAAAATTGATAAATTGGACCATACTTTCGCAACCGTGTACATGTTTTTTAATGTACTTCTCACTATTACTCACGATTTTATATGATCATTAAATTACTGAATACATTACAGTTACAATAAATTCCAGATTTAAAATTGCTCTAAATAAGGAATATTATTTCATGCTTGTTTTCAAATAATGTATTTTGAGTATTTATTAAATAATTTGTTAGTATTTATTCCTATTTTTAGGGTTTGTTAGTGCTTTGAATTTGATTTAAAAAATTAAACTGTTTGAGATTTTAAAAAAAACTGCAAACGTTCTTTAACCTTCGATTACTTTTACAATTTCATACATGCGATAATACGACAAGAATCTTAATAACAATTCTGCCATCCTTACTAAATAATCGAAAACCGAACTCCAAGAGATATAAATCTTTCGCAAATATAAAAAGTTTCTACTAGCCGTTACTTTTCGTTAATTTATCCTTACTAATCGTTTACTAATAACTTTTGTTGATTGAAAACGAAGAACAAACTAATGATCAAAGATTTCTATATGGGAATAAGGTTTATAAAATTGTTAATCAATATCGTAATAAATGTATTAAAAAAGTAAAACTTGTTTTTTAAATTATGAACTCATTTTTTTCAAATATAAATATATAAATTGTAAGTAAAAATATTTATTTAACTTATATTTTCTTCCAATATTCATACTGTAAACATTTGGTAAAACGTTACTCCATCTATATGAAGTAACGTTATACCTAATTTATGGAGTGACCTTACATCGCAAAATAGGAATTAAATTTATATTTGTATAACATTATTACATAAATTTGGTATAACATTGCGCCATAAAACCCGAATCAGCCAGTCTTCCACCATTTTTATGAAGTAACTTTAAACAGCACATTTATACACAATGCATGTATAAACTCATATAATCTTCAATCAGTAAATAATATGTCCCATTAATATTAATAGGTATATTAAAATCAATGTATAGAATTACAATTTCTACTCTAATCGTCTTATAACACTTTCTTCCTTCTTTTTTTATATCACTCCAGAGTAAATCTGTAGTTTTAAGTTACACCACATAGAGTAACGTTACACCGAATTTATGGAGTAAAGTTACAGAAATAAGAAGTTTACTCCGTAAAATCGTTAACATTAAGTACTGCAACAGTTTTTACGGAGAATCGTTGCACTAAATTTGTGGAGTGATGTTACACCAAAAAAAGGAATTAACTTCTTCTCTTGTGCAACGTTACTCTTTAAATATGTTGTAACATTACTCTATAAAAATGGAGAAAGCTAGGATTATGTCAGTTTTATGGAGTAACGTTATGCAGCATGGTTTTACATTGTCTATACTAACTATGGCAGTTGAAATATCGATACTTCTGAACTGCAATGCGTAGGAAACAGTATACATTTATAACCCGTGTGTAACTATTATTTTGTACAAAACCTGCTCCGGTCTACCCTTTAAAAAGACTAATAAAAATGCAGTTCTTTTTTAAAGTTAAGTGAAAAAACGATAATTTATTTTTCTTTGCAACATAAGTTTTGGAAGATATGTAATCAGTTATAAACAAACGATTCGGCTACTAAGTTACAGGTTTTGCTTTTTTTTTCATAAATTCTTTTAAATGCCTAAGAATGTTTTTTTGAAATCCAACTTTTTATTGACGTTAAAATTTTAAATATCGGTATGCCCAATTTACACTGTTTGCTCTGGTCAACAGTACCAAAAATAAATATTCTCTCGTCGATGAATAAAAAAACTATATTGTCCTCCTTGTAATGTGAAATTTTACACATGAAAGAAGGCATCTTGTAAATTGAACTAGAAGTCTTATGTGTCAATGCAATCAGACACAAATTGTTCACATTTTTCTTATGGATCTCCATCTTTTTCTCCTGAACATAACGAAGGGTTTCATATAACTTAGTCGAATTGTGATTGCTTTTTTTTAATGCCTAGCAAAATTGCAAGATATTTTAGAAATGTCATTCTTTTTTAAACTTTATTAACAGAATTGTATAAAAATTGAAATAAAATTTATTATTAATATATTTTTACTTTGAAAGATTTTTTAGCCTTATAATACTTATGTATGTTAATTATTTTAGTTATAATTATTTTGTTTATTTTTCTATTATATCTTCAAGTATGATGTTATAAATGTATACATGTAGTAATGTTTGTCACTAAGTGGTACTGTATCAGTCAAAATAAAACTCACACTTAAAGTTTTAATTTTCAAAACATGTTAGATAGCTTTTCGAAACCTAAAAAACGGACAAAGAGATTGGGTTCAAGAAAAAAGAAAATCAAATAGAATCTTCAAAAAATGATTATTTTATATGTGAAAAAATACAAATCTTAAACATTAGAAGAAAAAAATATTTTATTCGTACAAAATAGGGAGATTTAAAGAATCATATAAAATCTGTTATAAACTTAAAGCAAAAAGACATTTAATGTAAAATTTATATTGCACAAAAAATGCTATTAAGTGCCTTTTTTGAGAGCTTTTAAAGATTATAATTTACATTTGACACTGACATTTTATATACACTATCAAATGAAAAAAATATCAAAAATTTTACAAATATGTTTCGATTTTGCATGACCCTACATTTTATAATTATTTAATAAATTATGTGCTCACAAACTATACTGTAAAGATGCAATGTAAATACAGTCTGCAATGTTTACTAAAAAATAACTTTTTATAATAAGAAAACATTACTTAAAGCGCATAACTGGGATTATAGGAAACATAGTAGTCAGAATAATTTTAAAATATATCTACTTGCCTCACCTTTATTGCTAATAAATATGGTTCAATTTACTCATGCCAAAATTGTATAAATGGCTTTGAAGATTCAAGTAGAATACTTAATACACAAGTTAGTTATCAACAGAAAACCAACTAAATTTTCAAAGGTAACTTTGATTTGCAGGAAACCATGGAAAATCTTGATAAATATATTCAATATTTATTTACTTAAGATAAGCAAAATAGCTCAAAATGAACTGCATGTTTAATATCCATAATCGCAAATTATGTTGAAACTAATTATAAGTGCCTAATTTAATCTTGTAACATCCATCTTTATCGTGTAATATCTATTACTTAATTACTTTAAATGAATTAGGATTTATCCACATTTCTGCTAATACGGATTGAAATATCCTGGCACAAAATACGTTAATGAAATTCAATATAATACCCAAAGTACGAAGAGTAGACTGGTAAGTAAAGTTTGTTAGTATTGAATGTTATCAATATTTGAAGAGCTCAAGTGGAAAACAAGTTAAATCACTTTTGGAAAAAATTGAGTTGGTTAGCATTTCATACAGGTATTGTAGGAAGAGATCCACCAACATTTTGATTTGAACAAAAAAAGTTTTCACTTTTTGTCAAAAGTCACTTTTTTTGTGCAAATCAAAATGTTGGTGGATCCCTTCCTACAATACCTGTATGAAAAGCTAGCCAACTCAATTTTTTCCAAAAAGTGATTTAACTTGTTTTGCACTTGAGCTCTTCATTTGAATGAGATATTTCCATATAAAATCGAATTTTTATTTCATTTTAATTTACAATTATATAACATTTAATGCTAGTAGATATACTAATAATTTTTTTATGCTTGCAAATAGCTAATTGTAAATCAATATTTTCTATAAAACAAATATCCTGGATATTTTTTGTCTAATCAAAATCAAAAATATGTTTCTAGTGATTGAAATTCCGTTCATAGTAAATATCCTTTTTAAAAATATATATCCTTACAATAAACTACTCACTCGTTACGATCAAATTGTTTGTATATCTTTTATTTGTACTAAAAAAATATTTGTAATTATTCTTATAATAATTGCGTTCTTAATTTTTCTTGAATAAATTTTTATATCAGTTTATAATTAGTTGATTTACCTAGTACCTGATTCCAAACTAAATTTATCATTTGCTTTAAATTTATTGTAGACTACCCCTGTTAGCTGAAGTCTTGAAATTATAAATGCATTTCTCTAAAAAACGAATAAATTATTAGGATGAGCACAGATGTGAAAGCAAATCACTCACAATAATATCCACATAAAACTTGCTTTTAGCTACCACACTATGTTTATAACTTAGAAGTGGAAGGTATAATATTTAGTATAAGAATAGAAGTAGAAGGTATAATAGGTATAATAGTCCACCTGTCCAGCCGTAACCCAAGTTTACAAAACGAACCAAAACCCTCTAAAGAGTCTAAATGATAAGCAAATGGCTGAAGTGTAAACTTGTTTTCACTGCTTGAGTTTAAATTAAATTTTTTAACATAAAATTTAATTTCTTAAATTTTTTTAAACTTATATTTCTGTAGAAGATGGCTATAAATGAATCCTCCGTGATTGAAATGAAAAAATTTATTAAAACTATTAAATTTATAATTTTTTTTACAAATTATGTGTGCTGCTGGAAAAACTGACAGTCAGGTGACGGGTTTATAAGTCCACAGATGGATATTTAAAAAAAATCAGAGGATGCTTTATCCAAAATTTTATTAAAAAATTAAATTGGAAGTGTATTTAAAGTTTAAAAAATAATAATCTTCATTTAATTAACCAGAAAATTCAATTTTATTCAATATTTCTACTGTTGTCTCTTCGTCAAATGCAGGAGAAACTTAATTTGAAAATTCAAGCAAAACTTGAACGAATACTTATTTTTGTGGGAGAATTAAGTTAGGAATGGCTTCATACTGTATGATTACAATAGAGTTATTTTGATGGTTCATTAAAATGCATTAAAAAAGTGGCACAGAACATTCCGATTTTTTTACATCAATATTTTGATCATTTTTAGTTTTATTTTCAACAAACATAAAGAACAATGTAATGATTGCTGACCAAGTTTATTTTAGAGCAAGAAATTGAACTTATATTTATTCTTTGAACTGCAAATTAATTTAGCAACCGATAAAGAATACTTATTGAATGGGCATGGTTCACTTCTTGAGTGGAAACAGTTCCCCAGGAATGAAAATAAGGCCTTTATTGGTTAATAAATGTAGTGGGCGGAGTTTACTATGTCAAACCGAAAATCACCGAAATCACCAATGAAATCCAGGAGTGATTTACGTCATGTGAAACAAGACCATTTGCGAAAGTATGTAAATGGAAATAGGCACTAACTATTTAGGACTAATATTTTAAATTTGAACCAAATTCGGTGTTAAGCAATTGTGTTTCTAAAATTTATCTATCATATGTGGATGCGGTTCTACGTGAAAGTTACTGTTAGAACCCTACTTGTTTTATTTTGCAATACTGAATGTTATCTATTAGCGGAAAATGTATTGTAAAATCATTACTTAAAATACTTTCATCATAGTTATCAATAAAATGTTCTTTGTACAGATTACTTAATATTTTTCAAAGTCTTTAAAAAAAGCAGTGTATAGTTTAACTCAGAATTCTAAAGGATACATTGCAAGAAAACAAGATCTTCAAGTGGTTGCGACAGTTTCAAAAGAACCAATAAATGAAAAAGGAGCATCAACTTACCGAGGATCTATCGAAATTGACCTGAACGCTTTACAGCAAATCCTTAACAACCACATCGTATCATCCTTGTTTAGATTAATGTTTATTATTTAAATCTTGATTATTATTAGTTTTTCATAACTATTATAAATTAAACAAATTTAAAGTTTTACTAATTGATTTATCGAACGAAATTAATTCAGAACCAATTTGATTAGCATATATTATTCACCAATGGATCAATAATTATTCGCCGTAATCATTATAAGTTTTTATCAAATCTCTTTATTTATTAACTGATTTATTGAAAATTCAATTTATAATATTATGTATTATAACGCTTTAAAAATGTGCAATCGTCTTTTTTTTAATGGAATTTGCTTATTACACGTTTTTAAATTACCCCATCTCTTTGAACGTTTCTTTTTTTCTCAGAGTGTATTTTAGGCCTTTTAGTATAACTTATAAAAATAAGTATGTATAATAAAAAAAAATTACATGGTGCGATTGTAAAGGAAAACACAAATAGCCAAAAGAAAACAGAATATTTTTCAAGTATTTTTATTTCAATAAATTCTCACAAATCATCTACATACCATAATAATTTCTATCATCAATATGATATTTTACGTATGTCCATTGCTTATCATGTATTTATAGACCTCTCATAAGGTACCTAAAATAAATCTAAACTCTTTTATTGACGAGAAAAATTGGTAATAAAGAATTGATATTTTCATTATGAATACAGTTCAGAAACAGTTCATTCATTCGAAAATGATGTGATGATGGTAGTGCATTGTCGAGTGCAAAATATATTTCAAATTATATCCATGCTTTAAATAACCTGGATCATTTGTTTACCTGAAACAAAATTAAATTTATTTAATAAAAACTGGTAAAGCATAACTATGTTTAGCATAAAAGTAAGTTTAAATAACGCATTATACGATACCATAATGTACTTACAATATACTTTGCTCGGTAATGGAATAGAAGAGTTCCCATTACCTTCTAATATATCAAACCATGAGCAGAAAAGTGACCTATCGGACAAATATGACTTTTCGAGTTATAAATGTTAAAATATTCCCCATTTAAATATCTAGCGATTAGCAAACATCTTAAAGATATTGGTCTAATAGTTGGATACAGTTAGCGGATCCGTTTATTTTCTGTAATGAAATGCAATGAAAAAAATAAACTTTTTCTGAAAAACTAGCATTTTGGCCGACAGGTTACTTCTTCTCGCACGGTGCAATATTGGTAGAAAATTGACCCAAAATTATTATCGAATTGTGTTTAACGGACGGTTGGATTTCCTTAGATAGTTCGTCACTCAAGCTACATAAGAACTACGTAAGAATAAGTGACGTATACACATGAATAATATTTAATTTTTGTAAAAATTAAATTTTTGTCAGAAAAGGACAATAAGCGTCTTTTTCAAATTATATTCAGGTATATAAGAAGTATTTTTTCTTTTAAAAATAGCCCTTGTGTATCTCTAAAACGACGATAGTTTAATTCAACTTACTCTTTTTAAAAAAAGATTGTCCTAGGATTTCTACAAAGTGTAACGAGAAAACAGGTTTATTTTTTTTAAAAAATCAATAACAAGTATGCTATGTATAAATTATCAATTAAATCACTTATTTTTGTCAATGGTAAAAGTTCCAGTAACTGTAAAAGTTATAACTAATATTAATAACTAAGGCACAATATTTTTATTACCAACTTGTATTTTAAGCAATGAGTGAGAAGCCTTACTGTTCAAACTTAGATCATAAGAAAGCTATAATCTATTTGGAAGAAAAAAACATGTTGACGTTTCTTTTGAGATTTATGATAACCAAAATAAACTACGCCATCTCCTCCATTAACCAAACCCATTCACAAGATCACGTTCATGTTTAATCAACTTTCTTGTTGAGCAGGTTTAACGATGGACCCAACATAGTACTTGGGTCAAAACACGGCATTCAATTCCCGGAAGTTTCTTTTGAAGACCTCGAAAGGTCTTCTTTCATTGTCCGACAAAGAAAACATGCTTATTCAAGTAAGAAATCATCAAGTTATGCGCATTGATATATCAGTGACAAATATAAAGCAAAAGAAATGTGAAGCCATACTAAAATACTGCTCTTTGTGCTGGTTTCTGGTTACCCAAGAACACTGTGCTATTGTTAAAATGACAAAGGGTAAATGGCACAAAACATGTTTTTTTGGAATGTGATATTGTGGAAAAATTTCTAGTAATATTGATGGCCATTTTCGTACTTATAACTGGATTGTAAAAATAGTAATTTTATAATGACTATAGTGATATTATTTAAAAGGTATTTACGTTACCACTTATAAGATAATATTAAGACATAAATGAAAATGATGCATTGAATAAGGATTGATTCAAATACTAAATATTTATTTTTAAGCATGATTTTTTCTAAATAGCTAATAAGCTTAATTGTCAGTTCTTTATAGTATTATAGTTATATAGTAGTAGAAAGAAAGTTATAATTGTTTTTTTTTCTGTATAAAATATACTAGCCTTTCAAACTATCCAATAAAATACATTTTAATCACACCTAGATAATAATAGTTAAAACAAAATTTGAATAAAACTCATTTAACCTCTAGAAGGGTCGAACAAAATAAAAAAAAAGCTTCTTACGAATAGCAATGAATTACAAAAAATTGGTTCCTAAGATTTTATAATTGACTAATAATTATATTTAAATTGCTGATTCCAAATTTGAAATCAGTTTATATCCAACAGCTCTACGTTTTGAGACATTCACGTTTTTTTAGTTCTAAAAAGTGCTCAAAATAAAGAAAAATAAATTGAAAGTTTTTAATGTAATATATGTTTCTTATGCAGTTTTTAATGTTGAACACGAATCTGGTTCACGTTTTTCTTTACCTCTAACAGTCTTGTCACCATATGACTTTTTCATTTGAAAAAACTTGCATCTTCCTACTTTCAGATAGAAGGTCAAATTGCGACAAAAAAAATTAGAGGTAGGGAAAAACAAAAAACATATTCATGTTTAGCAGCAAAACCTACGTAAGAAACGCTTATTGCATTTAAAACAATATTCAAAACTAAATGTTTCTTTTATTTCGAGCAATTATTTGACCACACAAGAGTAAACATCGCAAAAAGTAGAGCTGTAAGATAAAAAAAAAACTTGATTTCAAACTAGCGTCCCAAATATAGCTAAAATCAGTTTTAAAACCCTATGCACCAAAACAGCTGTTGCACTGGGTAATCAATCAGTGTTTTGCATTTTGAATACCCCTAAAGTAAAGTAGAGTCAATGAAAACTTTTTTTTTACTTCAATGCAATCATTCATAAATCCCATAGCATGGGTATTCCTCACCTTTGGCGATTTTACAGATTTAAAAGTGACATCGAGTTATCGTTTTGGGCGACCCTAGCTTAACGGAAGTTCAAGTTTTGAACACAAATCTAAAACAAGAAGAACGAAATAAGATTTCGGGGCTTTTCTCGACATTTTCGATTTACTTCGGAGATTCCTTTATTATCGAATTTCGGGATGGGCTTTGGTTGGACAAAACAAAGAATATTTTGCTGTGTATTGGTTAAAATAATTGTTTTGAAGCTTTAAAAATAAAAATATTATTACTTTAAAATTCCACAAAAATTGAAGTGATTATTAAGTTTAGGCTTTATGGTAGTAGTAAAAAAGAATTTGAAATATTTCTAGGCAATAACTAATTTATAATAGGAAACATTTCAAAGAGAAAATTATATTGAGAGATATTTTTTCTTGGAAATATTTTGCAATACATATACTGTAAAGTGTAGTCATATAACCTAAAATGAAAAAAATATCAAAACTAGAAGTTCAATTAGTATAGCCTCAGTATCGTTTATAAATAAATGTTTTACAAATCTTTCCATTTTATATTAAATATATTAACTACATTAATATATCGAAGTGTGCAGTTGTTTATGTGTATAAACGTAAAATGTATTTTTTAACCTCTCAAAAATACATGAATACTCATTTATATAAAACATTTAGATTAAATTTAATTGAAAACATAAAAACTGGATTCAGCTAGGACTTTCAAATAGAAATTTGATTCCCGAATAATTATTTTGAAATTTACAAAGTTCTAATTAAATATACTTTATTTCATTGAAAGTTTTTCAATTTTGAAAAATTAATATTTTTATACGGAATATTCACATATGTGTATCTCATAATAAAAACAATTTTTGGATTTCTGAAACCTGATACACACTCCAACTTTTATTATTCCAATGATCTATATCTTAAAATATGTTCATAACAATAAAACAATTCAATTAGTATTTTAATTCCTTACTCATTTTTAAACCATTAATTACTTAATCTAAAGAAACATGTTATTCTTTATTTGGCTTAATCAAGCATAAAAGTTGTTAAATAATTTTGTAAGAAGAGCTCTTAAGAAAACGCTTTACATCCAATGAGAATGCACTTCTTAAACGACAAGACTCTATTCTTCTGAAAAGTTCATCTTGGCCTTTAAAGTTTTAGCCTCGGGACATATCTTTCTAATTTCTCTCTTAAATAACTTAATTTAATTCGATAACAAATAACCTGAAGGGACAATGTGTTTAATTGAATGCAGATTGTTTAAATTAGACTCTTAGACTTTGAAGTATGACTAAATTAGAAAGTTAAACAGATACCTCTCTCCGCTTTTAATTGTGATAGAAATTTTTCTGAAAATGATCCTACATATAAGTGTGACACTAACGTACTTATCTTTGTACAAATTAATTAATTGGGTATAGGTTATGGATTTTTTTGATTGAACACCATTTCAGATTTAATTTTTCCGTTACCACTTCAGTTTTAAGTGTATCAAAATATATAATTATTTATCCTGTGCGTGTAGGAGTATAGTGAAACCTTGCTGTGTTGTTTTAGATTGTTTTACCCTCGAAACAGAAATATTTAAGAATATTACTGTTACATTATTCGTGCATAAATTATCACTAGAAGTTTATGTAGTTAATTTACTGTAATAAGTGGTTTAGTTTAATTTTTAAATTTCATTAATTTAAAAGTAAAATTGCTTTTAACTTTAAATTGTGGTTTTTGCGAATTGTTTTTATTACATTTAAAAAATGAATATTCAAATAATCTTAAAAGTACTGAACGTTAACTTTTCAAAAAGCTTTTCGCTAGGCTTAAGTTATATATAATATATGTTTGGTTAAAATATCTAATGAAGGAAAAACTATTTTAAGGGGGACAACCGTAGTCTCCATTGAAGCCCATGTTAAAATGATCATTTTTATGTACCTTTTTCTCAGGAACTACTTGTTAGATTGATTCAAAATTTTACACAGTTAAAGTTCAAACACTTTTACACATATAGACATATGCTTTTAGAAATAAAAAAAATATTTTTTAATTTATGGGTTTTCGAAAATTAGTCATCACATTTTCCAAAAAAATCATAGAATTTTTTTCGTTTTTTTAAAGTAAGTAATAATTTTTAATACGCATATGTCTGTTTGTGTAGAAGTACTTAATGTGTATGCAAAAAAATCTAAGCGAAATATTCAGTAGTTACTGAGAAAAAAGTACATTTGTCCTAAAATATGCATTTTGAGAAAATGGCGTTTAAAGTATAATTTTTAGCAATCTTTTATGCGGAAGGTACTTTTAAAACATTAATTTAAAATTCTTCTAATTGAAATATTGCCTACCAAATGACACCATTTTAATGATAACATTTGAAATATTATAACACTCTAAAAATCTCAAAATGTGTTTTTTGGTCAATTTTCGAGTCTGTCTCCCTAAAATTCATTTTTTGTGAGGGATAACTTACCTTCGCCCACTGAGCAGCATCCGGTCTCGAAAAGCTCCGAGGTCGGGAGACTTTCCTCTGTAGTTCATGATGTAGTCAGGCAAGTCCACACCCATAGCTACAATAAAATTGCATGTGTTACACCAAAAATTTGTTGCTGAAGAATCAATCTCAATGTGAAAATCGTGCTTTTCGCAAGTTAAAGGAACCAATCCCACCTTGATCAAAACCAGGCAAGTACGTACCCATTGTAAGAATAAAATTTCATATGTTACACCAAAAATGTAGAATAAGTGTCAATAATGAGAAATTCGCAGTTTTTGCAAGTTAACAAAACCAACGCCACTTCGATAAAATCCAGGTCTAGTAACTGATAAAACCAAAGCGATTAAATATTAGTTGGACAATTTTAGGGTTTTGTTGGAAATGTGTCTTAAACTGAATTTTCTTCTGGAGGTAGGTTTTGGGGGTAATATTTAATTTCCATTGGTAAACAAAGAAACTTCATACACACCCACTAATGTCACACATGTAATTTTTCTGTCATTTAATTGTACGTAGTATTGCCAGAACTTTTGCTAAATAGCGTTAAGTTAAAAACGCGTGCTAGGCCTTAAAGGTTCTTTTAATAAAAGTTATGGTGCCAGTTTCGTTGGATTGTTTTTGAATAAATAAAGTGACTAGTTAGTATTAAGATTTTTAATCAGTGGTTGTTGTTAATTATTTAGTGTAACCCCAAAAATTAATTAAATTAAAATTAAGAAGTGGTCGATTAGAGTGAATAAATAAAATTGAGAACAGTTATTGTATTTCACTATTAAAAACAATTACAAACTAATAAATATTTCGATTTATTGTATTGAAACTCAATTACATTACGCATTGAAAATATTATTTACAAGAAATTTTTCTCAAAAATGATTGAAGAAAACATATTTATTAATTTACATTTTAATTTGAAATTCAATGAAAGGTTTTAACGTTATCTTTAATAAAACATCTTTCATTGAAATTCAAGGCATAATTCTTCAAAAGAATAATTTGAAATAAGCGTGGTGAATAAGCGGGCACCCTAACCCTCACCAAAAAAATAAAGAATATACCAGGATTTGCCACATATATTTCAAGAAAATCAATTGCTTGCCGAATTCAACAACCATATTACACGATAAAGCATTGAGATTAAAATATGAAAAATTTATTGAGGCTACAAGAAGTTTTATTCGCTTTTGATGTTACAATTGGAAGTTATAAAATGCACATTGAAATGCTCAAAAACGTTTAAATCGATGATTTTAGAGGAAGTTTTAAAATAAGTCATTTTCCATTCTAAAGACCGCATTTGCGTCTTCCAAGAGCTTAAAAAGTTAAATACTTTGTTTATTGGTTTGTGCGTTTCATAATTAAATTGTATTTAAGTGTAGCACAATTTCTGGCTTTGTACCGACTTAATATTATGAAAATAAAGCAGGATTTATGAATTACAATTGTTTTATCTTTTAGCTTTTTATTCAAATAAATATTCATTTTTGCGCATTTTACAAAATAACTGTTTGCGTTAATAAATTCAATTTTAGTTAACTTGTGCATCAAATATTTTTGAAGTGCGTGTTTTATAGGATTATATATACACTTTTTGATTAGGAAAGCTTTAAATAATTTTGTATTTGAGTATATTTGAAAATATCTGAATATAATTAATTTTTAATTTATTGTTTAGGAATACATATGATAAGTATAAACCAATATTTATTATTACAAATATCCATAATGAAGTATTACGTTTATGCTAGATTATTTTGTTTAAAATACATTTACATGTATTTTATAACATATTAAAAACAAAATTTGCCATAATTAGTAAAAAAAAACAATCTCAATTTTACTATACAGATTTTTTTAAATAATCTGCCAAGTATATTGACCCAAAAATATTTTTTATCAAGCAGTTCATTTTTTTTTACTCTTCTATAGAAATAGTACATAATTTTTTATAACCGATGTCTTAATAAACATCCATGAATAACTACTACATGATTTTTGTAGTAACAAAAATACAAAGACCACAACTACAATACTAATCGTTTTTATAAGACTTAATTGGTATGTTAACCTACTGTAATTTATTTAATATTAAACTATCTAATTTTAAAAGTTTAGTATTACTGAAGAAAATGACAAAACGATACAGAATACAAAGTCATTTTTACAGAAGTTCTAAAAAAAATTTTAAGTAATTGAATAAACAAAAAATATCTTACGTCTGTTTTCTATTTCTTTTTAAAACTAACTTTGTTTCTTCCAAACAACAAATTAATGTACTGGACATTTTATTACTATCCTTTCCGTATACTTCCATGTAAGATAATGCCATTAAGGTACTCGTCCTAAGGAATCACCTTGTTTTATCTTATTAGTACATTACAAAGTGTTACCTCAACAGACAAAAATACTTTTTGGGTGTAAAAAGATAATTCAATTTGCTTACAGATTTTTTAAAAACTTGTACTACAGTGTTTTAAAAACTAAAATAACGAAACATAATTTCTCTATATTTTAAATATTGTAACGCTATTGTCGTACGACTCAAAATTATTTTCATCAATATTTAATATTCGTATAGGAATCAAGTTACATTTGAAATTGTTTTCAATGAATAATCACGGGATGGTACTCAGCTTTCTTTTCAGAAAATCGATTTAATACTACCAAGTTAGCTTAAGAATTAAATAATGTGTTTTTTTGTATCAGTGTGATCAAATAACAGCAACATCCGCTGCAATGATCCTCATTCCTCCTAAGGCTCGTCAGCTGAAATTAGATTTGCAGGCAGCAGGCATAGGCTTTCAATGGACTACAGTGCCACTGAGGTTAGTTCTTTTTTATTATATTCAATTTCAACCAAATAAACCTTTTCAGCCAAAAATAGTTCTTTCTTTTAATTTAACTGACATCATCTCTCATATTTGAATCAATATTCTGTTTAAAAATGAAATACTGTTTGAAAGATCATATATATTTTTTGTTGATAATTGAAATTATCTGTATAATTAATAGAGTATTAAGGATAATACACACAATTTCAAAAAATATATAAGCGTACGTTCTGAAAATCTTTTATAAATCTATTTTGAATATTTAATTAATTTTCTTGCTGGCATATTTGCTCATAAATTTGAATTTTTAAAAGTTAAACATAAATTAATGTACATTAAAACATTTATGGTTAACAAAAGTACTAAAGTAACCTATAAATAAATCTTTTTTAAAAACCAAATCAATAATAAAATAATCTAGCTCATAAATTTCAATTCTTTTTTATGGTTATGCATAGTTCAGGTAAGTTATCACTTGCATTTATTTACCTAAGAAACTAAAGTAAACTATAAATAAATCTCAATTTACCTTATTTTAAAAATTCATATTTAATGCTGTATTGTTATTTTTTTAGCAAAAACATTAAAGATCTAGTTTTCTGTAAATAAAATCGACAAGAGAAAACTAGGCCTCAAGTACCATTCCTTTTCAGATTGTCAACCAAGAATCAATAGTCATGAATCATCTTCTACTAAAATGAACTACAATCTTTTAGACAAAGATCTTTTTTCAATGGTCCACGTAAAACTTTCTGTAAAGCTTTTACTCGAAATCCAAATCGCTTTCTATTTCAAGTATTCTTATAAACTGGAAACCATCTGAAGATTTTTTAATTTCATTTTTAGTTCATTTTTGGTAAGTACGTTTAATATCAGTTTAAAAAATAAAAGTTGAAAATTGTGCATCCTTACTTATTTCCTATTCTTGTTTGAAGTTTTCAGACTAACCGTTTTTTGTTTCGTTCTAAAAACTCATAGTGAAAGTTTTCTATGACATTGGAGAACTTATATTCACAAACAAGGGATACTATATTATTAAAGCAAGTATTTATTTGTGTTAGTTAGAGAATAATTTTTTTTTAACTTTTTGCTAAACGGTTGCGAATATAGGGAGCAAAACTATTTTTTCATTTGCTGAAATATAGTTTACTTAAACCCATATCCTAGCAACTGCTCTTATTCAGTATTTCTTCGTTCTATAGCTTTCATAGCATTCACTTACTCTTTCTTTGCCATTGTATTATCTGATTGAAAAAAATTAAGGGGTACTTAATGATTATTACGCCAACTAAGTAAAAATTGACTCAGTACGTAGTATCTGTTGCTTTAGACATTGTAGGTTATCCCCAAATTTAAATGGTCCAGTCATATAAAAACAAAAATGTGCTTTATTTTGATAATAAAAATAATTGTTTTATCTAAAAAAAATAATTGATGCAGACAAAACTCTTTTTTACAGTAATTATTTTTACAGTGATCCCATTCTTACACCACATATGACCCATTATGTCTTAAAAAGATTTGGTTACGTCGTATGCTTACTCAGGTGTCGGCTCGTCACTTGACTGCGGTTCTAAATCACGACTCCCGTCTTTAATAGCCTTCGTATAGCTCTAGTACGACGATTATTCCAACTAACCTAACCTCAAAAAGATTCGCAAACATGTCAACTCACCCACTCTCTTATCTTTCATGCTGCTTGGTCCTCCTTTCTGCCTGCCATGGAAAGACGAGGAAGACGACGTTTTTGAAGACGAGGCGGGTGCTTCGTAGTCATCTTCGACTTCCATCAGCATGGATCGGAGCAGATCTCTGACCGCCTGCTCACCACTCCACCGGGTAAGGTCCTGCTGGCAGCTCACTAGCACGCCAGACAGACACAGTACCAGCACCGTACTAGACAGTAGGATGGACCGCATCTGCAACAAATCCCGTTTACACCAACGATTTACATCACTGCATAATAGATTACCTAGTGTTCATTTATCTCACCAATGCCAGATTGTCGTAGGGAATTAAACTTGAATATTTTCTCTACCATAGAAATATTCAAATTCCTTCTAAGTGAAAACCTTATTCAATAGACATGTTTCACGTCTTGAGTGGAGACAGAAATGCGGAATAAAAATGAATTCTTCCTCAGTTTTTCTCCTATTCAATTGGTGAATCAATATAGTGGGTGGAATTCAATGTATCAGGTGTGGTACAGAACACCAAAAGAGGAGGGGAAAAACTGAGAATAATGAATTTATTTTCATTCTGCATTTCTTTTGCCCCTCAAGATGTAAAACATGCATATTACTTATTTTTCTAGCTTTTAACATTTTTTAAGATTAAATTCTGAAATTTTCCCTCATTGAAAAAATTATTTCCTATGGGGAAATGATCACCTTCAGAGTCTTTGCTACTTCACTGTACATTCATGTATATGTAACACGTGGTTTAATGTTTGGTTAAGAGTTAATGTAATTTTTGCAAGTCGCACACCTACAACATTTTCTGTAGCTACACACTGCATTGTCCACAGTAGCTGTGTAAAGTCAATGATAGTTTTAACCCGCGATGTAGATGTTTGATGAAGAAAACTTTTTTGCCTTAACTTAAATGTTACTGAAATATAAGACATTTGCTGTTAATGGTATGTTTCCGATCTGTTGGGAAACGTTTACGTTATTTTCAAAGTTAAAAAGCTGAATAAATCTGAAGCATGTGCAAATGATTCCATCCCATCCCTGCGAACACTAACCGTGAGCTTTAAAGATCATACTTATATGACATTTCCGAGACATAGTGGTTAAGGCGATTGCCTCG
This sequence comes from Oedothorax gibbosus, assembly GCA_019343175.1. NCBI lineage: Eukaryota > Metazoa > Arthropoda > Arachnida > Araneae > Linyphiidae > Oedothorax > Oedothorax gibbosus. The sequence continues at coordinate 247,337 of JAFNEN010000494.1, forward strand.
TGATCGTACCTTCTCAGGAGTGCAGAGGATCAAATCCCACCTGACTTAAAGTCATCCTATAAATCGGATATGTAGAGAAAAAAAATAGAAAGAAATTTTTGAAATGCTCGGAATATTATAGAAAATATTATACAAAAAAATATTTCGGAATATTATAGAAAAAGGTTTCCGGAAATACTCGAAAACGTTTTTTGAAAATTGCGTGTACCCTAGCTGCCCCATACCTTCAAAGAAACGTTTGTGTTTTTTTACAGTGTAGCACTATCATACAGTTGCTTTACACATTTTAAAGCTGCGGTTCTTGATTGAAGTTTCCTTTTGGGAATTCTTCAATGCTTCAAAGGCAAGCAAGATATAAACTATATGCTAAACCAAACCATATATAAAATGCACTAGCCTGCTTAATTTACTTTAAAATTCGCATTCTACTAGATAATTAGAATGCGGCAAATACGACGGAAAATATCATTGACACAACATTTAACATTCTATTTACAGCCTAATCTTGCGATTTGTTAGATCTCTCAATGAGTATTTTATTCATTGATAAATATATACCATATAACTTTTATTTTAAATTTAAGAATACTTGACTTTATGATAATGTTTTCGAAACTGGTTCATGACAAATTAAAATCGTTTCCATAGAGAATATAGGGATAATTGTATTTTTTACTGAGCAGAAATTTTACAAAATCGGAACTCACATCGACTATTTTAAGAAATATAAGCTAGCTTTAAATTAGTTTTTGATAAAATATTTAAAATGGGCTTAAGATTTCTAAAATAAAAGTACATGAAAGATTGAAAGGCAAAAGTGTTCTAACTTTTTAAGCAGATTTTGTGTTGTTTTTAAAATTTATAAAAAGTTTACTGATAAAAGAAAAGCTTAAGTTATTTATTTTTAGCATATTATTCAAGGTAAGGAAAATTTTAATTCAGTTAAGAAAACTGTAGCAAAATTATACTATCCGCCAAATTATAATTAAGCTGTCGTGCCTTTTGAAGCTATAACTGCTGCATAAAAAACAGTAATTAAAGTATTTATTCGAACAAATAATTCGTTGTGTATCTTTTTCAAGGCCTAAATTTCCTTTTTTAAATAAGTTTTTTTTTTAATTTTGAATGATTTTTCTTGTATAATCTTACACACTTTAAATCTAGTAATATGGTTACTCATTCTAAATGCATAATTTTTATATTTCCGCTGTGTACTTATAAATTTCATTTTTTTATTTGCATACATAAAGTATATATTAACGTGGAGTAAGTACATCAACGTGGTACAAAGTATATGCAAACGTAGAATATTTTGCATTGCAGATATCGTAGGTTTCGAATTAATATAAAAGTGCTTAATGGCATCTATGTGATATCATCTAAATTCATCAGTTGTCTGGAATGGAAAATGGAAAAGAATCAAGATAACAAAATATCTCCACTCTATATATCATTGTTCTTATTTTGTACCATGGCTTTTATCGTACAACTGTAAATGACTAAAGACGAAAAAATATGTTTTTACAGGTAGAAGTTGTGACAATACCACACTTTTTTTTTAAACTTATGCTAATTTGCTTTGACCCCTGGTCAAGATATTACCGACCCCTGAAACATAAAGGGAATTATCTGAAAAAGAAGATGAGTCCCCAAAAAATTCTATTAATTAGATTTTTAAAACTTAAAAAAAAACTGTTTTAAAATATTTTACTGTGAAATAGACAAAAGCCATTTTTAAAGTAAAATGACTGGCAAGGTTTTAGATATAACTGAAAATGAGGTATTTTTTTATAACGGATATTAATAAACACCGTGCTTGTCCCTGTATACTCTATGCTGGGGTGCATCGGGGACAAATTTTTGACTTTCAGAATACGAGTACTATTTTTATAATTTCTTAAACAAATCTGAAGAAATAGCGCGAGTAAGTTGATAGGACAGGCTATCTGTTAAGAATGTTAGAATTTTTATGTAAATGTAAATTTTCTGCAAAATGATTTTTAAAAATTATAATAATCAAATTTTAAATTTTTCCTTATATGTGCGTCTTCTACTCTATTCTGATCTATTATCACAACTTGTTCTGTAGTGCGTAGCTGAAATTATTATCAACAGTGAACAGTCCATTATGATAATGATTTATACCTAGTTTACTTCGTAAGAAAAAATGTTTGGTTCCAAACTATTGGAAGCCACCATGCTATCAAATTGCTAAAATTATTATCTAAAAAAACTAATACTTAAGCTGAATAATATTCTACTAAAAGTAGGCACTAATATTCCCTCGACCTCTCCAATACGGCAAATTTACAAATACATTTACAAACTCCACGCCTAATAGAACACCGCTCCTAACCTTATTTCCTTCCAGTACTTATTAACAGATGTTGGCATTCTCATATAGCGACAAAACCCTAATGACAAAATCCTTTTTCTCAGGACCAACTAACCAATGGTGTTGGCAAGAAAAAAGAAATCCCAAATGGGAAGCATCTCTGAAGCAGTAGTCCTCTCCACCGATCCGTACTCTCCCATAATTTGGACACATTTTACGTGATTCGGAGGAGCAAAGAACAAATACTAAGAAACATTAGTTTTTGTAAATAGAGACAGATGTGTTTTTATGGCATTGAATGTCCATGCATTAAATTGCACAGAAATCGAATTCTAAAAGACATAGTCTTTTAAAATTAACTAATGTTTATTTATTAAATAATTAAATCTGTACTTAAGTTTGCAATTAAATTAGCCTTCTTTGTTTTAGACCACCATTTTTCCTTAATTTAGCACCAGTTTTTCAGGCAATAACAATAAATTAAAAGAATTTATAAATAACAAACTGTTATTGATATTTTAATATTTTTATCTGGAGAACAGATTTTAAAATTATCTCTTCAAAACTAAACATATTTCTGAATTTTAAAGGTAATGTGCTATTGAAAAAAATTCAATTTAAAATAAATGCAGAGAAAACAACCATACATTCTTGCAGATTTTCAAGCAGCTCAGGATGCTAATTATCCTATTATTTGTCTTTTGTAAAGTCTGTTTGCTTCTCATTTGATCACGGTTTTTCGCATAACGCGAGTTTAACTAACCTTTGATGCATAGAACCATCGTAACAATGGTATTAAAAGTATGTCGGTGTATAAAATATATTGGGAATACCATGCACTAAACTCAAAATTTGTCAATTAACGGGTATGTCAATCGGCAACCTTTTTTTGTTAAACTTTAAAATGCTTTTGAAAAAAATAGTTACTGTAAAATAAACATTTTAAATTAAAAAAAGTAAATTTCATTATTCCTTTATTAAAACCTATTAAATTTAAACATACAACATTATATAAGTAGGAGAAGAGAAATCTTTAGACTAACTTAAAACAAAATAATTTACCTTCATTTTGAGTTATCCTATATATTTTTTATGCATTTTTATTTACATCGAACAAAAAGTAATTTTTCTAAAAGCCAAAATGACGTACCTTAAGTGGCTGTTGTAATCTGTAAGAGCAAACCCAAATATTAATTAATAATAATAAATTAATTCAATATATAATTAAATATTACGCTTATTTTTTCTTGCCTTTACGAAATAATAAATATTATTGAATCTTTCAGGGTGTCTATAAATAAGATGAAAATAAACGAATTATTGGAAATAGCCTTAAAGATTTTATTTCCAGCTACAAAAACACAATAAAAGGTTGGTTTTTTTTCAAAACAATCATTCTTAAAAAAATCAGTGGAAATAACACCAATTGAAAAACTATGATTAAACAGTTTTTATGGCAGTTGTATTTAATACTCAAAAATATAGTCACTTAATTAACATAAGTTCTAACATGCTTTATCGTTGAATTATCTTCTTTTAAATGTACCTTAATAGATTGCATAACATAAGTCTTTAACATAATATTTAAGGGGATAAATTAGTATATAATAAAAGTAAAATCTTGTAAAAAATAAAATCAGCAAAACCTTTTAAAACACTTTTGTTTGAAGTTTGCTGCTAGTCAATAGTTGCATTGTAAAGACATAGTTTTTTATTATTATTTTCTTTAAAAAATGATATTATCAGCATTAGTATGAAAAAGATGAATCAGTGATAAACTATTAGTAGGTTAACTTTATAAAAATTATAAATACTTGGTGCATTCAATTGAGATCATTTATTTTTTATTGAAACCACGCAAGAAATTAAATATAATAATTTAAATGCTTATTAAAACACTGTTGTATGATTTATAAACTATACTTGATTATAGAAACAACGGAAAAATTATGAAAAGCGAAAACTAATATTTTTTATTATTTAATAACGTTAAAAAGTAAATTAAGTTTATTCATTTTCATTTGAGTGTTGTTTGTTGTTCAAAATTTCGAAAAATTACATCGAAGTAGAAGACAAAAATACAATTGAACATTACTAGAAAATACAAGAATAGATTAATGCTTAAGTCCATTAAAAACTTCCGTAATTTGAGATTTTAAAAAATTCGATTCCCGTTAAATCTAACCTACTAAGATATGGAAAGTTAGCAATCTTTATGCAATTTTTATCAAATAACTAAGAAAAGTTGTGTCTGAAAAAATACTTTATGCATTTTCTACATAACAAAACAGCTATTTCCATACAGTAGTTTAAAATCATATTTTAAGTAAAGAATTATTCAGTACATTTGATTTGTAAACTATAAAACGGCATCCACCCTTAACTAGTTTTACATTTAATAAAATCAAATTCCTTATCACAGTATTAGAAAAATAGTTTTAAAAGCAAGCACTTTAAATTTACATTATTTTTTTACAAATTATACACGACTAAACGAAAAGAATTTTTTCAGTACAATTTGATTTCATCGGAAAATTATACTAATGGGAAAAAAATATTTGGATTATCAAAAGTTAATTATTCTTATAGTATGGTCTGATGGACAAAAGCATTTTTAAAAGAACTTCTCTGCTGTCATAACTTTTAAACACAAATTTTAAAATGAACTATAAAAACTGAAGTTGAAACAGATCGTCCATAGACAGGTAGACATATTTTCCGTCCATCCTGGCATTCAGACAAAGGTTTCTAAAGCTTGGTTTGATGTCATACCTTTTAAACAAAAAAATAATAGGTTACAATTGGCCTATTATGAAAGTAATTGAAATTGTCGTTCGAAAGACAGGTAGACAAACGTCTGTCCAAGCGTACAGACAATAGACAAGTACAAACAAAAGCCAAAAAGATACGTTTCTGATGTCATTCCTCTCAAACAAACAAAAAAAAAATTTCAAAACCGGTCAGTTAGAATGGAAATTGAAAGGGGATACAAGCATATAGACGAAGAGACAGGCGCACAGACTGACAGACGAAAATCTCCATGATAACGATACTTACTTAAAATTTTTGCCGTTCCTTCGAATTGAAAAAAGTGAAGTATGCTAAAATTATAAATTTTTTTGTAATAAAAAGGAATGAAAATAAATATATTTATAAGTATGATGTACTATTGAACGTGTAAAATTAAAAAAAATCAATAAATTTCTCTTTTTCATATCAGTTTCACCTTAATAACTTTAAATAATTCTGACAGAATAAAATGTTTCGCAAATAATGTATACAGATGTAAGAAACAATCTTGAAACTAGAAGTGAACAGCGCTTTGAAGTCGCCTACATTTCAATTTAACAAAATATTTTAGTAATGGAGTTCGAATGAAATATCAATACTTCTACAAATAACAATAATATTATAATTTTTTTCATATGGAAAAATAATCATTTGTATAAATTTATTTCTATTTTCTTAAGATTTCTTAATGATACTTACACTCTTACTTTTATGTTTTGAGTGGTGACTTAATCATTAAGATCCTAAACAAAGCAAGATTGTTGTATTTCTTTAAAGAGCAAATACGACTATTAATATTCAAATATAATTTTTTACAGAAGGTATCAATGTTTATTTTTCAGCTACGTAATTTTTTTCTCTTGATGTTATTAGTATATTCAGTTTTAAAAAGCAATAAAAAACAATTAAATTAAGTAGAAACAATTGGATTTAAACATTTACTTATATTTACTACTGTACGTAAAGAGTAGAGAAAACAAAAATAAATCCAAAATATAGATATTTTAATGGTAACTTGCATTTGGATAAATAATAGTTTTAAACTACGAAAAATATATTTGTTTAAATACGTTTTCGATAAATAACCATTCCACCAAGTTGAATATAACAACCTCACCATGTTTATTGACCCTGTTCTGTAATTTTACAAATTGAATTTAATGAATTAAATAAGATGTTTGTAAAATATATAAAATAGTAGTATACTTTACTTTTTTATTTTTTAAAAATACTCTATGATAACAAAGTAGTGAATTAACGAGATTCAAAATTATTTTTATATAAATCATACAAAACGACATAATCCAAAAAAATTTCCAAGAAGCTTTTTTTTGTCAATTAGCTTCATTAAACATTAAGCAAATGTTTACTTAAAAATCATACTCAAACGCTTGGATGACACATTTGTTTTTACAAGTTTTTAAGACGTGGTGTGTTTTCAATTACTAGTTCAATTACTTTCAATTTCTGGTACTCTACGACAAGGATATACTATGGTTCTTAATTCTTAATTTGAAGAGTGTCAGATATTTTTTTCTCTAGTTTTATTTATTTTAAAAGTATAAGATATTTTTATCCACAAATACTTTATTGTAAAAGTGTCATATGTATGCATATTTTAAAACTTCCAAAAAATAAGGTTTGACAAAATAATATTTTAGACTTAAGGTGAATATAATTTTAAACTTTATAGTATGTTCAAAATGTAATGGGAATTTAATATTTGTCACTTTATATATTCATATTTTTATAAGAATTTAAGTTAAATATTTATAGTTTCTATAATTCAACACGAAATTAAATTTTTCGAAATGGTTAGAAGAATCCCCAAAAACAGCATTCGTAAGCAAAGTGGGACCAGAAAATCTGTTTAGATGGTTAATTTCCTCTTGTCGAAACAGTGAATAATCATTTATTTTCCCATTATTTTTCCCTGAGCCGCATTCCGTTTGTTTTTAGGAAACAAACGATCAACGAAATTACGATGCGTCCTAAGATTAATTATCCAGTGCACCTGCCAAATTGTGTAGACACAAATAACTGCGGAATGAATTACAAGCTAAGTGCCAAATAGATACACACCCACACGTTTATGAAGTAGAAATGAGTCAATTGCTTTGATACCGACTTAATTTTCAAATTTAAATGGCATTTTTCGCAGGCATTATAATATAATTTAATTACATTTACATATTTAGTATGAAGAAAATCACATTAATACCTAGAGAAAAGAAAGGCCTATGTAAAATTTAATTGGATAATTATTCAAAGGACCACTGTGCCAATTTTAATGAAACTTTATGCATTTTGTGGGAATGAGTTACTCGTTGAAGATAATATTTTTAATGCTATATCTTTTAATACCCAAAAGTGGGATTAATTATGAAATGTACAAATCTTTTGATGCAAATGTAATAAATTTCAATTGAACTTTTTGCACCTAATTAATACAATTTTTCTGCTGTCAACTTTATTTATTTATAAGTTTTGTTACACATTTTTAAAAAGTTGAAACGAACGAGCTACTGAAATGTTGTTCTACTGAAATGTCAGAAAAATAGCTTGAAACCTAAGTACTAATTAACGTCTCAAAAGAAGGGCTTATATTTTGCCATTATTTAAATATATAATTTTGATACATTGACAAATATTTGTCTTACAGCAATCTTGCATCGAGTTGAATCTGACTTAGGTATTAAGCAATGAAGAAATTATAGTTTTTAGCAAATGACTTAAATATCATGTGAAATTAATTAAAAAATCATTTCTAGAACGAAACTTCACATCGCTTTTATTACAAATTTATTGCGTTTTCTGACTTCCTATCATGCATTTACTATATTTTGAATAATAATTTTAAAAAATAGGGGCTTATTTATTTATCTAAATACAATTGGTTAGCCTAAAATTTTGTATTCAAGCAGGCTTTTGAAAGATTTAAATTAAAACAATTCAGTATATCTTTTTGTTAACTCCATCCTAAATTTTATCACTTAAACTGGCACTGATATGAATTCATTTATATAAAATTAAATAAACTTTGCCTTCATTTTGGTAGACGGAAATTTTACTGAATTTTATTTGAGAATTTAGAAGTGGAACTTGTTTTAAGATTAAAAGACACGGTTAAAAATAAGTTTATTCCTTAGAATAAAAGAAAAGCATTTTATAACTGAATAAATAGATCTCTTTGAATAAACATTTTCATGAAATGCCGTATCAAATTTGAACAAGTATTGCACCCCAAGCTCTGAGTATATTCATTTCAAAAAGCAAGTATATTTTGATAGTGCTCTAAAGAAAAGGAAGCAGTGTTTTGATAAGAAACTGGTAAAAAGTTACAAATGGAGTAAGATATTTCTACCAAAATCGAAACAATAGGGTTTGTAAAATACATTCTTACATATGTATAACAAATAATTTTTAAACACATAATTGCTGACTTACGAAGTGTTTATATTTCCCAAGACTTGGCGGTTAGTTCGTACTATTTACGTGTACTTTTATGTATAGTACTTTTGTTTTGTATTATCTAGCTTCTGTTTTCCTATCGTAAGTTACGCAAATATTAACTTATTGCAATACTTCATCATACATTTCTGTTTATTTGGTGTCATCTGTTAGGTTTTTTTTTCATTTAGTAAGAACTATTTAATGTGCCGGAGTTAATCAGTTAAAATAACAGAATATCACGCATTAATACATGCAACTTTTTGTATCATTGAAAGAAATGTTATGGACCTCAAACGTTACATACTAAAAAAAGTTTTTAAACATACCATTGAAAAATTTCAGGTAATAAAAGTTATATAAGTATATTTTAAAAGATATGGACACATTTATGAAACATTCGGAATTTATTATGTAATATTTTGAGAAACTATTGTGAAAGGGACATTTTATTATTTAGATTTATTAATTGCAATCGAACATCCGAAGAAGATATCCACTTATAACTTAAATCCTGCACTTATAAAGCAAACAAATTATTTGTTGAAGTACTGTAAAAATTTGCTGTAATGTTAATCCAGATTCATGGAGTAACTGCCGTAACGTTACACAAATAAAGAGTATTCTCAGCAAAATCGGTAACAGCAAGTGCTGTCTCCAATTATACGAAAAACCCGTTTCACTAAATTTACGGAATAAAATTACACTTCAAAAAAAGGAATATACTTCTTTTCTTGTGTGACATTTACCATAATTTTGGTGTAACTTTACTCGACAAAAGTGGAAGTAGGTAGGCTTCCAACAGTTTTATGGAGTAACGTTACACTGCACAGTTTTACAGTGAGGAAACAAAAAAATGAACAGTTAAGTGAAGTTTTAAAGACATCTTTTTAATCCGAGTAACTCAAAAATTATAAAACAATGGTGTCAATTTATACAAAATAAAAAAAACGTTAGGACACTTTAAAAGTAATAATGTCTTATTTGACATCCAAATAACAACTAAATAACATTAAACATTATCCTAATGAAGTTCTACATTTTAGACAAACAGTCATTTGTACCGACAAATAAATAAACATTTTGTTATCTACCGACATCATTTTGCCTGCCAATTTATGATAATATTTTAACGTTTGAAGACTGTTGAAGACATCATAATGACGTTAAGTATTTTTAAGGAATTAATTAATACAATATTTAAAAACTCAAAAAACTAAAATATTTGATTACTATTTCCCCGACTATAGTAATTTATAGTTCTAGTGAAATTTTAACGTGTATGTTATATAAAATACCCACTACATTAAATACTACAATATTCACATTTAGCACATAACCCTAAGAATGCTACCTACATAGACTAGTAAAGAGACATTTAAAAAAAAAGGGCATGAATAACCAGTGAAATGAAACCGATCTAATGTACTGTAATATCATTATAAAATATTTCATTAAATTTTATTAAACAAATTTTAAAAATAAATGTTTATTACTCATTTTTATTTACGCTAACATAAGACATTATTTCCGGTAGGGACAAGTATACTTCTTTAGAAGGGGGATTTTTTTGTTTTCATTAACAGTGTCTAAATTGGTGGGAAGTCTGACATTTATTTAATCATAAGGAAAGCGCACAGTATAAATCAACATAAAAAATAGTGTGATTTTCTCATATACACTAATATAATATTATTTTTAATATTACATATTTTTATAAATTTATTTATAAATTTATTTTTAATAGTAAATAGTGTAGTGTTAGATAAACGCTACGATACATAATTGTTCGAAAAAAAGATCAAAACATCACAAAATAATTATATAGTAATCATAATGTTTAGGCAATAAAATAAATCACATTGCTTAATATTTGAAAATAAAAGTTAATTATTTAAATAAAAGAACAACTGTAATATTTTATAGGTGTTTATTCAATAGGTAATTTCTGTTTATTTAATAGTTGATTTAGAAGTAAATAATTGCTTAGGCTGTTTCCTGCATGATAATTTACATATTTAATTGAAACAAATTGCAATGCATATTATCTACTCGACCTAATATCTGTTATATTCTGTTTAAATATTTTCAAGAGTTTGAACTTAAGCAAATTTTTAGAACTAGTTTTACTAGTAGCGTATTACACGAAGCAACTATTTGAGTACGTGATTAATTAGTCCATTGATGTCACAATTAAAAGTTAAAATAATTATTTTATATTATAATTTAACAATACGTAATAAGCACGATTTTTAGAAATACACAAAGGAGAATTGAATAAATAACGCACTTTGAATTTGACTTTTAACAGCGTGAAACAGACATTAATCAAAATAAACTATTATAATAGATAAATTACGTGCATTTATAACAACTTCTGTTTTCTATATATTAAACTCGATTCTCCTTTCTCAATTCTCCTTCTAAAAATCGTGCTTATTACGTATTGTTAAAATATAATATAAAATAATTATTTTAAATTTAAATTTTGACATCAATGAACTAATTAATCACGTACTCAAATAGTTACTTCGTGTAATACGCTACTAGTAAAACTATTTCTAGTAATTTGCTAAAGTTCGAACTCTTGAAAATATTTAAACAGGATATAACAGATATTAGGTCGAGTAGATAAGATGCATTGCAATTTGTTTCAATTAAATATGTAAAATCTTTTACTATTTGATAATATTGCAAATATTTATTATGATTTTTGTTATTTCCATTGAACATATATTTTACTTCTTTACAAATGTTTTTCTCTTAAATTTTATAATTTTTGACAAATATATTTTGAAAAAATAAAATAAAAGGAGAAATATACAAATAAATCTTTTAAAATTATGTATGCTACTTTTATGTCTCAAAGAAGTCACATTCATGCAATGCATGATAAATTTCCAAACTCTTGAAAATTTATACTTTCATTAATTGATATAAAATAAATATGCTTTCTTTAATTGATATTTTCCATTAGCTGAAGAAAACACCAAAATTGCAAGTAAAATTCATACAAACAATTTATTAATATTAAGCTATTCAAATTTTTTCAAAGGCTCTGTAGAATCGGGTATATTAAATTGAAAATGCGTAAAATATTTTATAAGTTTTAACAAACATTTAATAAATTTAAATGCAATTATTATTTTCTTAAAAAGTTATTTTTATTTTTACATAATTTAATTGGATTTCTAGAAAAAAAATTTAAAAAATAGCTCACCTTGAAATTCAGAAATATTTAACAAATCTTCACTAAACTTTCGTGATATATTGCTCTAGCAGGGAAGGAGCTACAATTTAGAAAAATACTTTTTTCAAGGAAAATTCTATGTGTAAACTGCCGATTAGTGAATGTGAACTCTCATGACTGAGTTTGGAATATATAGTCCAAGACAAACCACGCCATTTTTACCGCGCATGGAAATTTTGGCTGTTCGCGCCAACCTACGTCTCAAACCGCCAATGAGAGAGAGGGCTTTCTTTCTGACCAATAGCGATTCTTCTCGCAAAATTTCATCGTTTCTAAGAATATAACTTTTTTATTCAATTTTATTTTTCGTTCTTATTAATATTTTCTTTGGTGCCCTTTTAGGAATTTGTGTGGGCTGTTTTACCAGGGTTATGTGTTGACCTTATTGTGTTTGAAGGGCCACTTTTGGACGGTTTGTGATTTGGAAATATTGGGTTTGGTGCATTTGAAGGGGGTTTCACCTCCTCTACAAATAAATATTTTTGTCGTCTTTTGTTAGGTTTCTGGCTGTCTGTTTTAAATTTGGTTTCACAAACAAAATTATTGATTTGAATCGTTTTAGCCACATATTTTGACACCAAATCAAAATACGTCTTACAAGAAAATATATTTATTTTGTTGGTAGCAATAAAATTCATAATAATTCAGATGGTGGAAATATTCACAGAACAATATTAAATAAAATTGATAGAATGTGCAACACTTATATAATTAATACAATAAAAAAAATTAAAAAAAATATTTACGTATTTGCAAAAGATCTTTTATTTCACGTGTGCATTAATAATCAGACATACATATTATTTTTATACAACTAAATTTCATAAAATTTCAAGTTTGTTTAAAGAATTAAATCGTTATTGTTAAAAAAAACTCTAAAATTTGTTCTCAGTTAAAGTGTTTTTAAAACACTTTTAATTTTTTACAGTAAACAATTGTTACATTGAAACCTATTTTGAGAATAGTTTTAGTAATCTTCTGTTGTACAAGATATTTATTAACATGTCTAACAAGAAGTTCATAAAGAACTAAAATAGCCTACTTTCCTGTTACTTAAATACTTACTGAAGTTCTAATCGGGAAAAAAACTAGGTTCCTAAAGTAAATATCATCAACAGCCGTTTCTACACTAGATTTATACACATTAGAAAAAAAATCGAAACACAGCACCCAGCTATAATTTAAACTTCTAAAAGCCAAAATCACATATTTTCCTTAATATTCGTTCGCAAATTAATTAAATATTATTTATCATCTGCTCGTGATTTATTTGTAGGTCGAAGAATAAATATTTATTAATAACAAAAGTAATGAAACTACTCCGAACTGCATTAAAAAACAAGAAATGTAAATTAAAACTAAGCATAATTGCATGCAAAAGTATGCCTTGCCGCTTTCTTGGTAGATAATTAATGAATAACCAAAGAATCAAATTGTTCTACATTTTATGACGTCATTCCAAACTGATTCATGAAAATATTATTTTGCTTCAAATATGTTTAAATAAAGTTTCTCATGCCATTGTTGATTTGGCAACAGTGATTTAAATGACTTAAAATTGAATTTCAATGCTAATTCAATGGGAAATTCGCCGACAGATAGTAGATTTATGTCCGTCCGGACGTACAGACAGACGGACAAAAAGTATGAAAGTTGGGTATCTGAGGTCATAGCTTTCTAACAAAAAAAGAATTTTTAAGATCCGATGATTAGAACCGATTTTGGAAGGGGGGTACAGACAGACAGACAAACGGACAGACAGGCGGACAGACAGACGGACAGACATACGAACAGACAGACATACGAACAGACAGACAGATGGACAGACAGACAGATGGACATCAACCGCATTTCAATACCTACAGTGATTTAAATGACTCAAATTGAATTTCAATGCTAATTCAATGGGAAATTCGCCGACAGATAGTAGATTTATGTCCGTCCGGACGTACAGACAGACGGACAAAAAGTATGAAAGTTGGGTATCTGAGGTCATAGCTTTCTAACAAAAAAGAATTTTTAAGATCCGATGATTAGAACCGATTTTGGAAGGGGGGTACAGACAGACAGACAAACGGACAGACAGGCGGACAGACAGACGGACAAACATACGAACAGACAGACATACGAACAGACAGACAGATGGACAGACAGTTGGACATCAACCGCATTTCAATACCTACAGTGATTTAAATGACTCAAATTGAATTTCAATGCTAATTCAATGGGAAATTCGCCGACAGATAGTAGATTTATGTCCGTCCGGACGTACAGACAGACGGACAAAAAGTATGAAAGTTGGATATCTGAGGTCATAGCTTTCTAACAAAAAAAGAATTTTTAAGATCCGATGATTAGAACCGATTTTGGAAGGGGGGTACAGACAGACAAACGGACAGACAGGCGGACAGACAGACGGACAGACAGACGGACAGACAGACGGACAGACAGACATACGAACAGACAGACAGATGGACAGACAGACAGATGGACATCAACCGCATTCAATACCTGCAGTGATTTAAATGACTCAAAATTGAATTTCAATGCTAATTCAATGGGAAATTCGCCGACAGATAGTAGATTTATGTCCGTCCGGACGTACAGACAGACGGACAAAAAGTATGAAGTTGGGTATCTGAGGTTATAGCTTTCTAACAAAAAAAGAATTTTTAAGATCCGATTATTAGAACCGATTTTGAAGGGGGGTACGGACGGACAGACGGACAGACGGACAGACAGACAGACAGACAGACAGACGGACAGACGGACATCGACCGCATGTCAATACCTACTTTTTCATTTTTTTAATTCTTTCGAATTAAAAAAAAAAGTAGGCTAAAAATCAGTAGATAATTTTGATGTGTAAATTACTCCCTTAATGTCATCTTAGGATAATAATTCTATTTACTTAAAAACTTGAATATTCAATAAAAATGCACGTAGTAAGTACTGTTTATAATTTTGTTAGGTGCCACAGTAACAATATATAGCGTTTTAATAATATGTAAATGAATTTATGAAATAGTGTATAACTCTATAACTTTAAAGTTGATTAAAATATAAGTGTATGTTAAATCCTATATACTCTAAAGATTGCCTGAAAGTTCACTTAATCATTCCGCTTTCGACACAAACTAAGAAGATACTTTAGTTAATCTATCTTAACACCTACGAAAACACCTGGATGAGTCGCACAAACTATTCGACTATTGACACGGAAACCTAAATCTTAGTCTTAACATTAATCTTAGACAAATAGTGGACAGTCATTTTTTTTATAAAAAGCTTTGGCAAACTACTATTTACATCATGAGAGACCGGGGATAATTTTACACATTTTTATTGCATTTTTAAAATTTTATTTATTTTGAAGAAAACAGGATATAATTGCCTTTCTTAAATTTTTTTCTACAAACTAGCATTACTATTTTTCTTAAAATATAGTTTTGGGCAGCAATTGGTTAAATCCAAACATGTTGAGCTAAAAAAAAAATTCCGTATAAAGGGTAATTTTCCCACCTCTCCAAAAGTGCATGGGGCATATTTTCAAACTATTCTTAAAAATATTTAACACACGTAAAAACACTTTTGTACATTTTGTTGTAAGCTAAACTAACCAAGAAGAGTATCCCCAGAAAATAGACACATATTGTAAAATATGCCAGTATAATTACACAGAAACTTTTAGTTTAATAAATTTCAATAAAAGTCCTATTATCATTTGCATCACTATGAACTCAAATATTATGTAACCTTCCTTTTCGACGAGCTATGGTTTGGTGTTTGTTTCTGGAGGTTACCTTAACTATTGATAAAGGTTGAAAAAATTTGGAGTTGTCACATGGATTGAGTTTGGTGAGATTGTGTTTTTTTTAGCCATGCAATTGATTTAGAATTTTGGTGCAACAGAAAACATTTCCATACAATTCCAGTGCAATCATTCACGGTGTATGGAAAATAATTAAAAGTTCTTGAATGCTTTTCTGCCACTACATCCTTTCCTGATTGTTACTAGAGATGCATATATTTGAACTCCTCCATTTAAAACTTTATATATGTTTTCATTGATTGGTAATAATTAAAACTAGAGATGTTAAGCACTACACGACTTTTAAATACCACTCAATAATATATATTTGATACACTAGAATTCGGTTAAGGTATTTGTGTAAGACAGTTTTCGTTTTTCAGCAATACCTATAAAACCTAAAAGGGTCTACGGCAGCTATTTCGAATGTTCGACCCCATCGCAATACTTTCTTTAGCTTATATTACATATTATGCCATTGAAAATAGTAAGTACATTTTTAACATATTAAGCTTAGTTAATAACTGTCGGGTCTCGTGTTTCTACGAGGCATGTTGGAATATGAGCCCAGTAAAATTTTTACTTTAATATTAAATTGAGGAGTAGAAGTTTCAGTTATTTAAAAAAAATACATAGTTACGTAGAAAAAAGAACCTCCTTTTAGTTCCCACAATGATAAAACAGCAAGTTTAATAATAATACTTTTAATTTTATTTTAAATATAAGCATGAAAATTTTCTCAACGTTGAAAGAAATCACAAAAACAGCTCTCACGACAATATAACAACACCAACTGAACAAAGATTCCTGTGGGTGACATATGAAGTGTTGCTCCATAAACCAAGCAATAAGTTGGTGCCCCCTAACGGCTCACTTCCGATAAAAGGCCAGGTGGAAATTTTGCTTCATTACAAAACTTGCCCCGGTATCCTCTGTCTAATTCATTGCCGTATATACCTCATAGAACTATAAAAATTTCATTAGTTTAGAAGATGTGCAATGTGCAATATAAAAAATGACAATTTCTAATTTGAGTGCTCATTTTTTTTAATTTTCCTATCAATATGAGTATATGTTAAACAGTTCAAAATTTATAACAAATGACGTTAAAAAACAAATATCATCAATAAGAAATTTAATAATTTTTAACTTAAAAGTAGAAAGTTTATAAATAAATTTTATTTCTGATAAATCTCGTTAGCCACAAATAAATTTTCAAACTGTATAAAAAAAGGTTACTTTAGGGATTTACACATAACCAATAGCCTGCCTTTCAGAATGTGCAAATAATGTTTTTCTTAATACCTTACCCTACGAATAGACAGTGATCCCGATCTGAAGAAATTCTGCAGAAAAATACTCAAATCACAATTTTTAAAGATTAATGAAAGCATTTCGAATTTCTTCAAAATCGTAAAAGGAACAGGGAAACGGAAAAAGAAATGTCAGGGTATTTTCAAGTGAAATAGAAAATAGCGCACAATCTGTATATCTACAAAGTTGGTATATAAAATCGATTTGTTTTATTTATCCAAATCTAAATGTTTCAAAAGAGAAAGCTACGGTAGACCAACCGGAATCAGTCAAGATCGCAAAGAAGCCTTTAAAGGAGGAGGTTACAAGTCTTAAAAGAATGAAATGTAAATTTCTTTGGAGAATAGAATGGTAATCGAATGGACTTTCTCTGATCCTCCAAGCAATTTTTCATTGGTGTCGTTAAAAAAGGTTTCTTTTTATTTTGGGTGAAAGGACTGGCTTAGGTATAACTATAAATGGTGTTTTAAATTTAAAGTGGTAAATTTTCTAAGCCTTATAAAAGTTAAATATGCCCATAAATACTTTTTCTCAAATAAAATATTTGAGTTTACTAAAGGTAGTTTTTTACATCAATTTAATGACGATATTTTTTCATCTAACACTTTATAACTGATTTTGGATACACACTATGGAGCACTGAATTTAAAACACAAATCAGATTTCTGGTTGGTTCTCTTACACTTAGTTTATTAAAAGATCCATACATCTTTTATCCATACATGTCAAGCTGAGCCGTAGGAACAAAATACATTATCCAATCTAAATATACTTATAAATAAAACCAGATTTATAATTTTGAAGTGAAGTCTAATTTTATTTTTAAGTAAGTTTCTTTATAAGAAATAAAAAAAAAACTTCTTAGCATTTAGAATTTTTATTATAGAAGGAACAATAAACAGAATAATAAACATAGATTGAAATCAAAAGAAATTTTAAAACCACATTTGTTACAAACAATTTTAACCTTTTGATTTATTTAACTTTTCATATCAGATTCACGAAACTAAACATTGCTCTAATAAAATCCGTCTTAGCATTTATTGGATTAAAATTCCAAAAATCATAATTAAAAAATGGATTTCAAATTAGTATTCAATAACTATCTTTTAAAATTTATCTGTATAAGGTACATTTCTTTTATATTGATTAGATTTCTTTTTATTTTATATTGATAGTGAGTAAAATAAGGAGAACAATGTTTAAACATATTTTTAGTATCTTTACATAATAGGTTTGATGTATAATAAAGCTTTCAAACTTCCAAGGTTTTATGGCAAGGTTTCATCAATGTATTCACTTATTAAAAGATACGTCTTTAATACTATTATGTATACACATTAAATCTTTAAGATATCTTATACCAAAGAAAATATTAAAAATTTTAGTTGGAAATAGCTATTCTTTAGAGGAAGATTAAAGGTTTACTGGGATTTAATATTATCTTTGAAAACACGCATCTTAAATTAAAAAATTTACATTTGATTAGCTCACCAAAGGTTTGGTTTTTATTCATTGATTTTGAGGTGTTTTGTTTGATTTCTGAACGAAAAGTAAAATAATAAAATATCAGTTGTTATAAAAGTGGCATTATAAAAAGGCATTTTAATTAATAAAAGATATAAGTAACTTATGATTTTAAATGATATCTACCTTCAAAAAATAAAATAAAATAATACTTAATCTTCAATATATTTATAAGAAAAATATTAGGTGGATATATTTTAAAATAATTTAACATTATAATTCATTTTATTTGTCATAGTAATTTTACATATATATTTCCTAATGCACTATGAATTTCTTCAAACTTAAGTGCATAATTTTTATAAAAATATGTTTTAGCTACGTTTATTTATAATATTTTTAACAACAAAAAACTGAATTACGATACTGAATTGGGACACTTCTAATAAATGGCAAAAAACAAAAAGTTAATATATTTATTTGCCAGAAATAAAACTCGATATAAATATGGTGCATAACCAACAATTAAAATTATAATTTTTATAATAATAAATACTAATTTATTTTAGTTTAATTTTTGTTTTAAACATTTTATTAGCTTAATGATTTAAAAAAATAAATGATTAAAAGTTTAAAAAAATTATTTATATTTTGAAGTACTTAATTTTTTAAATACTTTTTTTTAAATACGAGTTGATATTGAATTAAAAACACTCTTGGGAATATAACTCGGTAAACTAAACTGTTATTTTTTCATGTTTGAAAATAGTTTGTAATTCCGTACCATTGTCAATTTATTCCAACTTTTTTGTGTGGATCACCTAGTGTAGTAAAAGAATCAACTGTTACGTAAGCATTTTTCTCTAAAAGTTATCTAGTTCATTACAATATATTCATTGCTATTTTTCTAATACTGTAGCGCTGAGTTTAGGATTCAATTTCCAAGAGAAACTTTCAAGTTCTAAATAAATTTGCAGCTGTATTGATCTTGCAGTTCTAAATAAATTTGCAGCTGTATAGAGTCTTAAAGTTGGATGTAAATCTGTTAAAATGTGAGTAACTCTAATACATGGTTATAATATTTTAATTTAGTATATTAATTATAAAGAGCTGATTCAAGAGCATTTTTATTCTGCTGTTTTCGGCATTTATATAATTCTAAATTTTAAAATGTTAGGTACTATCTTAAATATGTTAGCAGTTATTGATAAAGTTATTTTTCAAACTTTTAAAGTTTTCTTTAAAGATTTTTCAACATACTTAAAATCCATCCAATCGAAAAAAAGACTCACTTCAAAGTTTATAAAACTTTGTTGAAAATATCCAAACTTAACTTCCGAATGTCGAACTTTCGAAACACATGAATTACAGAGTCAAAATATCCCTGACTTTTTAAAGGAATTTTTTTTTTAATGCTTTTAAACTCACATAAACTGAGGTAACTTTTATAGGAAACTGTTGGTGAACAGTGCTTCTTCGTCATTGCCTATAAAAATATATTTGGTGATAGACAGGATGTTTTATGTAGTAAAAATGGATGGTAGTATGGCTTCAAGAACGTGTCAAGGAGTACTTTTGTTCCTTATGTTGTGTTTTATTAAACAGACTATTTAGTTTATTAATGGTATCAGGTTCCTAGAAAGTATTCTATCAAATTTAACTTATATTTTCGGAATGTAATTATGCAGCAACCATAATTTTAAGTTTTCAAATTCCTCGAAAAATGAAAAAGTTACATATATTTGATTAAAATCAGTAATGGAAGCAGAGACACTAACGTATCGTTTATTACGATTATTAGTGTGGCACCAATCAAATAAAATAAACTTTTTAAAATAAGAGCATAGATAATATATAAAAGGCTTATTCTATGCAGAATTATCCTTTCTGCAGTATAAGTTACCTGTGTTAAAAAGTGATTATCACTACAACTTTAAAATTAAATAAAATGAAAAAATTAGCAGAATAATTGATCTACACTTACTGCAACTAATTAATATAACCTTTTTTATTTATAATTGATTTTTTTTTAAATTTGAAAAGATTTTTGAACACATGTAACTTACACTACAAAATCTTCAGTTAGTTAGAATTGGCCAAAAACTAAACTATGTCGTAGGGCTAAACAATTTTTTCTTCTCAACAATTTTGTCTAAGCAATTACAGACATTATAGCCAAGGTTTTTTATTACATTTTATACATAACTGCATCTAGAAATCCGCAGTTACAGTAATATTGTTCTCTTGTTAACCAGTGGTTTTAAAACAACATTTATTTTCTATTTATTGCCTTTTACGTAAGAAATATAGTATAAAACAAGATTTATTGTATGATATTTCTTGAGTTATTGAACCAATATTGTGAAATTATTTCTTTTATTTCGTTGACTAAGACATTGAAGGGGTGATTCCTTTCATAAAAAATGTCATGAATTGTACCTCTTATAATAGGAAGTGGACATGAAATACATCAAACCACGACTACCATGTGCATGTATGTGCTAATGTCAGATATTATGTACAAATACGATAACTTTTGTTGGTCAATAGAACGATTCATCATAACTTACATAAATGAAGAGCATTCAATGATATCTAAGGATTTTTTTATTTAGTGCAAGTTCCTAGACATTAAACAAGTTCACTATTGTTGTTTCGATAGATTTAAATTGTATCGGTAACTTATCATAAGGTTAATTTCAACTATTTTTGTACACAGTACTTTGTCCTTAATCGAAATTATTTTCATCTTTAAAAATCACTTTTATGGATGAGTTCATTTGCTGTTTTCTTCCAATTACCTAATATGAATCATAAGGTAATGAAGGAATTGCTGAAGGAATACGAAATGGACATTTTGTGCTTTCTACACAAAATGTCCATGACGGGTGATGATTTTAAAAAAGTGGTTTTCGAACATTGGTCCGTCTGTCTGTAACCACTCTACAGCTGGAGCTATAAGAGCTTTGTACCTCAAATATGGTACACGTGTTCCTATTACCTATTGAACGTCATAATAAGATTTTCGAGAAAATCGTGTGCAAGCCAGAGGTATCTGCTATCGAACTTTTTGGGTTTTACAGAATTAAAATTACCTTATAGGGCGTATAATTACCTATAAATGTATTGGCTTATTGAGTGGTAATTGCAAGTAGTGTAATGTTACACACCCCTAGTTTTTTAGCATCTATCATAATTTAAAACGAAAAATAGATGAAAATGTTACTCTGAAATGCCCTTGTTAATATAAATACGTTTTTATCAATTTTTTGACATTATATTAGCAAATAATAAATTTGTTAAAAAGTATTAAATATTTCTTCAAATTTATTTTAATCCCATATTACTTCAAAACGCATAAAAATATTTTCATTTGTCAATAATGTGCTGATTATCATTGCTAGTAAAATCAAAAGGAATTTTGAAAATACGTTACAGAAAAAAAAATCCACTTTTAAAAGCTTATTCTCCATATACATAAATCCTAACTTTACAATTAAGTATCATTTATATGCAAGATTTAACTCTTTTAAAATGCTTACCATTTTTTTTAAAAATCATTCACAGATACTTTAAACACGATAGTGGGTTTAAGTGCTTCACTTTGTCGGTTATTCTACAAACAATGCTAATTTAAATTTATTGCGTTAAAATTGCACTTTTTCATGTCACTCTAGTTACATTTCTTTTGAATTACGTTAGCCACTTTTAGCTAGACAGTGTTTAATCATAATATGCAGTTGTGTGTTATTTTTATTTTCCGATTGTTATATGCGTAGCAATGGCTTTAAAAAAAACGCCAGCTAGAATTAACTTTAATTTTCGAAAAGTCGTTTATTATAATACAAATGATGGTCTTAAATGTTGTGAATCCTACAATAAATCAGATTAAGATAGTATTTCAGGAATATATACTATCTTATTTTAATTTTTCCAATGTTGTAATTCTAAAGAGTAATTCAATCAATAAAACTAAGCGAATATTATGCATGATTTGAACGACTATATAAAGGTTACAAAATTAGTTTAAAATATTTTTCAAGCATCACTAAATTTTTTCTCAGTTCTATACAATGAACAAGATCAAAATCATTAATTCGATACTTTAGTCTATTAGCTAACTGCGACGTCAATTCTACAAAGTTAGACCAGTTTTTATACTATGGTATCGAATTGTAAACTTTTACTACTTCAGCTGGATTGTTTTACGTTAATAAATTGAGTGTCGGGGCTTTAAAAGAAAGTTGTAACAATATTTTATTAGAAATTATAGAGAAGAGCTTTTGTTTAGTTACATTATTTTTGCTAATTTAATTTATAATTCGCTTTAATCAAGGAATTAGTTATAATACCTGTCTAGACAACTATAACAAGTAGGAAAATTATGTAGATAAAATATTCGATACATTCTATCACTAAACAATAGAAATTGTTTTAAAAATATTTTAATAGAAAAATTTAAGAAGCATTGGTTAATTGGTCATTAGTTCACAATTTTACCAACAAGGTTACAAATTTATTTAAGTTCAACAATATTTGATACTTTTTTCAAATAAATTCTTAGTAACTAAATTCAAACGAATACCAATCAAGAAAGAAACTTCTGAAAGCAGGATTCAGAAGTAATTCTACAATCTACTAAAACCAGTGAAAATGCTTTGTAAATAGCATTAGCTTTAACAAACAGCTACTAATTCATGTTATTTGGTGACTGAAAGTCCTTATTTTAAAATAGCAAAAAATAATGAAGTTTTCTAGCCAATGATTTTTTGTAGTTACTTTTGAATTTAACTTTTTGCTTATCTAATGCTAAACAGGTTTTAGTTAGTTTTGTATTTAATCAAAGCACTAAAAGAATATTTATATGTTTTTTTTTTCTTTTTTGTTAAAACCAGTAAATCAGTTCAGACAAAATATTTTAAACTATTTTTATAAGTATGATAACTACCAAATTTCGAAACAATTAGGATTAAAACCTCTTTTGTCTTATATCAGTACTGTTTCTGCTTTTTACTGCTGGTAACAAAGTAAAATGTAGCAGATGATATCTGACAAATTCGCAAGGAAAATTGTAACTTTTGCAACATGTGTTTCTGTGTTATCCATCTAATTACTTCTTATAAAAACTAATATGTGTACACTTTAAATGAGAGCCACAGAGATAAGGCTTGACTCTGGGGATCATTTACACTAATGAATAAACTAGTGTGTTAGCAAACGTTTTGTATAAATAGTGTGTTAGGACACTTATTGTACGACAATATGTCTAAAATAAATTTTATATCCTAGACACACGATTAAATTAAACAAAAACGTTTAAATGACTATTAAATTTATTAAACTTTTTTACATTATAAACATAAGCTATTTTAAACATTTTATAACCCTTATATTTTATTTCCGACATTTAACTAAGGCTTTGTTTATACTAATGCATTACAAGCAAAAAAAATTATTTGGAATGCTTTCATATTACCTCTCTACGTAAAAAAATCCTACTCATCCTTAAAAACGTTTTACAAGATACCTCCTACATCGATGCCAATAAAATATTCCAAACTTTTATCAACTTTTATCTTTTTATAAAGATCCATGTGTTGAAAGTCTTTTAGAAAATGACAAAGCTTTCAAATACCTCAGAGTTTTTGAATGTGGCTTGAGAGAAGGTCCATTGAATAGGACATTATCGTTTTAAAACTTTTTCTTTGCATTTATTCTTATATAGGAAGTACTAAACTGTATAATATGCATTTTGAAGTGGCTGTGGAATGATTACAAAATATTTTTAATTGTATAATATTGAGTTGTACTTTAAAGCTAAATTACTTTAAGTATAAAGGATTTTATTAAAATAAAATGTTATATACAGGAAAAAATAATATTAATATTCAGAATATTTTCTTTTAAAAATAGTTCTTTTTAGGAGTAAACTATATTTTGTATCATTTTTATTTTAATGGAAATTTTTTTTTATTTATTTATATTCCTTACTTCAAATTTATGAAACACTGGTCATTCGTCTTTACTTGAAACCATTTTTTAAACTTAAAAAATGATTTAAGCTATTAAATAAAACAAAAATGTGCAATTCGACAAAAACATTGACATCTTATAATTAAACTCAATCATTCATTCAATACGACGTTTGTTTTATACTGTATCTATTCCTCCAAATTGTAAGTTACTTTGACTTTTCAAAGCTTTACATGAGTTTCCTATTTTATCAAAAATAAAGTTTTTTTATAGAAATTATTGTAGTTAAAGATTTTAAGAGCAGTGATTGATTTAAGAAAATCCTTTTTGTTTTTGTTGAAAAATTAATTAATTGATAAACTTTAAAATATGAAAAAAAGTAGATAACATCCATACTTAAAGTGAATTGAAAATCAAGTAAATATAAATTGCTTTATGTTGATTAATTAAACATTTAAATATAATGACTTATTTATTATAATTTTTTCTTGCCTTTCAATATTATGGAAGTTATTTTTTTTAATCTGTAGGGGAGACCGGGGTAGCTTTCCATTTTTTTAATTATTTTATTTTGCGTATTTTTTTTTACTTTTATATATTTGAGTAAAACTTAAAATAAATTAATTCCTTATACTTTTATCTACCAATTCATTTAAAATAAAGGGGAGTTGACAGTAAATGGTTGAATCTAAGCATTTTAATTGTAAAATGTATCCCTTATGCAGTGGAGAGTTCTCGAACCTACTGAAAATAGACAGAGAAATAGTTTAAAGTCCAGTGCGTTATTCCAACTCAGGTGTCGGCTCGTCACTTGACTGTGGTTCGAAAATACGACGCCCCTCGCCAATAGCCCTCGTGTAGCTCTAGGGCGACGATAATTCAAACTAAACTAAACCAGTCCGTTATTCTGAAGTCCCAATACTCTATCTGACTAATAGCTAGTGTGGCTTTTGTTACTCTAGAAGTGTATGAGTCAATCTCTGTCTTCTTTTTTATATATATAAATGATAATGACTTCAAACCAGAATCATTACATTTTGTACCTGAAATTTAAGTAATGGTTAATTAGATGTTTTTATAACTCAAAAACTACATTTGTGATAATATAAGACAAGAGTGGATTTTCAAGTTGATTTTGGCGAAAAGAAATTTTGAACGAAAACAGTGTTGGAATACGTGCCCCAAATGCATTTTGGAAAATTTGCCCTGGTCACTAGATACATTGCAGCCTACCTCAACGAGTAGCTGTGTAAGTTATTTGTAAAATAAAAACATAACTTCATTCAGAAATAACTTCGCCTTTAGTACATTCAATCTGAGTACCGTTATTTTAATTGAAAAAAACAGGTATTTCGACAACAAAACACTTTTTACTCATTTCTTTCGTAAGACAATGTGTTGAATTGATTCACAGGCCAGTTCATCCACCGGTATCATTTGGAGGTAAATTTTTTTAATAAAGGTGGAAAACATGCCCCATTAGAAAACCAGGCCCAGGCTTCCTTACGTTATTCACTAAAATTATAAAATGTTTTAAGAGTGCTTAAATCGATAAAAATGCATAATAATAAAGTTAATATTTTAAGCAAACATAAAAATTATAATTAATAATTATAATTAATGTCTCATAAAACTTATAGAATAGCCAAAATTTTCTACTCGTATCCACCGTAAAAAAAGTCATTATAATAATTCATTTAGTTCGAATACTACCATCTTGATGAAAACAATGCGGACAAATTTTAAATCAACTTTTAAAAAATATACGATAATATTTTCCAGAAATATTAAAAAGGTACAAAACATTATACAATAATTTTAAAAAGTATACTAATTTTCAACTTTTGTTCAATTATTAATTCAATTTCAATATATTTTCACATTTAATCAAATTTCCAAGGTTAATCTCCAAACTTCTCCACCTTAACAGTTGAATTTCCTGAGTTGAAGCGCATTAACTTGCGCTTAATTGCGTTGTTGGCGGATTATTTGCCTCAAATATGGGGCTGTGTCAAAGCCCTTACGTTATAATCAAAGTAATCCCATTCGCACTAACGCTAAGAAACTTTTAGCCATCGATTCAAGTGTACGAAATAAACTTCTAATCTATATTTTTTTCAATTCATAATTAATTAGGATTTCGATTAATTTCAACTACACTGTTACATGTTATTTTAACAGTTATTGCTGCCAAACATTTTCATGATACAAAAATCAGTTTAAGAATATTGAATATTCATAAAATTTTATATATTAACATTGCCAAACAATGAATGCAATTGATGATAATTCTTTTTTTTTCTCTTTTTTATGTTAATTTATTTTTTATTAGGATTCTTTAAATTTTTTATGAGAATAAATTAAATGCTAAATAGATTATTCAAAACTGTGAACTAAACCATTAGTTGGTTCACGTATATTATAAAGTTATGGAATAATATGGAACTATATATCCAAAGATACTAAGGCTATGAAACTCAGAGAGATGGTGTATAGTATTTGATAAATAGCATTAGACACAGTGTGATATATTTTAGTATATTACCATAAAGCGTCTCTGTGACTGATAGTATATTGATTAGAATAACAAGGTCTTCAACGTCGTCTTCTTGCAAAAGTATCGTAAGTACAATGGAGTTCAATTCTTATTTTCAGAATTACCAGAATTAATATATGTAAATTCTATTTTTAATTTTAATAGTTTGAATGTATTAATTACCTTTTAAATGATCAAAATAGCTTTGAAAAAAAAACTTCATTCAAGTATTTGCATGTAGTTCAATATATAAGAAAAACTTTTACAGTGTTTTCACGAGAAGTTTTATTCTTTTACACTCTTAAAACAAACGAGCGATTTTAACTCAGTCTGAGTTAATTTCCACTCCTTTCCGTGCCGAAAGTGCACTTCTCTTATAGGAGTGAATTTCACTCTTTTTCGGAGTGGTAAAAGAAATAAAAGAAAACAATCTGCGTCCTTCACTCTTAAAACGAGCGGTTTTAACTCAGTCTGAGTTAATTTCACTCCTTTCAATGTTGCGAAAAACTTTTACAGGTGTTTCACTCTTTTTTTTAAAATTTAAACATATTTTATCAAAGAAAATGTAGGCCTGAAATCATTAAGTATTTATTTTAGTAAACATGCTTACCAAACTCCCAAAACGTTATTGCATATACAATCGTTCCTTTCAATGCTTACTTTTAGTAAATGCCCATAATTACGTTTTCAAGGAACACATGGAAAAACAAAAGACAGAATAAAAATGCAGTCAGGATGGCAAAAAATACGGTATACAATAAGGTTGTTGTCGTTTTTGTCTTACTTAGCCGCATCTGACCTACCTAATATTTATGTCCAGTGTTACACATCTGCAAAAAACACCGAACAAAATTATTTTAACCCTATCTAGTTTCGAAGGACGAGTACAGTCCCATCAAAAATATTGTTAAAACACATTGTATGACTTTTATCAGCTATACAGATGATGAAATTATTTTAACACTAACGTTTAATTCACCAAGAAAAGTTTTTTTTTAAAGAAAAGAAATGTAGTGCAAGACCTTTCCAAATCCAAAGGAACAAACAACATTTAAATAAATTCCACATTTATTTAATTTTTTAATACTTGAACACTTTCGCAATGTTTTTCAAGCAGATTATGTTTCACAGCATACAAAAAAAATTTAATTTAAGGAATTTTACACAAATCAGACAGTCGATTTTAGATCCATACTTTTAAAATTTTGTGTTTAAAACCATTTCAAATGCTGATGATAATGATGCATTCAAATGTGGGAATTTTTATTTCAAGTCCAGATGCAGAGTGTTAACCATTACTCCGAAAAAAATATTGACAATAATAAATTTATAAGAAATTGCCTTTAACTTTATTATTGTTCTTTTAATATATTTCTATTTTCGCGCTACTAAGAAAGAACTGCAAAAATAACCGTTTTTTTTTCTTCACATTCTATGCTTATTACTCATTCTTCGGAAAGATTCGGACTTGTAGAGAAACCTCTAAGCTACAGAATAAAACAATAAAGAACACAAAAGCTTTCCTGTATTTTCCCCTACAAGTAAAATTGCTTTTGAAGCTTTTTTGCGAGACCATGAATCTGTAAATGCTGTTTTCCCTTTGTATGACTATTTACGCAGGAAAACTTCTAACTAATGCTTTCGAGAAGAGCGATTTTTTTATCATGATCGGGTTATTCATTCTTATTTTTATTTAATGACGTACACCCCTGCAATGCAGAGAAGCCGATTAATATTTTGTAAATTAATCTATGTAAAAATCTTTATTAATTATACAATTAAAATGGAATATATTCATTCAAATATTCCCTACCTACTTTTAATGCTTGTCATAACCACCGTGAAAACCATGTTATCCCATTCTAAATATATTATTCAAATTTTGTATACACAGACATGCTTTTTATCGCTGGTCTAATTCTGAAGATTTAAAAAAAAATTACTTCAAAAAGTTTCATTAACTTATTAGTGCAAATCATTCTGATAAGTAAAAGTTCAGAACTCCATATCGATTTTTCTAAAAGGTAAAAGGCGCCGATCCTCAATTCTTTTCTATAAAAAATTAATAATTGTATTAATGAAGTTGTAACGTTAAAAAAATGCATGGTGAACCCCTATAAGAAAGGCATTGAAATTCTGTCCCACTATAATAGGCAGAAAACTAAGATCATTTTTTCACTAGATCAAAAATTTATAATTTTTTTTTATTTTGGAGTTACTTAACATTAAAATAAATGCATTAAAATAACTTTTAAAAAATTTCAAATTACGTAATACGTGTAGGGGTGACCAGGTATTTTGTTTTGTATTTACAAAAAGGTAAATTTTCAGGGGGCGTTTACAATATTGAGCTTAGTCTTTTTACAATTTACTTTGTAATGTCTGAGAAGTCCTAAAAATCCAAAATGTGTTACATATTTTTTCTTCTTAATGCCCTTTATTAAATGCAATTACAATGTACTAAAGTGTAAATTTACTTAAATGACTTCATACGTAGATGAGTAGATGAGATAAAACGATTCAACACTCCGAGTTTCTTATAAATTTTCGCGTGGCAAGTTTGGAGAAAGTTTCTCAGTTAATGATTACAAAGTAATGTTTAAAAGTTAATAATTTCTTAAGTAATTTTAACAGAAATTTATAGTAATCAATCATTTTTTTACAATCAGTTTAACAGTTGAAATTAAATCTAGCCGTTGTCAAACATTTTATGATTGATTACTTACAGGCGAAAAATAATCGATTTGGGAAAAATAATCATTGATGTTGATTAATAAAAGTTTTATTCCTGTGTCGTCAAGGTTGTTAGGAAAGTTTTAAGATTTAAATACATGAACGTCAAATAGAATATGAGACAATCCATTCTTACTCCGTTAAAAAAATACCATTGAACATATAAAATTATGCTAAACATATCCTTATTAAATAAAAGACTGAATAAATTTTTTAAATATTAATCTTCATAATCGATTGTTCGCGTTATCTTTAGTAAACTGTTTTGCATTGAAAAAACTTCGCATGTAGGGGAAACTGGATGCTTTGTAAACAAACATATCAAACAACAAAAGCAATCGGAAAACCGAACGTTTCTTTTAAATAATGGTGAACCAAAGTCTGCTTTCATCTAAAATACTTAAAGAAGAGAGGAATAAAAAAAATACTACTTACTTTTACGATAATAAATCATGAGTGTATACTTGCAACACTTTGTAGAACACTTACTATTTGTGGTGGTATGTCACTTGTGGTAAAACAAAAGAGTAAAACTCATTAGTTATTTTTTTTTGTTTGAACATAAACAAAATTTAAAAAGTGACAAAGAATTGGAGAAAAATAAAAATACTCAATAGAAATTTGAATTTTAAGCAATTAAAAACTAATTTTATTTTAGGTAATTACTATTGGTTTTATATCGTGATTGGAGGGGGAGATTCATTTCTGATATTTGATATTTATTTTAAATTTGAATATTGTGTCAATTATGTACAAATGTACAAACTATTAAGTTTAAAAGCATGGCTGCGAACTATAAGAAGAGTTGACGAAAAACCCAAGGATTGGATTGCGAACAAGCACAGTTATATTTGCAGTGTAGGGGAGACCGGGGCTAGTTTTCCCATGTAGTAACTTTTCCACCAAGCCTTACACTAGATAGGTGGGTGGGTTTTGAATTATCTTCGCACTAGAGCGACACGAGGGCTATTGGCGACGGGCGACGTAATTTAGAGCCATAGTCAAGTGACGAGCCGACACCTGAGTAGGCACCCAACGCAACCGTTAAGGGCGACAACGTACGCAGCGTTGGGAATTTAGAGCATATTTAACGTGCACTCCCTCTACACGAGGTATTATTCGTCAGGCATTTTTGGGGGCTGTTTATAGGTCGGCAGTTATTTTGGCGATGCCCAGACGCGAACCTAGGACCTTCCGCATGCAAGGCTAACCGACTGGGCTCCCCAACCACCGCCTTATACTAGAAATGAGCCTTTAGGAGGCGCCAAATGGTGGCTTGGTTTAATAAAGCAACCCGTTTTATGTCACCCACAAGAATTTTTGCCCAGTTGGTGTTGTAATATTTTCGTTAGAGCTGTTTTTGTGATTTTTTCAAAATTTAGTAAATTTTCATGCTTACATTCAAACCTAAATCAAACGTACTTTTAATAAATTTACAGTTTTAGCATTGTGTATGCTAAAATTTGGCTCCTCTCTCTATGTAACTATACATTCGTTTTCAAATTAAAAATTCTGCTCGTCAAGGTGCTATTAAATTCAAAATACGACAACAGGGCATGTTTTCCAAAATTTCACGGAGCAAGATTTCTAACAATGCTTTGTGGAAAAACGACCTCCAGCCTTTGTAAATAAAGCTTAATATTCCGAAAACCAAGGGTTTTTTTTCGTATGAACACGTAATGAAAAATAATTTTGCTCTAGATTCAAAATTGTCTACATAATAATAAAAAAGGAAGCTGAATGAACTTGTACTATTCTGAAGCAATATATGTCACTCTAAAAAGTATCAGAAATGGATGTAGTAGCAGAAAAGCATCCAGAAACTTAAATATTACCCATAGATCATGAATGATTTACACTGTAAAGTAGTAATTTGACATTTTGCACCCCAAAGTTCTTCGTCAATTGGCTTGTTAAAAAAAAAGGGGGGGAAGCAGTAACACCAAACTTTAGTTAATCAAGTTTTTGTAATTTTTAACAATACCTAGACAACCTCTTGAAAATAGCACCAAATTATAGACAAAAGGGGAATGTTTGTGTAAGTTTAAAGGGATCCAGATGATAATGACCTTCATTGAAATTGGTTAAAATAGTTTGGTATAATAAACTGTCTTTTTTTTTTTTTAAATACCTAGATTTGGGGAATATTTTTAGACATTTTAGTTTACAATAAATCTATTTTAAAAAAAATTATAAGGTTTTTCAAATGTGTTAAATCTTTTTAAAAATAGTTGGAAAATTTGCTTCATCACTTTTTTGCAGTTAGTTATAAAATTAAAATTAGGATGTCTATTTTAACCAGTCGTCATAGGCATAAAATAAGTGGTTAATTTGGATAGTAAAAATTGTAATTATTTGAGTTTTAATGATTTAACTTTCATTTACACTTTACATTTCAATCAATTAGATTGTTTGTGTAGTTATACATCCAGGATTTTTTGCAGATTCTTATACCTGAAATCAATTAACTGTTTGATCTAGGAAAATATCATATACTTAGTAAAAAAGGGACTATTTATACATGTTACATGTAAATATTGATAAAAGAATTAATAAACTTATAAATTTTTTAATAAAATGGAAATAAATTTGCTTATAATTTTAAAAAATTACAAATTTATATGAAGGTTATTTCAAAGTGCCTCAATAAAATACTAGTGTGAACTACCTTATTTTTTAAAATAAAATTTCTTTGATATTTCGGGTTTGAGGTATTAAAAGTAAGACATCAAATTCACATATAAGTATCAAAACATAATAAATGAGGTGATTATTATGAAATGAAAATTCTTCTATAAGCTATGGAGTATGCAGGTTGGTCAAGAGGATTGTAAATAATGAAAGAGTATTATAAATTAGTCATATGAGACGAGGAAAATTTTCATTGTTCAAAAAGAATTTCAACAAAAATGAGACTTTACTTAGGTCATTCGAATATTTACACATGAAAAATATTTTTACAGGTCTCAGCTATGCTTTATACATGCAATAAAAAAACTCAATCTAATCTTTTTCTTCTCTACTAGCTGATGGAACCCAGCGTTTCATAAGCACTTCCTATAAATAAAAAAAATAGGCCATATGAAACAGTAAACTACATATACATGAAATTAACGATTTCTCAACAACCATATGTACTAATTACCAAAATTTTATAGCAAAAATCATCTGCTAAAAGGCTTGTTATGGAGTTGGTTGGTTAATTAAATTAAGTTTTACTAAGCTCTGGAATTTCCAGGAAATACCACCAGCCAAATCTTACAATTTTGGCCCAAGTCATGCTATATAATGGTGTTAAAATGTTCACATGAGCACACAAAAAAAAATACTAATAAATAAATTTTTATTTTTAAAAAATTCTGCTTAATTACTTTCCTATCAACACAAATAAAGTTGAATCACATTGTTATGAATCTGGATATAACATACCTGGAAAGTAACAAACCATTCATAAAATCTAAAATGCCAGATTACTAATACATTTTTAAGATTGTAATCATATACAAACAAATGCAATTTGGCTATAGCAATCTAAAATTGCACTTTACGGTGTTTCTAAAGATTTCCTGCAGTTTCAACTAAACTTCTCTATGTGAATTCCTCAGTAACACCCATCTTTACAATGAAACCTACAGGTGGCCTACAATTGATACAGGAAAAAAAACGAAACCTCTTTTTTAAAAGTGTTTTCGGTCTTTCACTGGTGCATGCTGTACATTAGATAGATTTGGGGTTCAAACTAACATATATATTGCAAAAAATAACAGAGCTATACACTAAATGCAAATAGAACGGATAAAAAAATTCACATACCTCTACCTTGTATTGGGAAATACAAAAAGGAGTAATAATTTTCTGTTCAGATACTTGATGTGGTTTTATGACATATAAAAACATGAGACCCTGTAAGCAAATTGAAAAATAATAGCAGCACTCAAATTTTAATCAGTTAACTAGCGCATCTGTAAACATTAAAATGAGAGTTAATTCAACATAATGCATTTTTTTATTAAATTACCTAATAATTAGCTTCTCATAATATTAAAATATAATAACTATTATTTCTACAATGCAAATATACATTTAAGATAAAACATACTTATCGTTTTTATTGTAATAATTACTAGAACTACTTTAAAAAAATACTTACAAATGTATATAAAAAGTATTCCCTCTTTTTTTTTATAAGAAATTAAACTATGTGTTAAGTAGTAAAACTACTCAAATCGGGGTTTAAAACACGATTTCATTTTTCATTCTGATTTTAAAATACAATGATTACTCTGTACTATAAAGTAGAATCTTTACTACAGTACTTTAGAAAAGTATTTAGAAGAGTACTTGAAAAGTTCAAGTACTTTTCTAAAGTACTAGAAATTTTTGGTTTTGAATGTTCAAAAAATCTGACCTTTCCAACTGTATTGGTAACTCTGTTTAGAGCTAGCAGCGAACCCCAAGTAAATTGTCGCTGACCTCTTTCTTCTCTTAAACCTTGCTCCTTCACAGCTTTTACAATCACAGAGTATGTTGAATGGTAAAAAGGTGGTCCATCTTTATACAAAACTGAAATGAAAATAAATATTACTAATATATATCCTTATGCGCTGCAGCCGAATGTACAGATAAGTTAGTCAGACTAACATGAAACAGCATTGCTTAGTTCCAATGCTAGCTTTTCCCCCTTAAAATTAAAAGAATATTGAAACGAAATATTTTTAAAAAGTGACAATTAATAAAGCCAAAATGAATCAAAAATCATTTTTATTACAGATAGTTTATTTAAAAGTAAACTCGAAAGAATTGCAAGATTTACATAGTATATATGCTACATTTCTAACCATATCACATAACAATTATTTGTTACCTTGTTTTTATTCAATATATAAAAATCTTTTTGACCAAATATTGTCCAAAAAAGTAATAATTCTTATTTACAAGAACATTTGGCAAAATACAAATAAACTAAAGGGGATATATAAATGCTGTAACTTATTTTGGAGTACAACTGTAGATTATAGCCTAACATTATGCCATAACTTTTGAATAAATTTTCCTAACAGAGAATGACATAATAAAGCATAAAGCAAAATATATACAGTCCAACCCTGTTAATGCGAACTCGAAGGTAGCACCGAAACATTTAGTCTTAACCAAATTTTGTGTTAACCGTCAGGAATTTTTTTACATTGAACCAGTGAATAGTTTTTAAAAAATAACACCAAAAAATTATTCTAATTTTATAATGTAATACACTAATAACACATGTACAATTAGTAATTCAATTAATAAAGTTCATTTGATGTAGTACATACTACAGAAAAATTAAGAAATTTGTAGTGAACATAATTAAGAACAGCAATTGGATTAAAACTGACAAATCATGGGAGATTGTGATTTTCTCAGAAGTAGAAGACAATTTTTAAGTTCGTTTGCCTCTTTTTTTAATGTTTTGCTTTATTAGTTCTTCGTAACTTTGAATTACTAAGAAAAAAAACGTCAAATTCTGAATTTTTTTGTTCCAGTTAAGCAGGGATTTCGCCTAAACGATTTCGTGTTAAAGAGATTTTTTAGCTTTAGCTCAAAGCTTTATAAGCCGAAAAATGCTTTCAGTTCATCTGAAGCAAAATTTCTTGTTAAGCAAGTTCACGTTAACGAGGTTCGACTGTATAAGGAATAGAATTATCAAAATCAATAGGGAATATTTTTCATACCATAATCAACTCCATATTTAAGTCCACATCTCACTATCCACCCCTTGCTTCTAAAATGATGGTATGCAGTATACATAACAGGAAAATTTTTGTCTGCACTTCGTTCACAAAATTTATTCCATAGTTTGGATAGGTTTAGCGGCTATAATAAAATATGAAAAATGAGAAATTCTATCACATTTTTATACTGATTTTACAATTAACTGATAATTCAAAGAATATTTAACCTGTTATTGAACCAAACTTAAATAAATAATAATAATGAAATTTAATAAATACATAATTACATTTTCAGAACTTTAATAAAAAAAACTTAGCCATCAAATGGTTTCACACAGATACTGTGGAACCCCGATTGTATGAGAGCCAGAGAAAAGAAACACACTAAATGGAAAAACGTAAGAAGCAGGAAGACTTAATGGTAAAGAGACAAAATAGAACTAACATGAAATATCATTTGACTTAGAAAAAACATGCCAAATTGGGACATAGAATCGGGGTTACACTGTATATATTTTCTACTTTAAACATAGTTGAATAAACACCATGCAAAACTCAAAATATCCAGATGTCTACGAGCTTCACACAATGTTTAGTTTAAATGATGAATTAATTTGAAGAATATTTTTTTTAATAATAACCTACTCAAGAAAATAGTAATACATATTTCATATAGTTGTTAGAAGTACTATAAAAACTTTTAACACTATGATGTTTGTTAAATATTTAATTCATAGAATCATTTAGCAACAAAACAGTTCTTGAATTTGCAAATTTAGTAAAAAATTAATTCATTTTATTTTACCTACAATTTGAAAAATCCTTATTAAAATATTTTAGAAATAGATTTTAATAATGATATATAAGAGAAGAACAAAGTGTTCATAAAAAGTTTTCTTTGGAAATCCTTTAGAATTTAAGGTGTTTTGAATCCATAATGCTTTGAATACATAAATTAGTTCAATAAATGAATTTTACCTGGTTTCTTTCCTTTACAACAAGACATCCCAAGCCATACGACAAAAAATAAGCCTAAAATTAATAAGAAATCTTTATTGTTATACATTCTATTGTTATACACTATAAAAAAAGGAACTGTCATATGGTTTGAAATGAATAATACTTGATTAAACTCTTTACTTTAAACCATATGACCATTGCTTAAAAACAAAAACTCCATTGTTAAAAATATAAAAAAAAACTTTTAGCTCTAAGTACTTTAATACCTCTTCAAAAGTTAGTTGCAGACTTTCTTTTTCTACAGAATCGGGTTGTTCCATGCCACTTTCTTCTTGTTGAGTTTCACTATCCTCTGAAGACAAGTCAGAATCCGAAAGCACGACTTCGATGTCTTTGTTCTTTGGTTTGGGAGCTTCATCATCATCTTCAACACAAATGATTTCCTCATCCTGCAATTCTTCTGAGGGTGATGGGCTCTCCAGTCTAACCACATATAAAAAAATAGGTTATTACACACATTAATTTGATGAAAAATGCACTTTTAAGCTTATTTTAATTTGTGTTTGACAATAAAATGTCAAATAGTGAACCTATCGATTTTGCTGGAAGCTGTTTACAGTGTATTGAGATAAAAGTGGTCGATTCATATAATATTTAACATCCCATTTGGAGAAAGCACATACCTAACATTAGTAGAATCTGATAAAAGTTTATTTAAACAGAAAATAGAAAAAAATTGTAAAATAGACTACTATAAATGGTATGGGTATATTGTACTTGCAGAAAAAGTATTTAATAAAATTTCTTTTTGCATCAGGTAAAATGAAAATTTAGTTGTTCCCACAGAAATTATGTTTAAAATTTTTATTTCTGTACAACCAAGAGTAATTAATACAAAGCAGTTTCACAGTGGATCTAATATTGTAACCTACGGTAATAGTTATAACCTACTCTCTTTTTTTATTGATACAAGTGTAACAGCATAAGCTTTTTGTGATGGGCCTTTTAATTTTAACTACGGTCAAGTTGAAAGGCCAACACCTGAGCTGGCATTAAACACAATCTCATAGTTAAGCTGTACAGAGCACCAGGACATTGTACTTCACAGATTTAACGAGCACAACTGTGCCAGTGTGCTTGTGTTAAGTGTTTTTGTTCGATATTGGTTGCATTTTCCATTTCAGGAACTGGAAAGCAGTTTGGACCAACAGAAATAAATCAATACTGAGTCAAGGATCCTTGATCATGACCGACAAGCAGCATCCTATGCTATACCAACTGGACATCCCCTGCTGCCCCCAACCCTATCATAATGAAAATCTCCTGTTAGGTGAGTTCATGTAAACTGTACATTAACCATTAAAATTACAATACAAACCTGCTTTCCCTACCTCCTTGTTTGTTTTCCAGTAAACAGAGTGAGAGGAGCTCTTTTCGATTTCCTCCCACTCTACTTAGGTTTGAAAAGCAGTTACGATTAACCTCACAGTAGAGCCTCAAAAAAGGAAGGTTTAGAACAACACACTCGCATCGTTTCTTGAGAAAACCACACAAGGTGGTGGGGGAATCCAAGCTTGTGTTGTAATTGTACGGACTATAATTCAATTATGATAATATTGTATGCACTCTTAAATGTATTCTGTTTGTGATGCTTTCGAGATCTGAACCAGAATTCAAAATCATTCATTTAGTAGCAATGGCATGCATCCTTCAATGTAACTGAAGTAATATTCACCTTTTTCGTTTCCTGTCTCTTTTTTTATAACCTTTATCGTGATGAATCTGTTTTTTACAGCAAATTCGTGGAGCATTATTTGACAGTGTCCCTTTTCCAAAAAAACCCTAATAAAAGAAAAACACAATATTTTAACCACTTTAAAGTTTGTTTATGAATAAGATATTAAAAAAAATCTTTTATACAAAAAACTGCATTTAGCTTTAATTATAATGCTTCAAATATATTAATACAACTTAGTGGGTACAACTCCAACATACATGCTTTGGACAAGATGCAGAACAATATTTGTTACCAAATAGAGAAAACGTTCTAAGGTGCAAAGCTATTTATCACGATCACTACTCCTGTTTACTTCAATCAGCAATTTCTTAACAACCCTTGAAATTGCTATCAAGCACTGTTGAAAAACGAGGCAGCATCAGGAACTGGACCTAAACCGCATACACACAAACTGCTCCGAGAAATCCCTAATTCAGTGAATTCAAATTAATTTATATACATTGTGGGCAAGTAAATGATCAACTTTCTTGGGCTTAATCCTAGTCTATGATTAGTGACAAAAATTTTACCCTTTCCTGGGCCCTTGGCCGCCAATTTTTGCCTTTGCATAGGTATTTTAAGTTTTATCATTGTTTCCGGAGAAAACAACGAATTTGAAAACCATATTCTTCTAGAATTAACCCTTTATGAAAAGACTAGTAGAATTTGAAAGTATAATTACCTAAGTGAAAATCATGTGTTTACTAACCTTCGTATACAATAGTTTAATACTTTTTTCATCATGAATAAGTACACAATTATCTTCTAGATAACCTTCTGCACATTTCCACTCTGGATCAATTTGGTTATCACCTATATTATCATTACAGATAATTGGGAAAGGATATTCTTCTTTAGACCATTTGGTTTTCTTAGCAGCTGGTTTCAATAACAAGTTGTCGGTGTTGTCTTCCATATTTCACTGATAAAAAAAATAGGAAAAAGTTTATTTTGTAATTGATGGTAAAAGTTTTTTTTGTAATAGCGAATAGTTTTAATTATTGAAAAGTGGGTGAATGAACATTGCATTTTAGCGAGGATTAAAAGGATTAGAAAAACACAAAATATTCTTGTTATGTTAGATTCAGGCTGTCTATTTCTATTCTCCATGGAGCTTTAACGCAACTAATTACAGCTTGTATTTTAAAACTCTGGTCAAGTGATGAAATACACCCGAGCGAGCAGCCAAAGCAAAGCAGTCGGGTGCACTTGTTTAGGACTTTCGACAAATTTAACGAACACATAAGTCACAATGTACTAATAGCCATGCCCATACACTGAAATTTGAACCTTCTGACAGCCTGACCAGTCAGCCACCCAAAATATTCTTATTCAAAAACAAAAGGTTATTGTGTTTAGGTATTGTAGCTGGTTTTCTGCCTTACTAGTCTGTGGCTCGCTCAATCAGCAGGAAAGGTTGTTACAAACGAAAACAGAAGTACAACTAAGTCATGTGTTAGTTAGGCTAGAAAATAGACATTCAAATGGAATATCACTTCATAATTTATAAACCAAGACAACAATTAGTAGGTTAGGGATGTGGTTACAGAACCAAAATTGAAAGTACAAATAAGTCATATATTAGACAAGCTATAAAAAATACCTTAATCAGGAATAGGATCAGATTTACTGAACGGTCCCCCTTGGCGTGATTTTTTCGGATTTGGCGATAAATAATTTTTTCTGGCAACTGTGACTTTGACTTATGATTCCAATTCTATGACTTCGCACCGATGAAGTTTTCCGGCAACCCCATCGGACCGTTTGTTGGGTTTCGGTTCTGGTGGCAAATTTATATTGGAAATCGATCTATGGGATATTGTGCTCATTTCAGTTAGGTGCAAGGTGGCATATTTAAATTGGCAATTGCGCTCCCGCGTTTTTACGAGGATATTTTGTGATGGCTAAATGGGGAATGTCGGAGGTAAGTGCGCGAATGTTTGGTGAGAATGATTTGATGTGGTATGATGAGGATTTTGAAGTATTTGTATGGTTTGGATGGAAAGGCGACGTTTGAATTTTGTATGAAAGCGGGTTTCATTGCGGATAGTATGAATGCTGCAATTGAATGAATGCTGGCCCATTTTTGTCCTTTATTGATTGGATTCTCCGCGTTTACACCCCTCAATAGCCGACGCGGAACCCGGCGCATCCACGTTGAAAGCCTCTACCTTAGGAATATCCCCTGATAACTTATAATTAGTTAAGAAAACATAGACATTATAATAGAATACTAAAAATTAAATTATGCCAAAGTTTGGCACAGGGAGAATCATGAATACACATTTAGTTATCCAATTACAATTAAAATTGGAAAATACGGCCTCAACAAATGAATAATTAAATAATTAACATGTACATAAAATTATTAAAAATTAGAAGAAAAAATAAAAGAAAGAAATTACCAGTGAGCGTTTAGCCAACCAAAAATAAATTAAATAATTTTGCCGTAGTTTGTTTGTTTAGGTTTGTTTGTTTGTTTGACTGGTGAGCTTGCTGGTTTATGCTACATCGACGGTCGCTTGTTCTAGATATCATTCTTGGTTGTTGTAAGAGAAAAACTAACACTGTCAAACTTTGTAGGGGAGATTCATATAGGAATGTTTCAAAAGATGTAGGCTCTTATTTTCATTATTATCCGTACTGGATTTCATTGGTTGCTTCGGTTTCACGTACAAAAATTTTATTAGTTTGCTTCGGTTTCACTATCAAAATAACCGATGTAGATGAAAAGTAACTTTTCTTTCCATGGGCGTACCCACCATTAGGCAGAGGGGGGCAGCTGCCCCTCCCTAGAAAGGGCAAAGTGGGCCCAGGGACCCGCTTGTCCTGTGGGGGCCCCTGTATATATTATGTAAAAGGGGAAGTAATTTTTTTTTAATCGAGTCCATTTGTTTGCAATCGGGGCACAGGGGCCCACTTTGCCTCTAGTGGCCCCTATATATAATATATATATTATATTAAAGGGGCCTACAAATGTTGTTCAAATTGAGGCCCGTGTTCCCGATTGGTTCTCACTTGGCCTATGTGGGGCCCAATATATTATATATAAAGGGGCCTACATATTTTTCAAATCGGGCCCACTTTCCTCTGAAACCACATATTAATGTATATTACTAAATGGTAAAAGGAGTTTACGTATTTTGTTCAAATTGGGCAGAATCTGATCCCAATTGGGCCAACTGCCTTTGGAAGCCCTAGGACCCGATCAAGACTTTTATGCAAGTGATGCTTGCCCTGGATTTTGGGGCCCTCTGAACGCAGCGTCTGTCTAATACATCATACATCTAATACATGGGTAACTGATAGGCCAGAAATATTATATTGGGTAACCAACTTGTTTCAAATTAATGGTTAAATTTACCCTACATTAACCAAGACTACGTAATTGTTGTTGTTTCAAATTGCTATAACCATTGTTTGTTATATTCTTAATCCAATATGGTAAAGCAATAGGTGATAGCACAAGATTTATTTAAGGGTTGATTTGGGGGGCCCCTTCAAGTTTCAAAGAGGAAGCCCTGTCTTCAATTGCCTATTCGGTGATCGGGCCCTGGAGGGCCCTTATATATTGTACATGAAAGGGGCTCCGAATTTTGTTCAAAATCAAGAAAAATGTCCAGACAAAATTTAGCTTCTCAACATTAAGATAGGAGATTTTATAGTCTTTAGAAATGAAAGAAACTTAGAATTAAAATTGTGAAAACAAATATTTGTTTAAACAAATTTACTTGTGTTCAAGATCGTTGAAATATTGCATTTCTTTGAGCACTTAAATTTTATTATAGAAATTGAATGCGTTGATTTTTGAATAATTTGCAGGAGGCCCCGAATTCGCAGTTGGGTAGGCTCCAAGTATTATAAGTATAGGTCCCCTTTTAAAGCCACAATAATTAATAGAGGCCCCTTTCAGAGAACGCATAGGCTGGTTGCAGCATTTTCAAATAAACTGGAAAAACAAATGGAGTGCTTAAAATCGATTTTTTTATATTTCTAAATAATTGTATCTCTCTATATTAAAAAAAGTAAGTTCTTTTAAAGTGTCAGCAGCCATAACATGATGAAATATTGATGTTAGAAGCCCAAATTTTTTTGGGAAGGTGTGTCTCCCTTATGCCTCGACCTTTTTTTTTCAAATTTCCAATTAGTTTTTTAATTAAAAATAAAAATTAATTTCTCTCTATGTTAAAGTATAGGATTTGAAAGTGTCAGCAGCCATAACATGATGAAATATTGATGTCAGAAACCCAAATTTTTTTGGGAAGGTGTGTCTCCCTTATGCCTCAACCCTTTTTTTTTCAAATTTCCAATTAGTTTTTTAATTAAAAATAAAAATTAATTTCTCTCTATGTTAAAGTATAGGATTTGAAAGTGTCAGCAGCCATAACATGATGAAATATTGATGTCAGAAACCCAAATTTTTTTGGGAAGGTGTGTCTCCCTTATGCCTCAACCCTTTTTTTTCAAATTTCCAATTAGTTTTTTAATTAAAAATAAAAATTAATTTCTCTCTATGTTAAAGTATAGGATTTGAAAGTGTCAGCAGCCATAACATGATGAAATATTGATGTCTCCCTTATGCCTGGACCCTTTTTTTTTGTTTTTCAAATTTCCAATAAGTTTTTTAATTAAAAATTACAATAAGTCTGCCACAAAAAAAACTTATTCCTTTTCTGCAAAACGCCACAGAAAAACATCAGAAATGTGTGATTTTGTTACGTTCTTTTTAAAGAACAGATGCTCTCTTTTCTGTTCTTTTAAAAAGAACAGTTCTTTAACTTGTTCTTTTTACATTGGTTTTGTGTTTATATGTACAAAAGGTTTACAGATTTTTTTTTATACAAATGATTTTGCCTTAAAATATATTATAACAAGATATAAGGTTTATAGATTAAATTATGTAAAAAAATATAGTAAAAAATTATGACAAAACCATTTTTAATAAACATTTAACATAACAATTACTCTAATAAACATTTTCAATAAACAAACATTTTGTAACAAAATTACTTTAATAGATTAATTCTGCTAAACTGGAATAAAAAAAAATCATTTTTTTATAAAAAGAACAAAAAGTTTTTTTTTTTTATTTTCGGAACAGGTTGAAACTATCACGTAATTTTATCTGCTTTTTGTCTTTTTCGTGCAGCTGGCCTTTTTTTTTATTTAATCTCGGTGTTTTTTTATGACGATATATTATGTTTCGCTGTTCGCTCAACTTTTCTTTTATTTCCATCTGCCGATGGCTTTCTTTTTCTTTATTTAATCTCTCGTTTTTTTTTTTTTTTTAATTTTTATTATTCGTTCGCAGCAAAACATCACAACACCACGGTAGAAGAGTTTTATTTTATTTTTTTATTTATCCTGAAAAATTTATTCTTATAGATGCGAATAAAATAAACTTGCACACTCGAATCGACATATTCCTTATTGTTTTTTAGAAAGTTTTTGAAGATGTTTAAAAAATGGAAGTATCAAGATATGAACAGGTTAATTACTTTGGGGGGGGGGGGGCAAATTTAGAAAGTTGCTCTTGTTAAACATTGTTTTATGATTTGTTGTATAGCTAACATATTAAGCGAAATGTTTTTTAGCTTCCACACTACGTTTATAACATAAAAAGTGGAAGGTATTATAATCGTTCAATCCGTTTGTATGTCACCCACTTTCACAGAACGAACCGCAAGTCGCACAAACAAGTGGGATACGTCATTTTGAAGCAAAAAATCAG
The DNA here is from genome assembly GCA_019343175.1 of Oedothorax gibbosus. Taxonomy (NCBI): domain Eukaryota; kingdom Metazoa; phylum Arthropoda; class Arachnida; order Araneae; family Linyphiidae; genus Oedothorax; species Oedothorax gibbosus. Next base: position 291,175 of record JAFNEN010000494.1, read on the forward strand.
GCTAGGTTACATTCCAAATTTCATTAAAAAATTTAAATTAGAAGTATATTTAAAATTTAAATAACTAAAAATTTAATATACATTGAAGTTTATGTATCTGTCCATGGTCTACTTAACTTTGTCCATGGTCTACTTAACTTTGTCCATGGTCTACTTAACTAACTACTTAAAAAGAACCTAAGAGTAAACAAGTAGGTTTGTAACAGAATCTGTCACTTAACTCGCTTCCACATATTTGTGTTTAACAGGAAAAAACGCGCCAAACACAACATTAATTCTATATTTAACATTTACAAGCTAAATTTGGCTAGTTTCATTTATTTTATTTCGAAAATTCAATAATTATTACTTATCGTTTGCAAAAATTAATTTATATTTTAAAGAATAAATATGTCATATTCCTCGCTTTTAAATAGAATGAAAACATTTCATATATCAACATACAAAGAATCCGTAGTGAAATATATTTGACGCCATTTCATACTGATCGATTTCGCAAAAATAAATTTATTTAAATTTATTGTATAAAAGAATTAAAGTTTCTCGAGCGATTGTTGCGAATGGCAAAGGTGATTTAATTCTAATAAAAACAGGGCCTTTAGCTATTTGTAATTCAAAGTTTTAAACGCCAAAATTAACTTTTTTCATTAATCTTCTTTCTCAGATTTAATAATTAGACTTTATCGTTTGCTAAATTTGTTTGAAGTTCGAAGAATAATGATGTAATCTTTTTTAATAAATATTTTTGTGTCGCCACAATTTCTCATTTACATTTCTTTCGAAAATTCACTTATTTATAGTTTGTTAAATTAATTTACAGTTCAAAAAATATATAATTAGTACAATTGATGCTTTAAAAATAAAAGAGAAACTTTGCATATTTTTTTATGCCAAGTTAGAATTCTCTATGCATCTTTCTACATACATATATATAGAACCATTAAAAGAACTCTATTGTGATAATACAACAATCCAAACCGAATTATATCACATAAATAAATATTTTTTCAAAAGTGTATTTTTATTTTAACAAAAGTTTCTCGTACGTTTAACGAAATGGCAACAGTGAAAATATTGAATAAAAATAGAATTTGCATGTTATTTCAATGTAGATTAAATTTTTAGTTATTTAAATTTTAAATAAGCTTCTAGATTAAATTTTTTAATGAAATTTGGCATGTAGCCTAATCTGATTTTTTGCTTCAAAATGACGTAATCCACTTGTCTGTGGGACTTGTGGATGACAACAGTGAAAATATGAATAAAAATAGAATTTGCATGTTATTTCAATGTAGATAAAAAATTTAGTTATTTAAATTTTAAATAAACTTCTAATTTAAATTTTTTAATGAAATTTGGAATGTAGCCTAATGTGATTTTTTGCTTTAAAATGGCGTATCCCACTTGTCTGTGGGACTTGTGGTTCTTTCTGTGAAAGTGGGTGACAGACGGACAGACAGACAGACGGACTGAACGATTATAAAACCTTCCACTTTTTACGTTATAAACGTAGTGTGGAAGCTAAAACAGTCTAGGTTAATTCTGCGAAATTAACGGGGGTTGGCGAGTTATTACTGAAAAAAATGTAATACAATATATTTTTTTAAGTAATATAACTCAGCGGCCGCGAAGCGGTCTAATGTAATTGCGCAGCAATTCCCGTGGGTTTGCGAGCGACAGCGAGCAGGGGGCGGAGAGGAAGAATCCAAGAATACAAGCTTGCGACCCAATGAGATTGCGCAGCAATATCCAAGGGTGCGAGCTTGCGGCTGAATATAACTATATTACCAAGGCTCGACATAATTTTGTCATAGATACAGACCTGGATGGCAAAATATGCATAGGCCTGTGCAAAGTTGGGTTGGAAAAGTTACGTTCACCGGCGAGCCGGCCGCGTAGCGGCTTATGGGAAACCGGGGGTTGGCAAGCAATAGCGAGCAGGGGGCGGAGCCCCCTAGTAGTAAAAATAAATATAATTTACAAGAAATGTGCACAAAAGATAAATCATGTTATTTTCGTTTATGTTACTGTTGCTCACAAGACTGAAAACCCAGTATACTTAGGACTCACGCTTGATGCTGAACTACGTTTCACCGAACAAGTTCATAAATGTGCCAACAAATCTCTTAAAAAACTCATTATCCTAAAAAGTCTGTGTGGCACAGACTGGGGCGCAAATCCCAAAACGCTTAAAACCACATACACCACATTAATTAGACCTATCATGGAATACGCTTCGCCAATTTGGTCGCACGCCTCGAAATCGGCTCTAGAAGAGATTGATAATGTTCTGGCCAGAGCCACCAAGATTATCACGGGTGCTGTCTCCTCAACTAATAACATCAAGTCGCCACAAGAATGCGGCTTGCAGCTCCTAGAAAACAGAAGAAAATATTACACCATGAAATTCACAAACAAGATCAGGAGTTGTGAAAATGATCATATTGGAAATAAAGTCTTTAGGAAGAAAAGCAAAAGTACAAGACTTAAGCGATCCTCTACATTACTGTACGACCAAACGATCAGACAGGATATTGGACTTGGACATCACACACATGACATCCTCAAGGAAGCACCTCTGCCCTCGCTTCTCCCCAAAAATACCAAAATTGTTACTAATCTCCTCGAACCATGCTCCAAAAACGAACTAGCTTCAATCATCAGAACTAAAGGAGAAAAAACCATCGAATCATATTCATGCAGAGGCTTTGTTCAAGCCTTTACAGATGGGTCGTCCGATGAAACTCTGGAAAACGGAGGAGCGGGCGTCAACTTTATTTTCCCTGATGGTAGCACAAAACAATTCAAATTCGGAGCTGGTAGAATTGCTTCCAACTACACATGTGAACTCTTCGCCATCCAAGAAGTCCTAAATACTTTTTCTTGTCTCCAGGAAACTGAGAGAGCTGGAGGTCTTATTATCTTCAGCGACTGTAAAGCTGCTCTCCAGGCAATTCAAAAGGGCTACACCAAGCAAGTAATCAACATACACCGTGCCCTGGAAAAACTGCTAACTCTAAACATACATTGCATTCTGCAATGGATACCCGCACACGTTGGTATTGATGGAAATGAGGCAGCCGACTTACTAGCCAAAAAAGCGAGACATCTCAATGAAGGATCCTTTCATCTCGTCACACTCAGCGACATCAACTCAGTGGCAAAATCAAAATTCAGGGATACGACCATCAAGTTAAAGAACCAAATTTGTGAATTAACAACTAGCAGAACAATAGCAAAAACCTTAACTAGACGGAAAACTGGACATCTGGGGGGAATGAAAATCCAGCCAGACGGCTCCAGAAAGTACCCCACCTGCAAAATCTGCCTCGACATAGAACTAAGTCCAACACACATTTTCTCATGTCCACCCATCCTTGCAAAAATGCAACAGATTAGTGACTCTCCGCAAGATGACCTTTATTCCCAAAACTGCCTTCAGATTGCTGAGGCTGTGTGGAACACACACGGTCACATCTAATACCTCAACCTATCCATAGACAAGACAACAACAACAACAACAACTCACAAGTATTTTCTACCAAACGTGGAGGCTTTGATAAATTAGCGGTTCTTCAAGAAAAAGAATTTTTAACATATTTAAAAACCCTCTTTAAAGATTGGTCCGCCCATTCTACACACTATAAATTGTCACTTCAACTCGACTGCGAATGTATTCGTATTCATATTCGAATATAAGATTCTCGCCTGCTTCTTGTTTATTACAATTAGAGTTAAATTTCCTTTTGCTTTTCAATTTTCACATTAGCTTTTTTTTTTTTAATTTAATACAATTTATTTCTGGACAATTTGATTCAATTAACTAATAGCACTTTGAAATAGCACGCTAATTTTAAGCAATCGTGGCTTTCCGAACCATACTTAAAAGTGTTAGGGGGAAAAAAGACCCGTTCTTTTATATAGATTCGATTGACGCTTGTTTATTTCTGTTTTCTTTATTAGTTTCAAGTCAGAACAAAGAATACTTGTTCAAAGTATTTTCACATTTAACAAAGGAAAAGTAGGCAAAATGTGCATCGTATGCGATTTTTATAAGTACTTTCCCACACACCATGAGATGATACAGCTGTCGCTCAGAATACCCATTACGTTTTACCGATGCTGGCAATATCGGGGTGCAATATTGGTTTGAATCGATGTGCAATATTGGGCGATATCGGCAACAAGAGCTCAGAAATATTGGCCGACGTCGGTTCATACCGATCGGCCAATGTATAATGGACTACATTTTACCGACGCTGGTCAATATCGAGGTGCAATATTGGGCGATGTCGAGCGATAACCCTTTATCGATATATTAGGTAAGATTTCATTGCTGATTTGACCAGTATTAAAGGGGAATTGGCGCGCTAGGCCACTGGTCTCCAAAGCAAAGTGTATTAGTGTTAATCCAATGGAGAAAAAAATATTTTCTCTGCCACATTTCTCCGGCTGTATTGAATATTTTTACAAACGGATTTTTTATGTGATACATGTAGCTGACTTACAGGTTTCGACAATTCCACTTTTTAAAATTTCTTCAAATATTTTTTTTAATTTTCAATAAATAATTTTACACAAAATATTTAAAGCAATTTTAAAAAGTCTTGTAAGTTATCTACATTTATTATTTAAAAAAAACTGTTTGTAAAAGAAGAGAGAAAGATCGGGAAGATCCGGATCGTAAAGATCCGGAGAAATGTGGCAGAAAAATTAGTTTTTTTCTCATTTGATGAACTCTAAGGCACTTGAGTAAGGAGACCCGCGGTCCAGCGCTGCCATTTCCCCCTTAACGGGCTTTTTTTTATCAATTATATCGCAATAAAAGTTTTAAATTTTACCCACTTTCTTTGTAGCATTTTCCCAAAAAAAAGAAACTTGCTATTTCGACGTGTATAATTTTAGTGATTAAGAATAAAAAAGAACGAAATATCTACTTTAAACCTATATCAATATATTGCATTTCTAGTGTATATTTAAATATTAACCACTCGAATTACATGTAGCAAGGTTCTGTTGAAGAAAGAAGAAATACAGAAAAGTTAACAAAATTAGAAACTATTGTATATTAAATTAAATTGCTCAAAACATCATGACAATACTGGCAAAAATTGCACTACAAAATGGAAAATTACTAATACTTGTATTAAATAAAACAATGTAGTGCACAATCTTGCTGCCTCCGCCATAACCATTTCGAATCAGCAATCAGCAGTGCATTTCGTTCTTCGTCTAAAAATTGGTGAGTACTTTAATGTGTGAATAAACTAATATAATGTTAAATATTTTAGATTGTAGTAACAAAATATCGAAAAAAAAACCATCTTGTTAATTTTTTTACACCTGTACGATTAACTTGATTGGCAAATCCTTTGCTTTGTTTACATTTGGCAGATGTGCGTAATTTTGGATCTTTGGATGGATTTAGCTGCTTTCCTTTTGAAATTTTTTTTGTTGAGTTGAAAAATGTTTTACTTTCCCCAAATCGACCCCTATCACAACTATATAGTAGATTTAAAGATATCGTAGAACTATATCGTTAAAGCTCATAACTATTACTACCAAGAAATTTTTTTGCCTGTCATTTCTTAAAGCAGCATATGTTTCAATTGATGAATCCAGCTTAATCTACTTTTTTCTGTGAATTCACACATTTCAGTCTAATTTTTTTTAGAAAGTGTTAAAATGAAGCATGAAGATGCCGACACAACATCTATTGCCAAAAGAATTCGAATGGTCCTGGCTGGGTGAGCGGATTGGGATGACAAACGACTTCAGAGAAATTTTTAAAATTTAGACATATATTCAGCATCGTTGGATTTGTTAATTAGTTGACTTACTTGTGTTTCCTTTTATGTATTTAAGTGTTTGTATATATTTGATTTATTGTTTTTTATAATGTATGATTGTAAGAGTCTTGTATACTTTGCCAACTATTGTAAACGGGTCAAGGCCCAGTACAATAAAATTTATTATCTATCGATTTTTGTACAATACAGCTTTGCTATTTTTGTATTATCTTTTTATTAATTAACATTGAAACAGAATTGCCAATGTGTGTGATTGGTAAGTATTTACTGCGCAGATGGCAGATCTGGAAATATACTTTCAATATTGACCGATTTCACCGAGTCTTGGGAATCGATTCAAATCTTTCCTATTTTTAAGTAAATATTAATTTTGAAAAAAATTACAATGCAGAATTCTGTGATTGAAAAATATTGCGAAACATAATATTTGCCTTTTACACTTGCGAAATACTATAAATTGCAGTAAATAAGTATTGCCTTTTTGTAATTTCCTGATGAACTCAAAGAACGGGGAATCTGGTGAAAATCGGTAAAAAAATGATCGTTCATCTGATACGCTCCAAGTTTGGACGATACTCATGCGACATTGGCCAAAATTGTTGTGCTACCTTGGTGTAGACATCATGCCCCAAAGGTTATTCGTACCTTCGGAGGTTCTGTACTTGTCTTACACATTCTGTACTTGCCATTTATAAACCAGAAAATATACGACCAAGGTTTAACGACATTCCATGTACATATGGGAATAATGGAGGTTAAATTTGCAGTGGTCAACAGTTCCATTGCGTTCTATACTTCGTTAAGTTCTTACGAATCCTCGCAATTAGCTATAATTACAACACAAATGTATGCATACAATGGATTTTGCAAGAACCCATATGGGTTTTCGATTCCAAGAATACAAGTATGTTTAGTAAGATTACAGGCCCAGTCCTTTGTCCTCGACAAATTCATGAATTCGAGTAAAAATCAAAGTATTTTATTACTTTATGTATGACAATAGGAATGTTTCCTATGATGTAAGGCTCTTGTTTTCATTTTTTCACATCCTGCGATTTCATTGGTTGTTTCGGTTTCACTCTCAAAATGACCGTCATAGATGAAAAAAAGAAACTTTTCTTTCTATGCAAGCTTTCTTTAACAAATGATTTGATCAACCAACAGTACAGCAAGAAGTTGGCCGTTTAAAAATTTAATAAGTAAAATATCCTTTTAAAACTCACTTTCGAATACCGAAACAAAAGTAATTCCAGACAAAAAATGAAAACAAGACCGCTGGAGCTGAAATGACGACAATTTCCGAAAACAAATTTTAAAAGATATGTTTAAAAAATGCGTGTAAAATACTTCAACACTCGATAAGAAGTAGATTTTAAATTATTATATTCATTTAAGTCGAAAATCATCGGGAAAAAATGGAAGGAGAAAAACAGCTTTAAAGTTTTGAATGTATAAAATGTAAATAGTACATAAATTTATGTATATAAAATATCCTTAAGAGTATAAAGTATCATCTTATGGTTTCTATGACTCATTTAACTTAACCTTCAAATTAAAGGGGTTGGCGAGTGACAGCAAGCAGGGGCTCAGAGTCCCCTAGTTAAATTTAATTTTTGAGCCCACAACAATATACAAACACAATTAAATGTTTTATTACTACTTATGTGTATAATGTATTTTGAAATTCTAACTTTTCATAAGACTTAACTGAAGATTGTAACTGTATTTTTACTGTCAAATACGTCACTTAAAATCAGTAATTCGTCACTTAAATCATGATGTTTTAATTTGTTATTATTCTTATTTGATAATTTATTGTTCTTTTGGAAGGTATTTATTAGTCTGTGTTTTTTTTCAAACTGGGCTGATTTCTCTTTATATACTCATTTAAATTGTTTTCATAAATTCCAGCAAGTATGGTATGAAAAAATAGGGAGAGATTTAGGAATTCTATGTCGAGTGAACGGAAATGTTATTGCTTGGAGATTTTTATTATAAATTTAATGGCAAGTCTTTAAATAAAAGGGTAATTAGGCAAATTATTGTCCTTAAAATAACCAAAGGAAATGAGAAACAACCACATAACTGTTACAACCTTTCCTGCGCAAATGAACGGGTTTAGAATAAGAAAATGACAACTAGAAATGTCGCTTTTCCTAATTAAACGCGCCGCCCCGCATAAAAATAAAAGATGCGTACATAAAAGTAAGCTCATGATATTTAATTATACTGCTGTAATGAGTTCCATGATTTCTCACTCCGTTCACTAAGCAATGGGACACAGATGTACAGAATGGCCTCTTCCTTATTTCTTTCGAATGTTTAAAAAGGATATGTCTGGTATTTAGATAGAGCAGTAGTTCTTAGTTCATGTTTTTCATTTATCTTTATGATCACTTGTAATAGTCTCATTTATTTTCTCAATTTCTGCCAGTTTAAGCGAAAGTTTAGCATTTAGTTTGGAGTTTGATTTATTCTTTTGGGTCTCAAGTGAAATGTATTGGATTATTGCTGAGAAATTGAAAAACATGTCGAGTTCAAAGTAAAAACACACTGAATAACTGTCATTCAAATCAACAAAACGAAAAAAAGTATTGGTCGTACGACTTATAGGTTCAAAACTTAATGGGGTTTAAAAAAAATTCTTATCAACAATGTGCATTATAAAGCTATTATACTTTCACAAAGAATGTGAGGTTTCAGAGGTTTTAACAAGTATAAAAAAACTCATTCTAGATGCATATTTTTCAATTTATTGTCCATAGCAATTTTTTAACTATAGAGTTTGTCCAAATCTTTTCTTTAACAGTTGACTCTATAAACTTCGCTAAATTTACCTAAATAACAAACTAGTTATAAGTTTTAAAAAAAAGCATATTTTCACAAATTTCAAACAAACCAGCATTTCATAGGCTTAGATACACAAGCGAACGGAGGCCATTGAAAAATGCCAGAATAACTTTTTCTTGTTATATCACTCACATTATAAAATAAGCAACCAACAAAAAGATACACAAAAATAATATTTGAATATAGTAAAATAACTAATAATTAATCGACTTTAATAAATAATTATTAAAATTTGAAAACATTCATAAGAAAACATAAATTCATGAAATAATTTTAAACAAGTATAATTTTTTTTAAAAAATGGGTGTTATTATCTTGGCTAAAACTGGAGTAAAAAAACGTAAATTGCAAGATCTTCTTCTCTTTCGTTTAACGGGGCGTGCAGTATCTAAGTACTGATTGTTGTGAGGATGGGAGAAGACACCAGAAAAAAAGTTTCCTATGTTTATGTGACTTTCGGCGTCTCTGAAAGCCCTAACAAACCAGGCGGCAGGGTCTTCAAGTGCTTTTGCCTCACATGTTTATGTATTCGAAGAAGGGAGGTTCCAAAACTTTCCCTCTATAACTTTTCGTTGCCTGGACTATAAAATATAAACTAAAAGGTTGTTTCCCAAACTTTGAAAGAAATTAAGATAAAAACTAACGAATATCAGTACACTCAGATTAGTAATATACAAAAGTATATTACACCTTATTGTATTACGTTAATTAGATAAGTACATTGCATAAGCATCCAGAAATATCTATATTTAGGTAAGTACACTAAATGATCAAAATGGTGATTGAAATTTCAAATGCAGTCGAACCCCTTTAACGCGAACTCGAAGGGAGCACTGAAACATTTCGTGTTAACCGAATTTTATGTTAACCGTCGGGCATTTTTCTTATCACACTGAACCACTGTATAGTTTTAATAAAATTAACATAGAAAAATTACTCGAATTTCACAATGTAATCCACTAATAATACATGTATACAATTCGTAATTCAATTATAAAGTCCACCATTTGTAGTAGTACATACAATAGAAAAATTAAGAATTTTTTTAAGGAAACACAATTAAGTGTTCTTAACTGCAATTAGAATAAAATTGACGAATCATAGGAGATCTCGTGATTTGTCAGAAGTAAAAGACTATTTTTATAACGTTCGTTTTCTTTTGCCGCTTTTTTAAATGTTTTGTTTCATTTGTTCTTCGAAACTTTGAATTACTAAGAAAAAAAAATCAAAGTCTGAATTTTTTGTTCGGGTTAAGCGATATTTTTCCTTTCGCGTTAAATGATTTTTTAGCATTAGCCCAAAGCTTAATAATAATTTCGTGTTAAGCGAGTTCGCGTTAACGAGGTTCATGTAAACGTTGCTCTAAAACAAACGAAACTGAAAAGCGAAAACACTAGCTAGTACTAATTTATTTATATAAATTTTCCGTGAATTTGTGTTGTATCTTCAAAAGAATTTGCTATGTTTCTTAAATTATGTTCAATTTATCATAGTATCTAAATTTATAAATTTTTTGAATAATTTAAATTTTATTTTAATGTCTAAAGCCTACATAATTGTGATTAAAAATATCTAAAAACTTAAGACTTTTTTTCAATATTTCAATGGCACTTTTTAAAAAGTATTCTAAATTTAAGTTAATACCCGTAATCTCTTTGACGCCAATCGGATTATTTGATTGTACAATCTACATGTATCTACATGTTTTACATGTATCTACATGTAATTTATTTGATCTACATGTAAAGCATTTGTTGGAATGAAGATTAATATTTTACCAACAGTTTGTTTAACTTTTAAAGCAGGTTTGCAAACGATAACATGATTAGCAGGAAATTTTAGTGTTTTCAATTATTGTGTTAAAAGAGGTATTGGAAGCTAAAATTTAACCAAATACTGAGCCACAGTAGTTAAAAGTTAGTGTTTGTAACACCGTATCTAAAAGATTTTTCATTTGGAAGTTTTGAAGTCTCTTTTACGTATTTCTACATTATTTTATTTGATGTTGGAGTCAGTGTTTATTTTGTATCTGTAAATACATTGTACACTGCAAAACATTTGTGCAAAAATACAGTACATTTGCTCCATATTCACAGCGCTTTCTGTTGTATTTGATTGCAGCTGCTGTTGTAAACACAATTATACAACACTCTAATATAGTTTCCCAGCTTGCGCACGCGTACTGTAAGTGACTTTCCGTGGCCTTGGTCAATACTCTTCTTTTCAATTAATCGGAAATTCAAACTTGATCGCGGCTCTGGTACATGTGCTTTAAAATTACAGCAAATTTGTAGAGTTCAGAGTATAGCACCCGTGCTGGTAAACGTGGCTCAAATTTTTTAACAGTGTTGTAGAAACGGCCCTTTTCTTTCGTGACAGGCGAAGTGTTTTTTCAAACTAAAAATAATATTGTCTGTAAGCACCCCCCTCATTCCCAAAGCTCAGAGGGTATCGCACTGGCACCCAATTACCGGTGGCTAACAAGGCTGCTAGAGTTACGACTCGACAAACTCGGCACAATGATTAATTACACTTTTCAGTGAGTTCGTTTCGGATGCCAAAACCTCAACCACTGCCTCATTTTGGGTCAGTGAGAGTTAAAATGTGAAGATGATTTTAAAGCTAACAATCATTGAAATAAGAGTGAACAATTGGGTTAAATTAATAAATAAGTTTTTGAAAAGAGTAATACATTCTTTACTTGCATGACATATTTCAACATTTTTAGTACTAATACTGAACTAACAATATTAAAATCGGAAACGATTAAGAAATCAATGATAACAAATTGACTTTTTTAGAAAAAAAAATCGTATTGTGGCGAGTTTTGAAATTTTGATTAGATTAATATAACAAGAGTTGTTATGTTTTTGAATCAAATCAGCTTCGGATTTAATTTAAAATTAGAAAGTTTACTTTTATTTCCAAAATTCAATAAATAAAAAAACTTTTCAATTATTATTATTATTGAAAGAAAAACGCATTCTTAATAAAAATTCAATATTCATTGAAATTATCCACAGACACAGAAATTTTGTACAATTTATGACTTTGAGTTAAGTCTGTCGTCCAGTTTTGTATGTGTATACATTTTAACATGCTTGTGGTTAAACATGGCGCACTGTACATACTACGTTTCTACAGAGATAGAGGTAAATGTTTTTAAATAACCGACCTGTAAAGATGCTTTAGTGCACTTCCATATCATTCCAAAATGCCTATGCTTACAAGAGTAAGAGAAAAACCAAATAAAAAGCTCTCACAGGAGGTAAAAAAGCTCCTCACTAAGAAGAATACTTGTTGTTCCTCATCATCCCTGATGACGAGATCTTGACACCCTAAATAGTCTACTCGTTAATTGCCCGTTTAAATCATTAAAGAGCGCGCCGGGCTGTATTTATCATGGCCAAGATGGATTGTCAACTTTCTGGCGACAAACGAGTGTATATCCTGCCTCCAGCCCGATGCTGATAGGCGCTGACACTGGAGGAGGGTTGTGGCCTATGCCGCTGTATATGGAGCACAAGTCCCCTTTTAAAGAGCAGACATCCTCAGTTCTTGTTGGTTATTAACCATTTTTCAGATTTGAATATAAGGCATACTTTTATCATTTTCCCGTTTTAAACCTTTGCGTCGGAGGAGAATCATGTATATTCCAGTGCAACTTAGCGACTCTAAATTAAAAATTTAAAAGAAGTGTTACCGATAACTTCCTTCAGCAGCTGTATCAGCTTATTAAAATTCAATAATCAACCAAATAAAACAACCTTAGGCCACCTACAACCCCTAGAGTTTAGAAAATTCATCTTATCCTGTATTTTACCCTCACCGCACAAGTTGAAAAGTTTACTTATATGAAAAGAGCAAATATTCACGCGATTCCCTTCCTACATATCATTTTAAAAAGCATTTAAAACAAAACTAATGATATTTAATTAATTCGATTTTTTTAATTAAAAAAATCTTTTATTACGTCATAGATAACATATACAAAATAACACAGACTTATTTAGTTTCGCGTCTACTAGAGTTTTTTAGTTGGACAACCCCCTTTCCAAATCTTCCTTATCTTCAGTGGATTTGAGCTTGATCATCTCAAGATCTGTCTCTCTTCGTCTCTCCTTTTCATCTGGTGGTACTAGGATGGTACACGTATACACATAATGTTATTCTGATGGTATCTGGGTGCAAGCACATACCGCAAACCTTAGAGGATACACAAATTCATCAATTTTACAACAATTTCAAATGGACATTGACTCGTTAATGAATAGCATTATCAGTAATATATAGGATGAATGATGATGCTAAAGTTGGCTGTAGAAATATGTTAGTGCAGGCGACTACGTAATAGCCATGTTGCATTTTATGCATAAAATATTGTTTGCATAGAACACTGTTTTTTTTTTCATATTTCGCAACTTATTTGCTATAAAAAGAAGGAGAAAATTCAAAGTAAAACTCAATAAATTACACCCCTCTTACCACTACAAAATGGAAAACAAGCTTTGTCTAGAATCAAAAAATTGGAAAACGAGCTTTTGCATTGACAATCTCTTAAGTGAGAAAACGTCTGGTGATTCTAATGAAGACAGTTCTTTTAGAGAATCAGACAACATTAACAGTTTACAGGAAGATCCAGAAACTGGAATCGACGGTAAGACAACTAATTCCTTGATAAATATTTCTTTTTTTTTTTAATTCTACTTTCACTACAAAGAAGATTGTTTGAAAATATTTTTTCCGATTGTATACTTCTAAGTACTCTGAAAACTATACTATAAAAAAATTACGCACCACAATTCCCACATATAAAAGCAAAGTATTAATCATTATTACTTTTAAATTTACGTTCAACTATTAATTATTATTTATCTTTTATATTTCACTTTTAAGTATTTAAATAACAGAAATTCTCGAAATATTCTTCTCTAATTTAGCTTTCAAGGGAATGCGTAAAAAGCCATACATTCGAAACATTTAAATGCATAGATTTTACATTCGAAACATTTGAATGTATAGATTTTACATTCGAAACATTTGAATGTATAGCTTTTACATTCGAATTCGGCCTTTACATTAAAAACATTTTGCTGATTGTGAAAAATTTTAAAAGGTGCTTCACAGCCTTTTAAAAGAAGTTTCAAAGGCTGCGCAGCACCTTTGAAACTCCTTAAATAAACAGTTAATAATGTTACAAATGTTGACAATTTGTATCATTTACTATAATTTCAAATAAATTAAATAATATAGTAATCTAAATTTACTATCAATAAACAGCCCGCTGTAAAATTTACTCATTTTCAAGCAATAAAATACTAGAAAAAGTAAATGTATGTATAAATTATATTTACCACTATAAAACAGTATAAAAGTATTATGTGATATTTTTTTTTCTCCAATGGGGCTGAAATATTGGCGGGCAAGCCTTGGCAGACTCGGCATATTCCCCAGAACTGAGAGCCATTTTTTGTGACACCATCTAGGAGACTCTCACTACCAATTTTGACGCTCAGATTACAAGGAATCTGAGCTCTCTGTGGATGTTAAAGTATGCCGAGATTTAATTTTGCCGAGAGAACCCAAGCTAAATGGATACTCCAGGGATCTGTTACATGCCACATAATCATATGACATGCGTACCCAAGATTTTCCCATCCAGAAAATTCGACGACTCAGCCGGGGCTCGAACCCGCGATCTTGGGCTTATTAGGCGGACACGTTAGACCTCTCAATGCCCTCCCCTCCTTATGTGATATTTTAGATATAAAAAAATTATAACAATGTGTTTTATGATTATTGCAAATTTCTTTCGAACGCATATGGCAATTAAGTAAATCAACCAACACCTAGGGAAGATTTTATATAACAGATATTTTTTAACACTGTTATGCGCAATTAAATTCTTTGAGAAGTTTTTATAGTATAGTGGTTATGTTCTGTTATTAAATAGGTTTTATCAATATACAATCATTCTTTGAGAAATTTTTGCAGTACAATTGTTATGTACTGTTACCTAATAGGTTTTAATATATAAAAAATCATTTTAATACGCATATTTTAATTCATAAAAATATTCATTTAACTCATACTTTAACAAAATTCTTCGAAAATTTCAAAAAGTTTATCCTTCTTACAAATTATTATGAAAATCCATATTTTTTTTTACAAATTAAATGTATATGCTGCATTCTAATCATTAAGTAATCATTTCATGCGTAAAAAAATGCAAAACAAATTACAATATTTGTAATTCCAAAACGTGCAATCAAATCAGTTGAAAAATCGGTACGTTTTAAAATTCAAGGGTAATCTTTACGCTCTAGTCCATATAGTCATATAAATATGCCCTTATAGGAAATAAATTAATATCATTTTTAATAGTTTTGAAAAGCATTCTACCCAACTGTTAAATTTCTAGCATTTATTAAATTCTTGTAAATTAGTAATGTTTTTATTGTTATAAATAATCAAAAGATATTTATACAATTAAAAGCAAATAACTATTATTTAAGATGTTCGTTGATTTTTGGAAGGCTCCATCTTTTTTAGCAATGTTTTTCAAAATGAATTTGAGTATCTTAAGTTTATTTCAGAGGCTCAAAATTTGATGAGGAAAAATAGTTCAAAATTGCCCTGCTTAAATCATATCTGAATAGAAATTTACTAAATTGTGCCTTATATCAGATCTTTAACATGCTTTAATCTAATGTCTTATGGCAGCGATGGTATAGTGGTTATCATGTATACGAGTCGGACAGCCGAAAATGGACTCTTCCAGCATCCTTTTTAAAATTTTCAAATATTTCAATATTCATAGATTTTTGATGATTTAAAGGTTAAAATTTTCTTTCCATACAAACTTTAAGAAGAAGAAAATCGCTATGACCGCCGCTAATGGTTTTGAGGCAGGATGGTTCTTTCACTTTTTCCTTACTAACAGTGCTCTAGTCAATACTAGGGTAAATCTCCCTTCAATTGAAGTACCTTAGATTTCCACATTATCCGTATTTTTCTATATTTGCACGCCCCCTCTACTGAATTCCAATATGAAAAAAGAACCCAAATACTTTACATTTTTCTGCAATTAAAATATAAAAAGTAAAAAAAATGATATTTTCATCATTTCTAACATCATTACTATTTCTACTTATTGTTGGATGAATGTATTTTATATTCTTGTAACTTTTAGAACATTGAAACTCTTATGACCGTAAACAAAGTTTCCCCACGCACCATTTTTATACTATTGTAGTCGCAATTATAAAAGGAAGTGTATTTTCAGCCACTTTAAAAATATATACGTTTATTGTTGGAGAACACAGGCCAATATCGTATAGAAATCTATTTTAATTAGTTTTGTGTTTTTAAGTCGTTATGCACAATTCCGAACATGTTGAATTTCTACTAAAATATCTAAAAAAAATCAATCTAAAATTTCTAGCCTTTGTAAAAAATACATTGTTTGGCTAGAAAAAGAGGAAAAAGAACTTTTTTTAAGATAAAAAAACTCTCACATTGAAGAAACTAAGGATATTAGAAAAATAATGTAATGAGATCCACATCAAACATAATGCATAATATAATCTGTTACAAATACACACATAAGATACAAAATAAGGTACACTGTTTGTTTTTCAAAAGTTTTATGAAAGACACATTTTTTCATTTTAGCCTTTGTAAACAAACGTTTTGAATTAATGTAACGTTCAAACGAGAACCGCCAGTTAGGATTAGTATAAATTTAACAAGAAGGCTGGGGAAAAGACGGCAAATGTGTGGTCAAAATCAACAATCAACGTAAATCTGGAGTAATGGAGCAACAAAGTAAAAAAGCTTTCCTAGATAAAAGTCAAGCTTCACGTTTATTTTATATCCATATAATAAATCGACCTAATGTTTGATTCGAACAACGCTATGTGTTGCATATTTAGCCTTACTTACTTGCTTTAGTATGTTAAACTTCACCAAATTCTGATGAATGGTTTCATTTTATAACCATATTAAATCTTAAATTTAAACAGGAAAATACGTAAATGTGTGTAATACAAATACTAGTTTTGCATTCATATATCAAAAAAAATTCTTTAAAACAATCTATATGGAATATTTTTCCAAAAAAGCTAACAATGGGTCACCAAATTTAAACGCCATAAAGTATAAACACCAATATACTGAGCGTAAGGGGAATTTCAAGTGTTCTCACCAAGTTGGAGAAATACAGTTTGAAAAAGCGTTTATGATTTAATAAAAATAATGCAAATCTAATAAACCTAATTTTTCAGGTGATACTACTGCTGATGACAGACGTAAAAGAGCAAGAACGTCGTTTACTACCTCTCAAATTAAAGCTTTAGAAGCAGAATTCGAGAAAAATAAGTACTTATCTGTTTCAAAGAGACTACAATTAGCAAAGACTTTAAAACTTTCAGAAACACAAGTAAGTTCAGATTTTTTTCTAATACCTATAGTTAATAGTTATGTACACACACTCTGCCACAAGTTACGGCCAAGCAAGCCAACCGAGTTTTAAAAAAGAATTAAAGTTTGGCGCAAATGGAGCAAAGAATGAAGTATAAGAAGAAGTAATGCGAAAAAACAAAAAATCATCAATAGTAATTCATATGTTGTTGTTGTTGTCTTGTCTATGGATAGGTTGAGGTATTAGATGTGACCGTGTGTGTTCCACACAGCCTCAGCAATCTGAAGGCAGTTTTGGGAATAAAGGTCATCTAGCGGAGAGTCACTAATCTGTTGCATTTTTGCAAGGATGGCTGGACATGAGAAAATGTGTGTTGGACTTAGTTCTATCTCGAGGCAGATTTTGCAGGTGGGGTACTTTCTGGAGCCGTCTGGCTGGATTTTCATTCCTCCCAGATGTCCAGTTCTCAGTCTAGTTAAGGTTTTTGCTATTGTTCTGCTAGTTGTTAATTCACAGATTTGGTTCTTTAACTTGATGGTCGTATCCCTGAATTTTGATTTTGCCACTGAGTTGATGTCGATGAAGTAATTCATATAAATTTGGTCAATGAAGCATCAGAACTATTTATGACTTCAACAGGCTTTTGCTATTATTCTATTGCTTCATTACTTAATTATCTTATCGATCATACTTAGACATACTGTAATAGATTCCATTGATGCTCAATTAACTTCCACTAAAAAAACTTTTAATTCACGTCTTCCTCTTAAATTTTCTTAACTACACTGTAAAACTTTTGGTGTAACGTTACTCTGTAAAACGTTGGTAGAAAGTGCTCCTCCAGCTTTACTGAGTAATGTTATTACAACATAAAAGCCGTGTAAACTTACACTAAAGCTGAATAACCTTACGTCACAAACACGGAGTAAGTTACATTTAAAAATAGAGAGAGGCGATATATCACAAAGCCATATATAGTAAGATTATACCGAAAAACGGAGTATAAACACAACTGGCTCCAAAGCTGCCTCCAAATTACAATGTAATTTAACTGCTTTTAATAGTACAGGGTGAAGCAAATAAAAGCGGTCCCAACGTGGAGATAAGAATACGACAGAAATTTTGCCAAGTCAAAAACCAATACAAAAACAGGTTTGCTAACATGAAGCCATTGATCGCTTCAATATTAAGCCCAAACAAACGCTTGGCGACTTATTTGCCGGCAACTACGCTATGGTTTGAAAAGCTAGTTGAAATGAAATATAAACAAGATTTGTAGAGCTGATCAAAAAAGTTCCCACTAGTGATTATTTCGGTTGTTATTTATCGTAAAGAATCGGACCTTTTTGTTTTTGTTAATGCAAAACATTCTAAATTGATTGCAAGACACAGAATCTGGTGTTCAGACCTGTTTCGGAATGTTTTTGAACTTGTTGACAGCAGATCCTGGCTGACGCCATTTCGTAACTGATCGTTGCCTAGTACTCTTTTTAGGCCCTTTTTACACATTTAAATTCTTGAACAAACAACTGGTCACATATTTTCCATGAATTCATTTTAATATAATTTTCTACAATGAAAACTCTCTATTGTACTGTGAGTTTCATCTTCACCTGTGAATTGATCAACTTACACTCACACAGTCGCAACTCACACTGACGCACTGCGATCTGAACTGGCCAATAGTTCATGAGTAGCTCTAATGTGATGCTAATTCAATCCAACCAATGCAAAAACAGGTTTGTCAAGTGAAACCATTACACGCTTGAATAATCTTTTATTTCCACTTGAAAGCTTTCAGGCGGCTTCAAGAGTTTTTCTCGCCAAGCATTTCAACGTATTCCTCTCTCTAGTCTAGACCGGGGCCGCTTTTATTTGCCTCACCCTGTACAACAACCTTATGCATGCAAGTAAAATTTTGCGGGCATTTTTACACCCATAAAGTTAAGTCCGACAGGCAGACTGACTTTGCACTCCTTTGATTACAAGAATGTCGCTTTATCTACTACTCTACTCAGTGCCACCTTTTGGAAGGTTACACGTTATTGCACATCATTTTGTGAGTCGTTCCTCACATATATTTAGATATTTTTAATAAGCATACTCAAAAATTGGTAGCTTTGGCGTACTCGAAAATTGGAACGTTAGACGCAAAATTATGGTAACGTTAAATGGATTTTTATTGCGGTGTAGCACTTATCAATTAACACCCATTTTAAACCGAATCATTTATAATTTTAATCACCATGTATTATGTAGGATTATGTTTGATTAGTTTAGAGAGAGCTAAGCTTTTTTTTTCTGTATTTTTAAAATTCTATCCTTAAATTTTATTTCAACTTTCTCTTTTCTTTCTGTTCCAGATTAAAATCTGGTTCCAGAACCGACGAACGAAATGGAAGCGTAAGTACAGCACCGACCTCGAAGTTCTTGCCCAGCACTACTACCAGTCGATGGGGCTTTATGCCGCACGGCCAATGGTGATCGGAGACCGACTATGGCTGTTCAACTATCCCCCAGAATCGTCAACTGGAGTCCAGAACTTTCCGCCGGTTGGGGATCCTAACATACCTCCGATGGCGAGAGGACTCATGCCTGCTTTTGAGTGACTTGAAACACAGATGAATGGTCGTGGATAACCGACTGTGGCTCTTTAAATGCCCTAAAAACCATTATCATAACCATGGATATAAATCATATCACCGATATGATGGTGAACGGACTCCTGCAATACCTCCTACATAAAATAAGTTCATTCACGAAAATATGCGACGGAGCAAGGTAGTTCGATGTGAGATCATAACTGTCAAAAAATTTTCGAAAATGAATCCATATCGTTTAGATTTGTGAAACTTAATACGGATTAATGTTTGATGACACTTTTTCACCTACACCTGAAGATAAGTATATGTTGCAGCTAGTAAGTAAACTTGCTCAGATCTAGGAGGTATTGATTCGTGCCCTGCTTTTAAGTGACTTGGTTGCGTCGATGTAGTGTGTATGCGTCAATGGTCTTTGAAGAACGGCTGTGGCCTTTGAACTACCCCCCAGAATCATGAATTGATGTCTAGAATTTGTGGATTATGGACTCTCTGGTGGTAATTTAATCTAAATCTTACCTGCTTTTGAGTGACTCAATGTGCCGTGCTTGTGTGGATAAGTGTTATAAGGTTGTTGAGGAGTTAATATATATATAAAAGTTGTTGAGGAGTCGTTGAATTGGTTATTTCACCGTGGTTTTTGTTAGGGGGTCACTTTTAGGACAGTTCTAAATTTGCGAATGAGAATTCAGAACTGTCCTCAAAGTGACAATAGAATTCTAAATTTTTGCGACATGAAGAGTTATCATCAGTATAAATTATACATTAAACCATTTAGGAATTTATTTAATTTTTTTAACTATAGTCTAATTAATACTTGATTATTAGGTAATGTTTCTAACGCTTGACTAAACACAATACTGTTTTGCCTGGCAATATTTCCCAACATGTAGTGGAAAAGGCAATATAATCATTTCTTTAAAAAGCATCGACATTTTGTTCACTGCAGTTAAACGTTTGGTGTAACATTATTCCATAAAACTGTTGACAGAAAGTGCTGGCTCTAGCTTTGTGTACGATGATACATTTATGATTGAGTTTTATGATTTGTTTGTGTTTATGATTACGCATTCACTGGGGGTCTGTGGAAAGTTACATAGTTTTGTGGAAAATTTCTCCGAAATTTATATTTAATCAGCTTACTCCAGAATTGGTATAACGTTGCACCGAAAAATCAGGTTAACGTTACATATATTTCCGTGTTCGATCAACGGAAAGATTATATAATAAAAGACTGTAATAAAAGAAATTAATTAATATTAAATTTTAGAACAAAGATCAAAAATTTTTATGTTAAACGTATTATTATATATAACTTTTTGTAAATTAATAAAAATAATTTTTTAATAAATTTTGTTTTTTATTATCATAAGACATCTTTGCTTATTTAAATGTTGAAAAACGAGTTATCAATTTAAATTATTATTTTACCTACGCAAGTTATGTATTTATTGGAGAAACTTTATCTATGCAAGCTTTGGTAAGATTTCGGCAATATAAACAATTCTATTTTTTTTTCATGAAGGTTAGTTATTTTTAATATTTTATAATTTGTTTAGTATATTTTAATCATTAATGTGTAGCTTTTTTCCAATAGAATTGAATTTAAATATGTATCTTGTTTTTAACAGGTAAAAGCATTTAAGTACAGTTTAAATTATAAAATATAACACAAAACACAATAAATAACTAGTATCTGCATAGTCATTGTTCTATCAACAATACCATCTTATAGTAGACGACTCCATATTTCATTTTAATTATATTTAAACAAAAGAGTTTGTTTTTCTCTGTTAAACAAATTATTATTAATACACATTATTATTAATTGTGATTAATAAAGGGATTTTATAAGAGCTTTAATATTAATTTCTTATCAAAAAGACATCCTTATGCACTGAAGTGTTAGTATGATAATATTGAAAATATTTTATTTCATTTTTTTTCAAGGCAATAACACAAGTTATAATTATGAATTTATTGTAGAAATATATCTCTAAGCAAGCTTGCTGCTTTATAAAATTACAAAAAGTAAACCTTTTTATGTAACTAACACCAAGTTGAGTTCGTTTATGAATATTTTATATAACAAATGAATATAATTTAAGGCTAATCTTCATGTAACTTTTATGGGGCTTGAGTGGTCGATGTAAGACCTTATATAAGGCACCCAGACATTCTCTATAGCTTAAGTACTCACTGCGTTAGATCTCTTTTTAATAGTTTTCAATTAGTTTCTGGAATAAATATTTTGCCTACCTGTTCTTTGTAAGCTTAATTAAATTTAATTTCTTCAGTGATACGGCCGTGTACGCAGGTATCGACAACTTTAATGGGCATTTCCACGCGTGACTTACACTACATCTGACGATTTAACAAATTTCGTTTGCATGGTTCATAATTAATTTCTATTTATTCAAAAAAAATATTGTATATAAGTTTTCCCCTGAACATATAGTATTTTTAGCAATCATAAAAAACATTTTTCCATTTAGTATTTTACTAAAAAAATAATAATAATGTAATGATGTGACTTGCACAGTTGCACTACATGAAAGGAAGTCGATTTTTGATTATCATTTTAAACTTTCATTTCTTTTTCATAGTGCAGTAAATAAACATTCTACCAGTGCTTATTTCAAGCATAAGGTTTAAAGCTAAAAAAATCATTTAACAAGTGTTGAAATATCATAGGAAATAATTTATTAACGTTTTTGTGCGTGACTTACACTACATAATATGAATTTTATAACAGATATGAAAATTTAAATGGTAATAACTTAACATATGTCAATAATTTTGAACATGGTAAGTTAAGAATTGCATACATATTAAAATCATAGTTAGGAAAAGTTACACAACGTCCACCAAATTTGGTTTTTCTGGTAATTTCTTAATTCCTTCTTCAATTGCAATTTCTGATAAATCTTCCTTCTCAGGCCACACAAAAGACTTTCCGACCATTGCAGATGTTTCACTCTTATTGAATAAGCATCTTTACTTAACATTTGCCCCAAAAAATATTTAATAATAATTTTTCCTACAAAAGGAACTAAAACCCGATTCCAGAATCAAATTCGTTTTCAGAATTTTGTTGGGAGGTATTTACTTGTACAATTGCCATTTGTTAAATCAGTCGTGTAGTATTTTTGGAGATTTAATCAAACATAGGCAATTTTAAGTAGGTATTTGTTTAATTTTAAAAAACAGTGCAATTATTGAATGTCAGGAATTGGAAATATTTATTTTCCTTTTGATGAGCAAATATCATTTAATCTACCTATTTCGCCCTTTTACACAGTTGTCAGAAAACTACAAAAGTGTTATGTTTGGGCAGATGTCTTATGCAAAGTCCATCAATTGGTCCTTTACCATGACTGAAGGCAAAGATGACCATGAGAATTACCACTCAAAATGTCACCAACACGGTTGGAAAATTGTAATAGAGGTGGAATACTTTTAATTGAAGTGTTGTCCGTAAAGTGGTTTTTGCTTTCATTTTTTTAAAAGTTTTGAAATTTATTACATCTTAAAGTCTTTCTCTTTGGGGGATTAGGCCCTTGCTTTCAGCTGTTGATTTAGCTATCTTAAATCAAATTTAACAAATTATAAGTAATCTACAAATATTATAGCTTATCTACAACAGATAAATCAAACAAAAATTGTGACTGATACTACGTTGTGACTGACACTACAAAGTTAAAATATTTTACAAATCTAGAAAATGCTTTTTATTTTAGATTTTAAAGATGTGGAATTACACAAAGGTTAATATAGAAAGAAAATATCTTAAAAATTTTGAAGCAAAGCTTTATTTTAAAAAGTTATATACACTGCAAAAAGCAGTGTCTCAATTTCAGCACAAATGATGTCTGAATTGAGTTTTCAGACACTTTGGTGTCTTAATTGAACACTTTCTGAAATATTCTGTCGTGTATTTTAGACACTATAGTTTCTTAAATCTGCTTCAGACACTGTAGAGTCTGACTTTTGATGTAAATGTCTGAAAATTTTACAATTTCAAATTCAGACACTTTAAATCAGACACTTCATGCCATGCAATTCAGACACTTGAACTTAGAATTTTTTGAGATGAAGCGCAATTTAATCTATAAGCAAAACTATCTTTTTCACTTGAAATTTGTTAATTATAATGATATTATTCATTAAAAATTCAAAATTTAATTTACTTGATAAATAATTTGATATGCCACCAAAAAAATTATCATTTGTTTATATATTTTTTTAATTGAAGACCACTTTAAAAAAAGTTTATAATTTTCTTTTAGGATAATATTTATTTTAACATCTATCTCAAAAGTCAATATTGAACCATGATATAATAGGATTTGGAAAAAAATTTTAGTAATATAATGGGTTATTAATAATTTAAGTTGTAATATTATTAATATTAGTCAATATATATTAAAATCAATAAATTAAGTTTAAAAAGATCTGCACCACCCGTAAATTTACATCCGGCAGGGGAAAACCACTTCATTTTCGGTTTTCAGACTAATACTGCAACTGTAACGTTTAGAAAGAATAGAATAGAAGAAGAATAGAATCAAAGCCAAACAAACAAAGAAGCCGACTCGGTGGCGCAACGGTTAGGGAGCTAGCCTTTGGAGCCTCTGGGTTCGGGTTCGAATCCCGATAAGGCATGGATGTTTGTGTTTGTCGAGTATATGCGGAGTACGTGCTCGTTAAATCTGTGGGTTCGAAAGTCCTGTGGGCAGTCATTGCGCAGTTTCCCACGGGTAACAAGCAAAACATACAAAACTACTGACATTTTTTAAAGCAATAAATATTGAATTCTTTTTGTTATGTGTTTTATTTCCTAATAAACATTAAAATGCATTGCATGTAGGAAAATTAAATCTTTTTTTCAATTGCTTAATTTTTAATATATATCCATAAATTATTTTTACCAAGCTTTTTAAAGTATTTAAAAAATTGTATTTGTAATGTACTATAATCTTTAATATCTGCCAACTATTCAAATTGAAATGTTTTAATTTGAATTGTTTGTAAATATAAAAACAAATCGGGTGCGGGTCCACAATAATTTCAGATGCATGAAGTGTCTGAAGTTCTGTTGCATATGTGTCTGAATTTTAGACACATTATATGTCTGAAAAAATTAAGACGTCATTTGGTGTCTGAATAATGTGCACCCTATTTCAGACGCTTTTTTGTCTGAAATCAAGACATTTCTGTTTGCAGTGATAGAAACTTTTATATCTTTTCGTGACTTACACTACAGCCAGGGGATGTTTATCTTTCTAATTAAGTAACTTTTATTTAAAAATGCAGATTAAAAATGTATTTTTAAGTTAGGTATTATAGTGTATTTCAATAATTTTACCGAAAAATCTGATAAAAAATAATACTTAACTTAAAATTCAAGAATTCAAAATGATGAAAAACCATAACCAAAGCTTTCAAAAAAGCAACCACTTTGAAACTTCAGTGTTGCCACATATAAAAACAATAATAGTTTTGGATGTAAAATTGTTACAGTTCAAACTTTTCTAAATCACATATAAAAGTTTCAACAGGAAAAAAATATATTTTAAAAATTCACTTGTGGTATGTATTTACATGGAATTAACCTAATAAAATCTTAACACAAAAAGTCGAACTACTATATGATATAAAATATATCTTCCACATCTTCAATGCATCTTATTAGGTATAGCAACCCTTCATTAGGTTTTTACAATTACCAAAAGTCAGCAATAAACAGATCGGCTCCCTACAACATAGCTGTAACGAAAAGGGGTAATAAAATAAACTGTTAAACATAGGCAATGGATGCGTGGATTAACCAATGGCAATATATTTGCGTCCACATTGCCCCCACAGTCATACTTTTTTATATTCTAAAAAATAAGTTCAAGATTTTTTTTCATTGAGCACTACTAAAAACATATCTTGTATAAGCTCATGTATCAAATCATGTACAAATTAAATTAAAACTCATTTTCATGTAAGTTTTGAATAAAAGATCTTTTGTATATAAAAAAAATGTTTAGTTTTGTACCTAGGGCGTAGGCGCAATAGTAAAATAACGCCTCTTGCTTTGTCTGAAATAGGCTGCCAGAATGTCTTTACAAGAAAAATTACGGAGGACTTAATTCTGTACGAATAAATTTTGGTAAAGTTCTTAAGATTACACAATAACCAACAGAAGAAAAAGAGAAAAATCTATGAAACTGATGCCTTCATTTGCAAAATTATACAACAAAATGTATTTTTCCAACACTATGGATGTTGTACTTGTTTTCAGTGGATGACATTAGAAATGTGAAGTGTATAGTTTACAAGAAAAAATCTTTGCAAAACAATCTATATTTTAATGTCGCAGTAACAATATATGTAAATTAAGTACTTTATAATAGTCTTACTAACAAAGACAATCCCAAAACAAATATCTCTGAAAAGGTAGTTATTTAAATAAATTATGAATAAAAATTTAATTTAATTGCCTGAACTTAGATTTTTTGTTCATTTAGAGTAAAAAAATACATTCAGTTCTTAAGGCATTAGTCTCTTAAACATTGATTAGGAGTAATTTTTAAAATATTCTTGAGATTCATTAATATTTCGTTGCTTATGAGTTCATAAACTTATCCTGATTGATGAAAACCACATTTGTATGCTTGATTTTTATTCATTGCAGAGTGAAAGTTACATTTTAGAGAATACCTTTAAGTATAAAATCTGCCGGTAGGTAAATTTAAAAAAGAATTAAAGTAGTAAGTAATTTTAGTAATTTTACCCTATTTATTATTTTAAGTATGTAAAATAGTTCTCCAATAGGAAGTGATTGTTCTAAAGATACATCCCTAAAAGTTACAAAATGGCATCATCTCAGTCGTAGATTTATGGGGCTTTCAAGAAATATGATCCCATAGGCACACAACACCTTTATTGACGTCTTTTTCAATGTTTTGCTTACTTTCAAAATGTAAAGATTTTTAAAAAATTTATCATTTGTTGACATGGTTTGGGTAACGTTCAATATTTTTTTTTATTTGTCTTATACCTTCTAAGCAGTCATCTCCATCTCCAAGCATCCAACTCCATCGTTAGCTTTAAGTAAATGTTAAATAACTTAAAGAAAAAACTACCCGTTTCTTTATATCCGTTTCTGATATAGAACAAGATAGAAACAATCCTTTAGATTCACTACATACTTTTACACTATGATGTATACTTAATCCGACTATAAAATATCTACAAATTCATTATTTCGTTACCGTTAAAGGTTAAGTAAAACCCAATTTTTACCAACATTTAAGGCGTTTGTAACAATCGCGGGAAACTGTTTTAATCTATACTCACGCAGATTTCACGTTAAGCTTGTTGGCGATGTTACCTGGCTGTGTTTCGTTGGTCTAACTTGAAACAAAATTGATACTGCCCAATTTCTATTCTTCATGTTTTGAAAAGTAAAAAGAACCTACAACAGAAAGAAACTAGGCTAGAAAAATAGCAAAGAAATGCCAGAAATCTCCTTAACAAATGCCCGATAACGGAGCACGGCGACAACTGTCGGAATCCACATAATGGATGAGACGCGGCGATTAAGAAAACGACGCGGCAACTTTTGGCTTTGAGCAAACTCACCTAATGAGCGGAAACTGCTGCCAACCGTCAGTGACGTCGAGATCCAGGACCCCATATTTCATCTCGGAGTACCTATTGCTGCCAACTTTTTTAAGGAGACAAGAATTCCAGTTAGTGTTTGACACAAATGGGTCTAATTTTTAGTTTAAATGGCTGCAGAGGAGAGATTTTAAATCTACCACAAAATAATCATGTTTTCTTAAAGAGAGGAATGTGAAAAAGGGGTGGTTTTTGTCTAAGAGATATTAGTTAGCAGATCTGTGCTTCGCAAAAATGCGAATTGCATCCTGCCATTTTTTTTTCTAAAAATATTTGTTTCCAGTTATGGAATCCATCACCCACTATGAAATTCTCGGAGATTATTATTTTGTTTTTTAAAATCCTAGCCTACTAATAGCGCCCTAAACCAAATTGGTTCTCTAGCTACTAAGAGAGAAACATTCCGTCAACCGAAAACTATTAATATTTCTTAGAAATAAGAAAAATAATTTAATAACAATCTCTAATTAGTAAATTAATTTGATTAATTAATTTAAATCCATTTTTCAATATGTTAATGTATAGAGGAATGCCTTTAAATATTAATTATTAACATTCCTTTTGATCACTAGTGTACTCTGACAATTGATAAAATATCCAAAATCTCTATGTTTCAATTTAATAATAAAATAATGGAGTGTTCTATTATAAGTTCTTGTTGTTGACCAAACAATTTCGATGCTTTCACAATTAAATTTTTCTGTTTAACCTTTTTATTATGAAAAATATTGATGTTTGTTTCCTTTATTTTAATTTTTGGATGAATACTTTAAAATAAATTAATTTCAATTTTAATAACTGAATTACATGTAAATACAACAATTATTAAAAAACCAAACAATTTCCAAAGAATTTACACTGTCTCCAACTATTTCATATGTTTATTATTAACATGATTCGAAAATTCTAAAAAGTAACTTAATGTTTTAGTCATAAAAAATTGAATTAATGTATCAATTTTCTTATATTTTAACAACGTTTAAGGCTGCTATTAAAGCTATTAGACACCGCTATTAAGGAAACACCCGTGCAACGCCAGGTTCATTAAGCTAGTACAGTATAAAGATGTCGTTATGTGAGAAAACAAGTGTTGTAAAAAATATTTTCATTTTATTTCTGTGCTGTGTTATCTGTTTCGAAATTTACACAGAGAATCCAAACCACTGTGTGTCTTAACTCAATAATAACCAAATATGGAATGTGTTATTAAAAGACGTTTACCAAACAATGTCGATAATTTTTCTATTACTAATTGTTTGTTAATATTTTTATAAGGAAATAACTGGCATTGTTGACAGACTTGTTACTTGCAATATTTTAATTGTTTGGTTGAAAACTGATCACTATAACATGTTTATTATACAGTGTATATTATAAATAAAGATTATATAATAAAAAAAATTAACTTATTGATAAAAATATTTTCAGACAAATTCTGTTTTGTTCAATTATACGTTATAATATGTTTAACCCAGAGAAGCGAAATATATGTATTTATATTTAATAAAAATAAAACAAAAAAATTAATAGAGTACAGCTCCAATTATCTGAACTTCAAATGAGAATGTTTCTTATGATGGCACGCGATTTCATTGAATGTTTTGTTTCATTTCCGTACTACGTGAAATAAGTCCATATGCAAACTTTTTAATTTAATTATAAACTTTGTTTTCTAAAACACATTTCCTGTTCTATTTTGAACACACTAAGAATAATTAATTAAAATACAAAATGCGCTATTTTCGAAAAAATCTGAGAATATTATTCCAGAGTTTTTAATTTTCCAAATAAGAGCCGGTCTCAATTGATTCGGATAATGTAATTTATTACGGTTTTTGTAGTAGTCTATTATTTAAATATCCTTTTGCTAACCGAACAATATCGATACTTTTGCTAGTAATATATTATTGTATTTTCTATTTTTACTTTCAATGTATCTCATATGAAATATAAGGTATAATAAAAGCATTGGGAGGGGATCGAAAATCCGACATGGAGATTTCATGTTTTTACGCGTTTTAGAGGGTGCTAATCCTTAGAATAGTGATTTTTTGAACATCAGAGTCCATCTGTCAAGTCAGACTGCTGTCTGTCTGACTTTCTGAATGCCTGTCGGACGTCGTAATAAGGTTTTCGAGAAAATCGAGCTTGCGCAAGGAGTAGCTGCCATAGAACTTAATACGTTTTAAAATTATTAAAATTACCTTAAAAGGTATATAATTACCTTTAAATGTGTATTGACTTAGAGTAGAGTGGTAGTTGAAAGTCATTTAATGATACACATCCCTAGTTTTAATAATAATGCATATAATTTTTAAGTGTTTATTGATTTTTTGAGTTTGATTGTTTGAGTGGAAACTGAATACTAAGACACGGCTATTTTAACTATAAAACATTATACATAACTATAATAATTCTAAAATATAAGAAATTTATCACACAAACATTTTAGCTATGTATAAAAACATTTCATGTGTATAATTATTAAAACTGAGTTCAAAAAAAGTTCACTGTGCATAGGGAAATTGAATTCTTTTTAATATTAAAGCAGCGGGCTTGTATATAGAATTATATTTCTACAATTCTTTTGTTTAAGCAAAGGATTAAGAAATAACTAATTTTTCAATATTGAAATATACAAGGATGTACGTAACTAAACAAAATTTACGAGTTTTTTATATCCTTATCATAACACATCTGCTTAATCTGATAAGTGATAAAGTATAGTAAGATTAATTCAAATTCATTAATATTCAACCAGATCATAACCATATTTAAATTTAATACAAATTAAATTTACGGAGGCTAGAAATAGACAGCTGAAAAACGTGCTTCCTGATGTACAAGCTGAAATGCATTTTTTCCTATTCGTAAGTTCCTATGTGAAACTCCCAAAGTAACGTTTTCATGAGCTGAAATGCGATCAAATTTCGTTTTTTATTTTGAACACTCTATTTTACTCTTTGGATCAATGTTCACAAGCAGATTTTTACTTTGTTACCAATCGGATTGTTTCAGATAATGTAAGGCTCTTGTTTTCATTTTTCCGTGTCTTGCGATTTCGTTGGTTGTTTCGGTTTCACTTTCAAAATGACCGTCATAGATGAAAATATACTTTTCTTTCTATGCAAGCTTTCTTTGACAAATGATTTGAACAACCAACAGCACAGCAAGAAGTTGGCACTTTCAGAAGAAAAATATTCGGGGGGGGGGGGGGGGGTAAACAGGGGAATTTAATTTGAAAATTTTTTAATAATTTAATTTGTTAGTTAGTTTCTACAAATTGTTTATATGTTAGCTACATCGAATCTTCGAAAATTTGCGTGAATTAACTTTTTTTTTACTTTCATGAAATATTTTGCTAATACTTGTTCCAAACCTGTTATTGAATACACTCAATTTCTTAAAAACTAATTTTTGTGCAATTAGTTTTGTTTTTAGTACATTTTTATTATTTAACATTTTTACAAATTAAATAAATGTTAAATTTAATATTCCGGAACTAATCGTTTAATTTCTGTACAGCAAATAAGGTGATTTATTTAATTATTTTTGTAGTTAAATTTTAAATAAAAACATTCTATAATGGGGTTGTTTCACGTCTTGGATGTCAACCGAAGCAACCAATGATATCCTCGCAGTCGCAGAAAAATGATAACAAGAGCGTTACATCATGTGAAACATTCCAATTAATTGATTTTTTCCTATTTATTGCACTTAATTTTTATTTAAAAAATAAAGCATTAATTATCGGTTTAACAATACAAACTTTAGTAATGTAAAATAAAAACTAATGTTAGTTTATAAATAGTAATTAGTAAAAAAAATTAATAGTAAAAATCTGTATCTACTATGGAGAATTAAATTAAAAATTAAAAATAATTTTAATTAAAGATATTTTTATAACAACGTGCAAAAAAGTTCACTTTATTATATCATATTCATTCATAAATCGTTGCGAAAATGACACTTTACGTGCTTACGTCACAGACAGTGCCGAAAGTAGTACTTTCGGCACTAGTGCGGTAAAGTAAATAAGAGTATGTGATTGGTAGAAAAACAAAATGATGTCATGAATATCTCCATGGAAACTAAATGATGTCATGAATATCTCCATGGAAACTAAATGATGTCATGAAACTCACTTATTCCTATTGGTTCATTACTTTTGCATTTTCTAATATCTCCATGGAAACTACAGTACTACAAAAATTATTAAAGGAAATTAAATAAGACAAAAGTAAGAACACAAATTTCACGCCAAACAATACTTTTACAACTTTTCTTTTACTACTTTGCATTTTCGAATATCGCCATGGAAACTAAATGATGTCATGAAAATCACTCATCGGTAGAAATACTTTTTTGAACGTTATTATAAAAAATATTGTAAGCAAGCACGTGCCAAATAATACTTTATTAAGCTCTTGTCATTATTTCACTCGACCTACGGTCTCGTGAAATAAAAGCCACTCGCTTAATAAAGTATTATTTTCGGCACTAGTTGCTTAAATAACTATATTTTAATAAAAAAAAATTAAGTTAAAAATAATTCTAATTAAAATTAATTCTAATTAAATATAATTGCATCTAAAAATATTTTTAATTAGAAATAATTCTAATTAAAAGTAAATCCAATTAAAAATATTTTTAATTCGAGGTATTATTTAAAAAAATGACCCCCCCCCCCCCCTAGAAATTAATTCTAGTTGCGCCCCAGCACGATTGTTGTCCAGCACGATCGTTTGTTGAGTAATTATTGTCTTTTATTTTTAAAAAAATTTAGCACTTTTTTATATGACCTTTATTGACTCTGTGCTTGCCTCAAAATGATTTTTTTATTTAAAAAATCTAGCTGTAACACGTTATTTTTATTATAAGGCTTTTTTATATATATTAAGGAAAATTTTAATTTCTTATTTAACTCTTAATATAAAAATATTATGCGCAATCACTCTGGCGTAGTGGTCAGTGCTTCTTGCTCTTATTCTGTAGACCCGGGTTCGTATACGGGCCCGGTAGGTTATGAATATACTCAGCTCTTCATTCGACCACCTTCTACACAATGAGTACTAAGCTTTATTGATTGGAAAGTTAACTGAAGGTCCATTGTCGAACTTGCCACTTGGCATGGACTATCAGTATCGCTCGTGTAAGCACAATGGCTGTTAGGTTTGGGCAAACTTTAATTAGTATGAAAAAATATAAAAAATGAATTAAAAAATCTCAAAAGCATTTCCAATTCAAATGTAATAAAAGTTAAAAATCTATGTTATTAAAACCAACAATTAAATTTGTTACACTGAGTTTTAATATTACTAAGCAAATTTAATTTTTTCATATCAATTTTGAAATCAAGGTCTCGCGCTGCTAAAGCAAGGGATGAAATATTTTCATCCCATTCTACGTTTCTAGCACAACACCATCATCGGTTTAAATGTCCAATCAAAGAGATCCAGGCGCATGCGTTTGAAAAAAAACCTACGAAAACCGGCCGCTATTGCATCGCTTGGCGGTTGCCAAGTTTTGTTGCCTTTGTGGCATTTGATGTTGTAGTCAGGACACACAGGGCCTTCTAGAATTCCAATTCTAGAAGGCCCTGGGACACAGCCAAAGAAATCCAAATCCTCTGTTTTAGTATTAGATTACGAAAGGCTCTTTTTATTTTATCATCGAATAACTCAAGAACTGTAACGGTTTTACATTAACTGCGACTGCGCGAAGTGTAAATTAGGAAAAAAAAATGGCATTCGTGGTAATCACAACATAAACAACGCTTCAAAAGCTGTCCTGCCTTATTTCGATTTTTCGAAAATAATTATTAAGTGTTAGTAACACATTTTAAGATCTATTGATATTACAATTTGTTTAGGTGTGTTTAAATAATCTAATGTATGATGAATCAGCACATATAATTAGATCCTAGAGAAACAACTAAGATGAAGAAAGAAAAAGTTACCGACTCTCCGGTGAGACCTTTCAAGGTATCTCATCAAATACTTTGTATACCAACTATCTGTTTTCAAAGACAATCTCTGATCGGTTTCGTCGAATTAACAATAGTTCCTCTGAAGAATGATCTTAGAAAAATAAGACTGAACGCCAAGCAGATTTCCATATACAAAGTAACTCTCAACGACTATCACGAGGTTTCCTTTACATACAATGACCCTTGCCTCAATGTATCACAAGGCGAAGTACAGCAAAAAAGCATTGATAATTTCAATAGCCGTCACCTCGCCGCTGTGCAGTCTGTCGATTCTGATCAAGGAAATGGCGAGATTTGTATAAGAGTACCGCCCGATTTGTCGCATTTAGTATCCGAAGGCAAAAACCTTAGAATTGGAATTGAGTTTTCATTGGAGAGACCTCAAGGTGGCATACATTTTGTGGTACCAGATTGTGAAGGATCCATGGCTGAAAGAGGGGCACATATGTTCACATATTCTTCGGAAAATTCATCGAGGCTTTGGTTTCCATGTGTGGACTCTTTTTCGGAACCATGTACCTGGCGAATGGAAATAACTGTAGATCCCTCTATGGTTGCTGTGTCATGCGGAGATCTGGTGGAGACAGTTTACACACCTGACCTGCGTAAAAAGACGTTTCACTACAACTTATCAGTCCCAACTTGTGCTCCAAATATTGGGTTGGCAGTTGGACCTTTTGAGATATATGTAGACCCTCAAATGCATGAAGTGACTCATTTTTGTTTACCAAGATTATTGCCTTTACTCAAACACACCACCAACTTTTTGCATGAAGCTTTTGAATTTTATGAAGAACTTTTGTCTAGCAGGTATCCTTATACCTGTTATAAGCAGGTGTTTGTTGACGAGACTTTTCAAGATGCAAGACCTTATGCAACAATGACAGTTCTCAGCACCAGTTTACTCAGTTCACCGCAAATAATTGATCAGACATATATTTCTCGAAGAATAATGGCCCATGCTGTTGCCGAACAATTCTTTGGGTGCTTTATTAGCATGTTCTCTTGGTCAGATGCATGGCTGCCTAAAGGTATTTCGATGTATCTCTCAGGCCATTTCCTTAAGAAAGCTTTTGGTAACAATGAATATCGATTGTGGGTTCATGAAGATTTTCATGAAGTTCTCAAGTATGAGCAGAAATATGGAGGACTAGTTCTTGATTGCAGCGTCAATCCTGTACCAGGCAGTGTAGCAGCCGTTGCCCAAGGAAAAGATGGCACATTTTATTTTCCAACTCAACATTTACACACCACATCCCCCGAATACAACATCATATTAACTAAGAAAGCTCATCTGGCTATCAGAATGCTGGAAGACCGAATTGGACGTGAGTTACTGCTACAAGTATTCAATAAATTACTATCATTAGCTTCAAATGCTGCTCAACAAAAAGTGAGTAGCAATGTGTGGTTCAACATGCTACTTTCCACTAACAGTTTTCAAAAAGCAATTTTTACTGTGACTGGAAAAGATATTAACACATTTTTAGACCAGTGGGTTAGACAAGGAGGTCATCCCAAATTTACGGCAAACTTTGTATTCAACCGTAAAAGGAATACTGTTGAGTTAGAAATCAAGCAATTAGATGTTCAAAGTCGAGGAATACGGCGTTATGTTGGACCTTTGACTATAACTATCCAGGAACTGGATGGTACATTCAAACATAATTTACAGATCGAAGAAAATGCCACAAAACATGACATTACCTGCCACTCTAAGAGTAGAAGAAACAAGAAAAAGAAGATTCCCTTGTGTACTGGTGAAGAAGTTGACATGGATTTGAGTGCTATGGATGCAGATTCACCTGTTCTGTGGATCCGTATAGATCCTGATATGCTGCTTTTGAGACAAGTTGTGATTGAGCAGCCAGATTACCAATGGCAGTATCAGTTACGTTACGAGAGGGATGTCACTGCTCAAAAGGAAGCTATTGAAGCACTTGAAAAGTTCCCTACCCCTGCTTCAAGATCGGCACTCACACATACCATTGAAAATGAGCATTGCTTCTATAAAATTAGGTGCACTGCCTGTTTCTGTTTGCAGAAAGTTGCAAATGCTATGGTGGCCACATGGGCCGGACCTCCAGCAATGATGACTATATTTAGAAAACTATTTGGATCACATTCTTGCATTCACATCATACGACTAAACAACTTTAAGAACTTGCAGCATTACTTTCTGCAAAAGACCATCCCTGTGGCTATGGCAGGGCTTCGCACTGTACAATGTATTTGCCCCCCAGAAGTTCTAAAGTTTCTACATGATCTGTTTAAGTACAACGATAACAGTAAAAACAAATTTTCTGACAACTACTACAGAGCAGCTTTGATTGATGCATTAGCTGAGGCAGTAACACCTGTTATTTCTGTTTTACCTGTAACAGGTCTTGCCATAACAGCAGACAACCTTTCATCAGAAACGAGGCAAATTTTAGAAGAAATTACTCGCTGCCTAAACATGGAGAAGCTACTTTCCTGTTATAAATATACAGTGACAGTCAGCTGTCTTAAAGCTATACGCAAATTGCAAAAGATGGGTCATCTACCAAATTATCCTTCTCTTTTTAGAGAATATGCCGCCTATGGAATGTTTACTGATGTGCGATTAGCTGCACTTGAAGCTCTTGTTGATTTCACTAAGGCTGATGGTAAAGAAGATGATTTGAACTTTTTGTTGGATATTGTTGAAAATGATCCAGTTCCTCTTGTGCAGTATGAAGTTTTAAGGATGCTAACAAAACAACCCCCATTTACAGAATCTGAACCTAATCCTTTAAACACAGAAGAACTTGTTGACCGATTGTGGAGGCTGATGAATTGTGGCACTACTTATGATTCATTAATTAGATGTGCTGTGATGGATCTATATCACACACTGTACGGACGCAAGCGACCCCTTGCTCTACCCTCGACAGACTTATCTAACGGTTCCAACTTAAAAGACAAGAAACCACGCTTGCCACTTAACATCCTACCCAGTGATATACAACTAGATGACTCTTTCCCATTAGGAGACAATGTAATTATGCTGGAAACAGTAAAAATCGAACAAACTGATTCAAATGACTTTGAAGGTAGAAATGAAAAACGGAAAGCTTCTAGCCCATTGCATTTTGGAGAACAGTCACACTTCTATTCCTCTGATGGCAAAATAAAAGCAGAAATCAACACTGATGACAAAGACTCAAACAAAGTTAGATTAAAGGACGCCTCATCAATGTCAAATCCTGGCGTATCTGGGATGTCTCTGTTGAGAACAACAAGCAGTAGTGTAGACTCCTCATCTGTTCCTGCACCTGCCCAGTTCTGTACTTTTGAAGCATTTTCTGATGATTCTCAGTCTAAATCTTTGCCTGGTATACCGAATACCCTAGGGCAACAACCCACGGGTTTTGATTCAAGTATGTTTAGGCCACCTGATGCTCCAGATGCTAAATCATCACTTGAACTGTTGAATCAAGCTGCAAAGATGCACAAAAAGAAAAAGAAGAAGAAAAACAAGCATAAGCACAAACACAAGCATCGACACGAAAAGCATGATAAGCCGGATAAATCCGACAAAGATCGTTTTTATAGCTCTGGCAGTAGTATGCAGTCGCCCATCCCATTTGGTGGTGGAAGTCCTCAGGGTGAAATACTTTGAAACAATGCAAATTTGTGGTTTAAAATATGTTTAAAAAATTTTGCAATATCCATTTTGATCCTTATATAGTTACACACTTTTACTGTGTTTTTTGGAAGATGAAACGGGCTCGATAAGAAAACTCAAAATGATGAAGCACAAGAAAAAAAAAATTCTTTTATATGTACTTTTTAAGTGTAATTACTTGCACTCTCTCGATTTAGTTATCAAATTACTAACTCATGTTCAGTCTAACCTAATTAGTAGGTATTACTTTTAAATAGGTCTTTAATGACACAAAAGTCTGACATGATCTCAAGATAATATAAAGTTTTAACGAGCTATTGCAAGACAATAGCACATCGTGCTAGGACTACATGTACTTAAATGCTACTCAAAAGAAACGGTTAATACTAACACAAACTTGTTTTCGCTTGTTATATTATTATTACTATGTTAACTAAATCACTACTAGGTTAAATAAAGATTTTTTTAAAAATTTATAAAATATAAATTAAAATAAGTTATTAAATCACTAATAAGTTTGAATGCCAGAGCTTTATGTGAACAAGAATCGGATTTGTTTTGGTTAGTATTATTACATTTCAACAGCTTTAAGGTACATACAGTCTCGTCCAATATAGTTCAGCCGTAGTGCAAAAAGTGTGCAGAATTTATTTTGCAGTAAAACTGTTCTAAATCTAATGTTAATTTTTGGGATTGTGAGGCCTTTGTATATAGAATTTATGTGTTTAAATACTAAAAATCTTAATTAACTATTTGTAAAGTAAACATTTTCATATAAGCTTCATTTTTTCTTTGGATATAATTGAACTCATGTTAATTTTCAATATTGTTTAATGCATTTTGAAATTGCAAGACAATAAAATAATACATGTGCAAGTCGATCACAATAAAGAAATTCGCAATATTGAATTCATTATACTTGAACAACAGTTTGTAAATCACGCTAGATATAATCACAGAAAAAATCTTATTCATATTGTAGTTTGGAAGACAAAATTATGTGTATTATTTCAGTGTTACCCCAACTATTAACTTTTTAATAGACCCTTAGCACATAAACTTCGTGAATTCAAATGTATGATCAGTAAAAAAAGTACTAAAATAATGCTTTCAGATGAAAGAGTAAAATGCTGAAAAGCAGAAAATTGAATGTTCAATTAGGATTTTATACTTATAAGTCTGCAGGTGTGTGCATGTATTAATTGCTTGGCAAGTTTTGATTAGTTTTTTGAAGAAAAAATCTTTTTTGACACAAATTGTCAATTCTAAAGTTTAACCTAACTTTCTTTGAAGCAACTTATCTTATAGATTGCTTCTAGATTTGTTACATAGATTCACTCATCAGCTATTTAATTTAATATTTTTGAAATAATTATTTTTTGTGACAGGTGATTATAAATATTGGATTATTTTAAGAGCATTTTCAATTTTTTATTGTTTCAATTCGAGGAATTATCATTTTCAAATTTTTATAAAAATTTTAGAAATAAATTTAATAGTTACATTTATAAAAAACATTTGGAAACATCTGTAGTTAAAATGCAGCATTATTTAGGAAATCTAGAAATATCTATTTAGTAAATTTCTTAACACAAGTTTTTATCAAATGGAAAAATAATTTTGCATTTATTGATTAAGTTTACAACAAATATGTTTTGTTTTTTCCTGATTATCAGATTAATAATTTTTACATTTTATAGATTTTACAAGACAATCATTTTTTAAATAATTCACTTATTACCTTTAAAAAAAACATACTCCTTACAGTATATTTACATAATTTTATTCATAAGAAAATTCTAAAAATTGCTATAACAATTAGGTAGATGGCTTTGGTTGTGGTTCTTCCCATGGTCTAGGTCCTCTGATATTTTGCCATGCATTTAGATCCACTTTTTGATACTTCTGTAACAGATGACAGTATTAGTTTATGAATATCAACATACAAATAAGTTGTTTTATCATTACAAGAATTTATGTACCTCTAACTCTTCATCTAAATCTACTTTCTTCTTTTCTATACCCAACTCATTCAAGAAATCTGGCTTCATCTAAAAATATAACAAAAAATTAAATCTATTTGATGTGAAACTATCTTTGGCTTAAGAGTAATAATTAATCCATTAACGACTTTGTAAATACAATGAACCTTCATTTCCATATAAAAATTTTAACTTAAACAAAATTGTCTAGCTTAATTTGTCCAGAATAAATTGTTCAGGTCTATAGACTTCATTTTTTTTGTTTACTGAGATAAACTTAAGCAAAAAGCTAATTTTCGCATGGTAAACTTTGTAGCCAATCGTTAATGGTTTAAAATTGAGTTCCAATTAGCAATTCCAAAATATGAAGAGATAGTTATACTATGCTAATTATTTTGTTTCTAAATATTCATGTAATTCAAATTCTATTTCTTACATTTGGAATTTTTTTAAAAAAATTTTTCACTATCATGTATTTTTAAAAAGAATAAGTCATTATTATGATTATTTTCTATGAATTCTTTAAAAGTAAATTATGCTAAATGGCAATACTTACAAATTTGCTTTTTTTGAATTCATAACGCAATGAGGAAAATTTTTCGACACCAAATGATCCCAGAAACATAAATAGCTACAGAAATATAATTAACAAATATTAAAAAATCAAAACTCTTTAATATTTATTCCCATATACTATAAATTTCAATCCTGACATTCACTGAAAATAAAGATATTAAGCAATATGTGAGTTTGTGAGATAACACGGTAGGGGCACTGAGCATGTGCAATATTAGTACTCAACATGGATATTTTAAATTAACGAAAAAAGCCATTCCCATTGAAGTTGCACAGGTGACAAGAGCAACCAGTTATTATAGTAAGTTTTATATGTTTCCCATAATTGCATTAACTACTGAGTGAGGTCTGACATTTTTGTTTATTAATCATGTATCGAGAAATTTTGTGATAGTAGTATTGTACTGACTAGAAGGCAAAATTAAAAATCTTTTTTCCTTAATGGCCTAACCTAGGACGAATAACTATTACAAGCCACAGTTGATGATTACTTGTAAAGGAACACTCCTAATTGGACAATTTTTGCATGTTACACAGCCATGAAATTCCTTGTAATTTAGAAATATTGTCAAGTGCTGAGGACACCTTTAAACAGGCACCAAAATAGCTAAGAGCAACTTTATTCTAACCATAAACTTTGGACTACACGGATTTAACGTCTATTTATTTAGGATTACTTTGAGTTATAAATAAGAAATTTTTTAACTAGTTTTTCTTTTTGATATTTTATTTTTAAAAATATCATATAGTTAAAGTTTAATACATCACATTTTCAATGTAAAGTCCAGTTCTTATTGCATTAATCATTTTAAAAAGTTCTTTTAGAGAAATTTTTAAAACGAAGCTTAGTTTATCAGTTATTAAAATATTTTTTGTTTCAAAAAAGGATTTTAATAACTGATACACTGTATGAATTTTTTATGTACTATACCTGCCTGAGCAAAACTTGGAAGATTTTTAGTGGTTAGTTATTCGTCTATCTTTTTTAGGTGCAGAAAAGTAAAGTATTGCATGATAAACAGACATTGTAACCTAAAAAATACAGCGGAAAAGATGATGGTACACTTTTCTTACATTTATTTTAAATATTTATTTAATATAAAATTTAAATTAAACCAATTAATTTTTCATTTCCTTTTCAAATTGAGCTAAAAGTTTACTGTGACATCATTGGCATTTATGGAACCAGGCAGATTTTACGAACCTTCTACTTTCCAACAAAGTGCAAAAATTAATGTGAAATGACGAAAAATTGTCCGTTTTTGGGTGGTTAAACAACAGACCGGCCAGTAATAAGCAATTCAAATTCGAAAAAAAACGCCATTAGAAAGTAAAACCTTAATTTTTTACTTAAAGCTGGGTACTACAAATATAAAAATACCCGATTAGTATTTAAGTAAAATCTAATTATTTAGCAAAACAGCACCAACCAAAAAAGGAAATCCATATTTAAAAGATTTCTTTTTCGACAATGTTCTAAAGCGATTAATTGAATTATCAAAAAAGTTAAACTTCATTTTTTAAAAATTATTAACGCTACATATACAATTTAACATCTTTTTTTTTGTAATCAAACAGCATAGCATTGAACTTGGATTTATTACTCGAACTTCTATTTTTGTTTTTAAATCCGTTACAGTTATGGTTATAATTCCGGTGCTACCATATCACAAAACATAATTTTACTTGTCTGTTGCAACAAAACCTATAAATTAGGAGAATAGACATCTTCACAAACATTGCACCAAAATTAGTATTTTTTTTATGAAATTGTCGAATGAATTTTATCAGTTTGCCTTTAACAACTAATAAAAAGATTTTATATATGAAGTGAAAAAAATATAAAATTGTTATTGTTGTGTTTTGTTTGGATTGTTTGGGCCATAGAGGTAGTGTTTGGCTGGCTTTACTCCTTACTTTTGTTTGGCGTTTGATTTTGGTGGAGAATAACATAATCGTAATTAAGTTTAAAGAGGATTTTTATGGTGTTTTAACTTTTCATTTCGTGCACAAGATTCCTTATACCTTGTGAAAATGGCTGACGCAAATGCATGGGTCCGCCATTCTTCCAATTCCGAAATGCACAGTTACTCCAAGCCACCTGTCAAAAAATTATCCGATAGTGAAGAAGGAGAAATTGACGATGAGGAAGAATTAGTTTACTGCATATGTCGGACAAGCGATACAAGTCGATTCATGATAGGCTGCGATAGCTGCAACGAATGGTACCACGGTGACTGTATTAGCATAACTGAAGAGTATGCCAAAAATATCCAACAGTTTTTCTGCCTGATGTGCAGAGAAAGGGATCCCACACTGGCTATACAATATAAAGAGAAGAAAGAAAAGTCTGACAAGAAGAAAAGTGAAAAGCATAGTGATAGCTCAAGTCGAAAACAGCATCATGTCACATTTGAAGATGATAGGAGGTCTAAGTCATCAAGAAGATGTGGTGAATGTGCTGCTTGCTACCACAAGGAAGATTGTGGGCGATGTGATTTCTGTAAAGACATGAAAAAATTTGGTGGTCCAAACAAAATCCGGCAGAAATGTCGTCAAAGACAATGCACCAACTTCGGTCTAATTCTGGGCAAGAAGCCGACTAAACCTTACTTCGAAGATGGAGACTATAATGATGATCAAGAATTCATCCCACCACCAGAGCCATTTCGTAAAATTGACTACAATGAACTAGATGATGATGATGACAAGGATGATTATGATCCTTACGCTTCTAAGAGATCAGGTCACTATAAGGATGATGATTATGAACCTTATGTTTCCAAAAGAGGTCAATCCGCCCCAAGACACAAACGCAGATCCAGTAAACAGAGTGAGGCACATCGCAGCAGGAAAAGCGAACGACGTAAGAAACACAATGAAAAGGAGAAAAGTTCTGGTAAGAAAGAAGATGATGGGATTAAGCAGTGTTATGGGCCGGGCTGCACAAAACCTGCTCGACTTGCTTCTAAGTATTGTTCTGATGCATGTGGAATGAGACTAGCCACTAACCGCATCTATGAGATTCTTCCAAACAGAATCCAGCAATGGCAACGAACAGTGAGCATCGCTGATGAAAACAACCAGAAATCTCTGGAAAAGATCAGAAGGGAACAGCAGGAAGCGAAAGAGCGTTTAACAGATTTGAGCAAAAAACATCTTGCGCTGGACAAGGTGATTGAAAAGGCAAAAAGCATGAGCATTTTTGTCGATCAAGAGAACTCCGAATGGGATAATGAAGAATCTGAAATCAGCATCTACTGTGTGACATGCGGTCACGACGTCAGTGCAAAAACAGCATTGAGGCATCTTGAAAAATGCTTTAACAAGTACGAGAGCCAGACTTCTTTCGGATCATTTTACCAAACAAACATCGAGGGCAGCAATATTTTCTGCGATTTCTACAATCCCCAGCAGAAGACATACTGCAAGAGGCTCAAG
Organism: Oedothorax gibbosus; assembly: GCA_019343175.1. Taxonomy (NCBI): domain Eukaryota; kingdom Metazoa; phylum Arthropoda; class Arachnida; order Araneae; family Linyphiidae; genus Oedothorax; species Oedothorax gibbosus. The sequence goes on from JAFNEN010000494.1 coordinate 334,168, forward strand.
ATTCTTTGTCCTGAGCACTCCAAAGAACCCAAAGTTTCCGATGACGAAGTTTGCGGCTGTCCCTTGGTTGATGACGTCTTCAAACCATCCGGAGAGTTCTGCCGTGCACCGAAGAAAAAGTGTGCTAAGCATCATCAGTGGGAGAAGTTCCGCAGGGCTGAAATTGACCTAGACAAGATGAGACTGCTTTTCAAGTTGGATGATTTGATTGAAACAGAAAGATCCATTCGTCAGCAGATGGCGAATCGGGGAGGAGTTCTTGGGTTGATGCTTCATCAGACTATCTGTCATGATCCTGTGCCACCTCCAGAATCATAAATTGATACATTAAGAATATATATTATCATTTTAAATCAATTCTTTTACAGTCAGTAGTAACTACTGATGATGTTATATCACTATACAGGATAATTTGTTACATAAAATATTTTATACCTAATGTTAAGCTAGTTTTCAAGTTTATGTTAATTTAAACTTCATATATATAATTAATATTTCTGCTGAAAGAAGTCTCTAAATTTAGTATTATTCTCTTCACTCCTGAAAAATTCTATGCATACATTCTTTATATAAACAAAAAGTTCAAACAATTATGTATTTAAAAGTATGTTTTGCACGTAATTTTGAAAAAATTAACGTTTAACATTTGCTGAGATGCACGTCAATTTAGTGTAATTTGATATTTTGAGGGTAAAAATAAAAAAAAAAATTTGTGCTATGAAGAAACGAAACAAGGTCTGTCAGTTTTTTGTAATTAATAGTTCATTCTAATATTTGTTTAATGTAAAATATCTCATAAATTTAACGCTGAAAAAACTTTTTGTAAGACATCCAAAATCTGCTGGACCCTCTTTCTATTTAATTTTTTTAATACAATTAATAAATCAGCTGCTGCGGTATCAGTATTTTCGGAAAGCTTGAACATTCTAGTTTCTAATAGAAAAGTTAGTTTAAAAAAAATTGTAAAATGAAGTTGTGAAGTGAATTCTACAAAGGTTCATGTATGTGTACCTCTGGAGTAAAGAGATTATATTATTTTTTTGTACTATATGGTTAGCCATAAGCATAAGAAGTTGTTATTCAAAAATATATTGCACAATTACAAGAATAATCTCTCAATTAGATTCAGCAATGAAAATACTAAAATAGCCTTTAATCTGCTATGCAAAATATTTATTTCTCTGTATTTTATTAATACTGCAACTTTTGAAGTTCAACTAACTTATTACTAATTAAAGAAATTTAAAATTCTATTTTATAAAATTAAGTAAATTATAAAGCAAGTGATTTTTTTCCCTTTAAAAATGAGGATTTTTTCAATGTATTCTCCGAGGATGTTGTATAGAATTAATATAGCACATTTGTAAAATGAATTTAATTATTTAAATGTCCATTAATGTTTTGATTTTTTAAGAAATATAAATGAACTTGTTTTTTCCCCCTACTTAATTTTATTTTTGAAACAACAATTGTATGAGAATCAAAAAAAAAGTGTGATTTAGGGACAAGTACCATTAGTGTTTTAAACACTGTGTACGAATATTTTTAATCAAAAGTAGTGCATGTACTGTAATACAGCTGCCAATATTTCCATAGTTACTTTTAAACTATATGAAATAAGATTTAAAAATGCAATTATTTAAATATTAAAATTGTATCATTAATATTTACTTTGGTGTAAAGTTCTTCAGAAATTGTGTATGCTGCTTTTCTAAATTGTATAATTTTTATTTATTATTTTAATCTTTTTCAATGGGAATATTTCATATGACGTCACGCTCTCTATACTGCGATTTCATTGGTTGTTTCTTTTTCTTTGAAAAAGTGTTGAAACAGCTCATTGGTTTAAAAAAAGGTCACGCCCTCCATACTGTGATTTCATTGGTTGTTTTGTTTGACAAAGTGTTGAAAAAAGCCCATTGAAACTTATATTTGAATTTGATTTAATTCAGGTAAAGCATAATTTTGCATCTTAATCTGTTATACAATAGTTTTTATTTAATTGTTTTAAAAGTTATTCTTAATTTTTTAATGCTATGATAATTTGTATTAGTTACGTTATGCTGCATATTAAGTATATAAGGAATTGTATTGCTTTTTAATAAATTTTTATATCAGTATTAAGTGTATTTTGTACTGAGGTCTTTAAAAATCTATATATTCTATTGTTAATATGGGACTCATTTCCCCAATTTAATTAATTTAATTTTCTTTTACTGCACATTCGTATCAGTTATATTTATTGACTGTTTCAAAAATAAAATTATCTAAGTCATTTTTAGATGGCATTTGTTGTACAGATCTGTATCCAAGGGTTACAATTATTTTTTTACTTAATCAAACACGAATATTTAGATTTTGATTCGGACTGCACAACCAACTCAAAGGATAACAACAGTACTATATAGATTTAAAAGTTTATAGGCGATTTTTTTGTGTCCATGGACAATTAAATGGCCTTGTGGGTCTTTAAGACTGCCTCTGCTAGTTCCAATACTACTCTTCCATAGAGGACCTCTCGAAGTTCTGAAGCCAGTGGCACCATAGCGAGTTGTAAAATATGCAGGGTAAAGGTTGGGCACTCGAGAATGTGATCTGGGGTAAGTTGACATCGGACCATTTCTTGCAGGGAATATAAGTTTTCGTTTTGTGGGAAAGAATTTTTATCCCTTTATATAGTGGTTTGTTCTTAGTCTTGTAATTGTTGATGTTAAGATTCTGGTACAAAAAAAGTCAGTGATGAGGGGTTTCTTGAAGGAAAGTCTGTGTTTTACATTTGCGTCTGCAAGCTTGATGGTGGTGCTAAGTTATTCAGCTCAGTTTCCCTCAATATTAACGTGTGCCATTGCAGCAAGCAAGATTTCCCATTGCCGTGCGATTATAAGCGATTGCTTTTAGTTTAATACTTTACATGTAGATGGCAGCACGAAAGGTATTAAAAATTCTTTTAATTTATTAAAAAATTTATTCACATGTTAAAAAATTAGAAGATTAAAAAATTAGAATTAGAAGAGTAGCGATTTACTGTTACCCCCCATGGGATCAGATTTACTGTACGGTCCCCCTTGGCGCGTTTTTTTCGGATTTGGCGATAAATAATTTTTTCTGGCAACCTGTCCTGTCTGACTTCGACTGAAGATTCGAATTCTAGGACTTCACACCGATGACGTTTTCCGGCAACCCTATCGGACCGTTGGTTGAGACATACGATCTTTTTTTTAAATCGTGGTTTTTTTAAAAAAGTCGCCAAAATACGGACTTTTGGCGCGATTTTGGAAAGTTCGCCAAGGGGCACCGTACAGTAAATCTCTACCTTACCATGCTGCACTGAACACGTGATTTTATATTGATCATGTTTTGCATGAGAGAACCATAGAGATAGTAAAACCGTGCGCTATCACCACAGAGAAGATAATTTAAATATTCTAATTTGTACATTTACGTTGCGTGATTCAAGAAGTAGGAAACCAGCAACATTTTCTCTTTTAATAGTATTTTGTGTGACTTATGAACTAAATAAATCTTGTAATTTATGAAACCAAGAATAATAACTTTAAATCAAAAATTCGTATATAAATGTGGGTAAAGCGCGATTCGAAAACTGTATTTTTAGATTTATCAGAGTATTTTTTAAATTTTGGATTCATAAAAGAAGATGATTTGAAGGTAATTTTTTCTCTATATAAAGATATAAAAGTATTTAATTCTAATTTTGATTTTCAACATTTTTATGAGCGCGTTATGAACACCATATTGTAAAATTCTGAAAAGATTTTTTTTTTACAGTTAAGAATGGCAGTTGAATTATTATTATTTTTTTAAAAAATCAATATATTATTTCAACATTTCTTAACAAACATTTAAAGTCTTCGACTTAAAAAAAATTCATTTCCTGAAGTGCTTAACTATGATTTTACATCAAATGCATTCGTTTGAAATAATAAAGAACGAATTACTGACTGAATTATTATAAATAATGAATTTAAATTATAAAGCTTTAACTAATGCGTACTATTTTGTGTGTCTTTAGAGAATCTTAAATGAAACTAAATTCAATGAAGTCATAAAGCTTATTCCTCCAAATAAGATGATAAGAGATATTCAAGATGCATTTACAACTCTAGATTCAAATATAAAAGGTTCTCTTTGTGAAAGAGACATAAAAGTAAGTTACTTATACGTATATATTATTTTATTATAAATTATTCTTATGCGTAAGATTTTATTCGAATTTTACCAGATGTATAAAGACATGGAGAGGAAACAACCTGGCTCCAAATATATTTGTTTTTGCAACAATATTTATTACAAAACCGGAAAAAATAGCAAGTTAACTATAAAAGTTTGGATACGTTTCAGTAGTATTCAATGTATTTAATCTAATTAGATTTCTAAATCACATAGCTCAAATAAACAACCATCCAGTTTCAAAATATTTTTGCATTATTACTATCATTTTAAAACACGTTAGATTTACAAATAGAGGTTCTATCAGAAACCCAGATTTACCAGAATGGAATTTATGGTGCTGCCATCTATTTGAGTATGAAGAAAATAAAAACTTAAGCTAGGCATACACGAAAGGACACAGGACAGGGTGGTAACAGAACCTGGAAACCAGGGAATTCTCAAGGAACTTTTTAATTCTGGAAATATCAGGGAGTTCTCAGGGAATTTTTCAAATTTCGCTAAATATCAGGGAATTTTTCCATTTTAGATTATTTAAACATTTGGTTTAGGTTGTTGCGATCACTATACTAGCGGACACTTCTTGATCAAAAGAAAATATTCTGGTTGGTCCGATTGGCCTGAACCAGAGCTACGAAAGTAAACTCGACTCTCTTCCTATCATGCAGAGGCAAAAAAAACGTCCATTTTTATCAACCGCTAAATAAGTCCCAACGCTGTGTACGATGTCGCCCTTAACGGTTGCGTTGGGTGCTACTCGGGTGTCGGCTCGTCACTTGACTGTGGTTCTAAATTTCGACGCCCATCACCAATAGCCCTCGTGTAGCTCTAGTATGACAATAATTCAAACTAAACTAAACTAAAAAGTAATTGTAGTATCAGGGAATTTTTTTATGAAAGTATCAGGGAAATCATGGAAATATCAGGGAATTTTTTTTTTTTACAATTTTGTTACCACCCTGCAGGACATGTGAACCTTCGCTAACTCTTCATCCAAGACGTTACCGAGCACATTTTCAATCGTCAGTTTTTGGTTTGGCATATGACGTGGGAGGAACAGTGGCGATGTTTGGGGAAGATGACATTTCCTTTTCCTCCGTATATCCGTATATGCCTAGCTAGACACAGGCCTTGATCATTACCTAGGCCTTGGGCCTATTACTCTAAGCCTAAGGGGCCCCAAAATAAGTTTAATACCTATAAATTTTGCTTCACGTCTAAAAATTTCGTATGATTTTACGACAAACATTACTAAAAATAAAAAAAAATATGAATATTTTTTGCTTTCATATAACAATAAGCACAGTTGAATGATATTATATTTGATAATTGACCCCACTTTAAAAGGTCATAACTATGCAGTTTCTATATTTTGTAACAATATCACTCCGAAAAGGCCTGGCTATACATGAATCATAGTCTGACTATCGAGTTGTATCAAGTTGGGCCATTGACCACGAATTAATATATGAAACTTAACTTCATATCATCCATTCCAAATAGTAGGACTTTTTCGTTTGATGAATTTCATAACGAAGCAATAAGTAATAAAATACTGTTAAAGTTTATGGTATTAGCTTCTTTGTTGCTCTCAGAATAAGTGAAATTCGGATGACAGAATCTACAGTGCAAAATAAAAACTTTTTCTTTGACGAAACGAAGCATATCTGCATATATAGTTTGGAATACTTAAAATGTTATATAATTCTGTCAAATTATTACAGGTTACTTTAAGAGCACTAGGAATCGAACCAACTTCCAAAAAAATTAAAAAGTTGATCGAACGAGTCGATGTGGGAACATCAGGTAAAAACACTAAGTACAATACACAATAGTAGTCACTAATAGCATAACTTAAAATTAATCTGAATCATTAAACAAAAATACTTTTTAAATTCTTATTTAGGCTTGTTATCAAGAGAAAATTATGAAGCAATTATGCTGCACTTAATACATGATATTGATTCGGATGAACAGATGATGAAATCTTTCCAGTTGTTTGCTAATCATGAATCAGGAGTTATTACCTTGAATGACTTGAAAGCGATATCTAAGCAACTTGAGCTGAATGTAACCGATGAAGAACTGCAGGTAAAGCAAGTTAGTAAAAACAGTTAACTGAACGCTTGAGAAATCACAATTAGAATAAGTTCGTAGTATACTTAATAAATTTAATGCCTCAATTTTATTTTTAAATAAATGTAGAGGAATTATCAATTCTCTACAATTGAAATACCTTAAAAAATGGAATAACCACTGAAAATTTTAGAAGTTCTGAAAGATCGGAAGAATAGTTAATTATAATTTGGAACTGTTTTGAAGTTCATTAGTACATCCAACAAATTGAAGAATTTACTGTTGTCTGTATTTATATAAATTAAATTTATAAACGAAGTAAATCAATAAACAAATTGTAGCTGATTCTGGCTAAAAGCGTAACAGCTTTTTTTTATATATTATTTTCTATGTTTTAACAAACACTTAAATATGCATTTATAGGAAATGATAGCTATAGCCGACCATGACAAAGATGATAAAGTCACTCAAAATGAATTCTTGGACACAGCAAGAAAAATATTTTAGCCATTTTGGATTAAACTCGTGATAAATGTGTAAGTTTTAAAATTGGACCATGTGCTAAATAAAGTCTAGGTGTTCTCAAATATTAACCACACAAAACTTTTTTATAAACAATTTATTTTCATTCTGTGAATTTTTATTTAAATACATGCAATTTAAAAACCATTGATTACTAATGATTAATTCATACTAAACCTGTTGTAATTGTATAAGGTTGCGTAAACAGCTATTTGATAAAATGGTACCTTAATTAACACATCTAATAATACATGCAATATGGAGTACAAAAAGTATGCAGTGTCTTAATATATATAAATTGTACAAAAACTGATATATTAATACAAATTCTATTTCAAATGTTGACAAAATGGAATAATATGGTAAATGCTTAAAAATACATGCTTCCAAGTGTAAAAGTTAGGTTTGTAAATAATATCAAGAATTCTAAAGTTCAACATGTGTCCAAATAATTTTTGTAAAAGATAGTTTTATGAGTTCAGGATAGAAATATATTTCTGGAAGCAGTACAGAAATACATATTAAGAAATTACTTGACGTTATACCAAATATCTGAAAGTGCAAAAATGGTTAATAAACTTATAAAAGTTGTAAATCTGATACTTAAGCATAAATGCTCCATATATACTATAACATGTAACTACAAAACATGATATTTATGTATGTATCACACTAATTTGCATGCCTATTGTTCAATGCTAATTTGTAAGTACGTCAGGTAAGCATAAATGAGTATTTTAATTGGTAATTTAACATATGAAATTTAAAACTAAACAAAAAATACTTAGAAATAAATTCTTATTTGCATTTTGTAAAAAATTTAGATATGGAAGAAATAAACTAAATTTTACATTAAAAGTTTATTTACTTGTTTAAAAAAACATGTGAACATTTCATTTTAGAGCACGATTAAAAACATTAAAATAGTTTTAAAAACTTGTTTAAAAACATTGATACTTTGAAAGTAGATTTATTGGAAAGCAAAACAATTTTGTCCTATAGACAAAAAACGTTAAAAAATAGTTCATAACTATCCTGTGTTTCAAACGCTGGAATTGTGTTATTAACAACATTACACATATAGAACATTTGGTTGAGAATTTATTTCCTAAATTTATAATTTCAGGTGCAATAATCAGAAATTGTTAGCCATCTTAATATTTACAACATTTTAAATTTCAGACCATAGTACAAAGCATCTATACATTTTAATACTTTTAAGGTTTAAAATAAGCTATGCTGGAACATTGTAATGTTTTGAATACTTTTCTATACAAGTTGACACATTTCTTAAATAATTTTATTGATGGTACGGAATACTATATTTAGTAAGTCACAATTTCATATGATATTTAAAACCATAAGCATCTAACATATAGTAAATATTACACATGCATGCTTACCAAAAATTTACTTCGTCAATAAAGACTAAATGCTTTTTTTTGTAAAAATTTATAAACAAATTTTCTTTTTTTATCCTTGGTTAACAAAAATCATTCTTCAATCAAAAGTTAATAAAATTATAAAATTGATAACACACTATTAAATAGATGTTGGTTCTAATACTTTGATGGCATCAACAAATTTTTTATTATTCCAAACTATAATACATGAAATTGTGGTGAATATTGTATTTCAATGTCCCAAGCTGCACTCACGAGTTACACACGAAAAATAAAGCACAATGTACCAGAGGGCGGAAAAAGAGGATATACACTATTCACACAATAAAAAGGACTCCTTGTACCACAATACAAAATATCTACAATTATACTTTTGTATTTACAAATGTATAAACATTCTACAAAAATAAACCCAAACAAATGTACCATAGTCTCATGGTAAATGTGTGTGGTGTGAAGGCCGTGGGCTAGCAAGACAACAAAAGCACCAACAATACGGTTTTTGAAATCTAGCTAAATTACAAACTATAAATGCCCGTTTCACTTTAACAGTAAAAGCACACATTTTACCGTCCTAAATACAGATTTAGGATGTGACTGATATTCTTCACATTTTTTCTCTCATTGGATTAGATCATGGACTGCTCAAAGTACCAACATGTATTCACAGATATTACATACCAGTATATATTCACAGATAGTATTGGAGGGTGTTCTATGTCCTGACTGATTTTGAAATCAGTTGGCAATACAATGTAGATTTTTCTTTTTTTTATGTATTGTAACATTAAAGAAAATCCATATTAAATCACCAATATCGAATGGGCAATTATCAAACTTAAGTTCCAAATAATAAATAATCTTTCAATGTTCTTTGAAAGAATTTCCATTTTTTCATGTATTCATTATTTAAAAGTAAAGTGTATTGTCTATATAATGCCAATCTAGTTTTATATCACACATGTTTCTTCTCTTCACCTTTGATATTCTTTTAGAGGTTTCACAATTCTCTCTGTAATTGAAATACAAATTTTTAGTTAAAGGCCATATACCTGTATCATACTAAGTGAAGTGTACAGGGAAAGAACCCCTTCATTACATAGTAGTCTGTCTGCATCAGGTTTGCTTAGCAAAGATAGTGAGTCATCGCCTAAACTGGTGTGAAGAAATCAGTTTTGCCTTGGTTCTTATCACGCAGCACATCGGTTTAATATCTCTATAATCAAAATTTCCACCAGTCAAATAGTCTGACGCTTGAACCGCGGAAGAAACGGTTTCCGATTGCCACTACTCGCCAAGCAGATTTCAATACAGACAGATTCCCTGTCGATGAAAGGGTTTTTCCCCTGTACTCTTCAAGTGTGAAAAACATTAATAAAAAAATGATATAGAGATTCTTAAACAACCCTTAGTAACAAAAGTTAAACTATTATGATTAACACAATACAATAATGTTAAGCATAGTGACTTTACAAAAAGTTCATTACATTCAAAGAAGAGGTACATATTTTGTTTTATGAAACATCAGCTGAGATTAGTGAATAAATTTGAATTTTTTGAACACACCAAGCACAATAGTGATTGTCTATTGAATAGAGTAGGCCAAATATAAGTAAAATAGAATGCATGTTTGTTGCTTAACAGCATATTTTTGCCTCAAGATCATAAGATGGATGATTTTGTAGTTCAATATACAATATTCTAGGTACATATACATAATTTAATGACAAAGTAAAATTTTCAAAAAAATGTCTTACCATTGTATACTTTTAGGATGGCTTCGCAAACAAATTTGTATTGACTCTGAAAAAAATATTTTTAAAAAGTGTTAAGTATTAAATATAAATAATTTTTTTTATAATGCATTTTAAATTGTAAATAATTTCAGTAAATTTTTCAAAGTAAAATAAGATGCCCTACTTACAGTAGTTTGAATAAGCATTGCTCTCTGATCTCTCATTGATTTCACTATATCCAGAGGATAGACAGGTTCATTGGCTTCAATAAGGCACATTGCAGTTTCCATTAGTATTAATACACCCGTTCGACCAATACCAGCACTAAAATGTAAAGGTATTATGAATGCTAAGCGGAGGAAATTCCGTTCATCACACAATTACATAACTACAATGCATACAAACAAACTCTGAAATTTTAAAAAAAAATCTATTGGATTGTTAAAAATGTTTAGGTTCCTTTTTGCAAAATATCGAGACAACTGTAGCACCTTAAATTTTTCTCTTCTGGAGAATGAAAAAAATAACGTTAGGTAAAGCAAGCATAAAACTAAATGAAATTATATAAATAATTTGGGATGCTACTGTAATTTTGCTGAACTTTTTTTTGGAACCTTTACTATATTTCAAATATTACTTCCATAACATAGATAGACGATAGTCACAATCTCAACTTATTTGGACATTTTGTTTTGATTAAAATAAAACCTATTAGATATTTTAGTCCATGCAATAAACAATGTGGGCAACTCTGACAAAAATGAAACAAAAATGTCCGAAAAAAAAGAAGTTTCTACCTGCAGTGGACGATTGCAGAATCCACCATCCCCACTCTGTTCTGCCTAACTTGCTGGACAAAGTCTAGGAAATCAGATGCATCATCTGGGACACCATGATCTGGCCAAGCTGTGTATTGCATGTGGGTAATGTGCCTTTCTTCTTTATTCTACAAAGTAAGAATAGTTTTGAAATGAGAAATTTGAATTAAATTTTAATTTGGGAAAAATGTGTATAACTTGGTAACATCATTTCTGAAACCTATGATTGAACCTACATTTGAGAAACTGTTAAAAAAAAGGCAGAACAATTCGATTCTAACTACTTTTACTCCCAAGTTCAGTAAAATTCACAACATTATTTGGGTTGGCATTACAGAGCAAAGTAGTAAAATTAGATAAGTATATTTTTCACCAGTTCCTCCAATAAAATGAATCAAACACCAAATCTTAAGAATAACAAATAGTTTTAGAACAGTTATTTTTATGAAGCATTCATCAAAATCTAATATTAATCTAAAAGGAGAGAATAAAGTCATTTAGACTAAAACGTATACAGAGAACATTTTTTAAATATGTTTTTTTTTAAGTCATAACTACAGTAGACACCCTCTTAACCAGCTTAAATGGGACTGGTGAAACCAGTGAATCAAAAATTCGTTTAAACCGGAAAAGGTGAAACAAATTAGCCTTTGTGTACATTTGACTATATTTATGATATTTGCCTTATAAATAAACAAATGAAGTAATACATAATTTTATTGCCAATTACCACAACGCCTTCCATTACTAAGCAACTATAGCTTTCCATTCTCTCCCTCCCACTAAATACGCCGTGTCTGAAATATATGCGACACCAAACTCGTTTTTGGGGTACTTTACTTCTTTTAGTTATTTTTTGACATTTATAAAAAAAATTTGGCCTGGTAAAGCAGAGATGCCATTAAACAGAATCTGGTTAAGAGAGAGCCTACTGTATATCCCAACGTGAAACGGTTCAAGCCTATTAGAAACTAATTCTAACTTAAATATATCATTTAAATAAAACTTCCAATATACCCAAATACAATGTCTCATAAAACTAAATTAACATCTCAAACCTCTGAATTTATTAGTGTAAATTCCCTAAATGCAAACGAAGTTGTCTCCTGTTCTTTAACTGAGGTCACCCTTAGGAAGCCAACCTCCAGCGTGTCATAGAGGGCTGGCCAATACTTATGGCACTTGGATCGCCCCCTCTCCATCAAAGTGGTGACCATGACTATTAGTGTAGACTGCTGTTCCCATATCATCTGAAAACACAAATTTAAACATTATTTGAAATGTTACATAGTTTAGAAGGTTTGCGTTGGTGGTAAAAAAATATTTTATCTACAAGAAAACCATAAATTATTAAGTTTGAATTCTTATAATAACATTTTAGGCAGTCAATGTTTTAATGAAAATGCTTGTAGGTAGAAAATAAACAAATTGGGCTAAATAAAAATACAGTCAAACCTTGTTAATGCGAACTTGCTTAACACAAAATTTTGCTTAACATGAACTGAAAGATTTCCCCGGACTAAAAAGCTTTGAGCTAATGCTAAAAAATCTCTTAACGCGAAATTGCTTTAGACGAAATCCCACTTAACCCGAACAAAAAAAATTCACGATTTGTCTTTTCCTTATATATTTTTTCCTTAGTTCAAAGTTTCCAATAACAGATTAAACAAAACATGAAAAAAAATGGAAACGAACATTCGAAAAATAAATTGTCTTCTACTTCTGGTTCTAAGAAAATCACGAGATCTTCCATGATCCGTCAATTTTAATCCAATGAATGGATTCAGCAAGTGTAGGATGACCCATTATGTCATGAAAAGCATAGATGTTTCTCTACAGAGGTTAAAGGTAAAGAACATATGAAATTAAAAATAGTTTGAATTTAAACTTATTGATTTTCATTCAAAATGAATCGAAAGCAGAAGTCTATTTCTTTAAAAACTAAAAATTTAAATGATATTGACGACAAATGTTTAAAAAAACAGCGAAAATTGCGTCTAACTATGGTGTAGCTAAAAGCACCATTTCAACGATTTTAAAAAATCGGGATAAAATTGAAGCGACCTACGCAGTAAACCAATTTGAACCTGCAAGGAAAAGAATTTTCCTAATTTTTCTGTAGTATGTACTACTCCAAATGAACTAGTATATAAATTTAATTACTAATTGTATGCTTGTATTATTAGTGTATTACATTATAAAATAAGAATATTTTTTATGTTAATTTTTTTTTAAACTATTTACTGGTTCTATGTAAAACAAAATCCTGACGGTTAACATGAAATTAGGTTAACATGACATGTTTCGGTGCACCCTTCGAGTTCGTGTTAACGGGGTTCGACTGTATTCCCCTTTGTTTTGCCAAGCATTCTAATACACAAACGTTGCACTTTTAATGTTTTTCATATTTTTTAAAGATGGTAAACAATGCAAAATGCTTTTGATGACTTATAACATGTGGTACGGCATACATTAACCCACACGAATAACATCTCTAATGTAATTAGGTGGTAAGCAAAATGAAGCCAGGTATTAATAAAAAAGTATTTAAGAACCCTATTAATAAAAATCTGTAAAAAAATTAATCCTTTCAAAGAAATGTTTATCAAAACGAAATCTAAAATTCTGTATATGAGTTGACCAAAATAGTTTTAAAAAATATTTTACATACGCTAAAAAATGAGCAAATACTTTAATTATTCATAATTCCTTTTTAAATTAATATTTTACTCTAATTTTTTTTTTTTATGAGATACGAGTCATACAATATGCCAAATGACTACTAGTATGTTTTTTATTTTAATTTAAAATAAAAGATTTTATAAACAAGATAAATATAGATATTATTAATGCGTGCCATAACACACGTTACAAGTCATTAAAAGCATTTTACATACTGTTAAGTAGTTTTGAAAAATTGCAAAATATGTACATTATTTTGTTCAACCCCTGTATTTATACAGTAAATAAAATCTCTAGGCACTTCTATAGCAATCGTTAAAAAAAAACTTCTAAAAAATTAATTTTTTTTTAATAAAAGGGGGAATAATTCAACATGGTTTATATTCAAAATTATTGTAGACTAATACTTTACCCATAAAACAAGTATTATAAAAGTAAAATATATTGATAGAACAAACCAGGTAACTTACCAACCAAAAGTCAGAAGTTGTGTTGGATAAAGGCCCTTGTGAGGCAATGTATCTATTAACAATTCCTGAAGTAGGAATTTCCATCTGTATGATAGACAAAAGTCACATTAAGAAAATGTCAAAAGCAATGAACTATTATAGTAAAAAAAATATCATAAAATACAGTATTACAAAGGTCCCACTTACATTGACATGGCTTGCATTGATATAATCTCCATTTGAATTACTAAGCAAAATTACTCTTGTACTATCATCTAAAATAAAGGGGGAGGGTACTATTTTAGCAAAGCAAATTAACAATTTCTTGCTAATAATTTTTTTTTTAAAAACCAGTACAATTTTTTATTCTGAAAAAATTAAGATGCAATAGAGAATCAAAAAAATTACTGCAAAGTCAAGAATTTTAGAACTAGCCGAAATTGCATGTCTAAGTGTAAAAAATAAAAAACAAATTATATTTATCAAATTATATAGTATTACATTTATAATCCAAGTATATGGTAACAAACAGGTCTGTTACTATATATTTTCAATAACACTAAAGTTAATTAGAATACTTACAAGGTGATATGTCTCGATATCTGTTTTTATTTAGATTTTCAGGTTGTTTGGCTATGTTCATACTCATCCCAGGTTTCTTTCTATACAGTTGCTAAACATTAACAATATAAAATCAGTATGAAATTTTTATTTGCATAAAAACCCAAATAAATTATAAAAGTATGCAGCAAGAACTTTCAAATTGTCTTTACTTTCAGTAAAAATAATAAGCTTTTGTATGTGCATCTTTTTAACTAAATATTTTACTTTTGTCTAACTTACTCTGAATCATAACAGTTAAGATTTCCGACATTCAAATCATAGAGGTACCAAAAGGTTTACTCAAAACTAGAACATCTGTTTTTTTAAATAAAAGCAATAAAAAATCACATTCAATCCTTTGAGTTGGATTTTTATTTGACTTAAGTTTCTTAAACTTAATAGCTGCACAAATTTAAAAAGCATTACATTAATCAAAACAATTCCAAATCAACCCATTTTATGTCCAAAGATGACTCAAAATCCATAGTTGAAATAAACCAAACTGAATCTAATACATTTTTAGCTAAATTTTAATCAACTAAAAGCAACATCAGAACCTACGTCAAATTGAGCTATCGTGGCCCCACTTTCCAAACCATCACTGAGTAAGAGCATGGATTCTGACAGCACATCTGAGCGTGGCACTTTGGACGACACATGGCGAGCATCAGGTATATATTGGAAGTCTGGCTCTTCCACATCTTCTCCAACATACACTGCAGGTTATATAAAGGCAGTTTAAAATATAATTCATGGTTTTCATTAATTACAGGGTATTCCGAAATTGACTGGTCATTTGCAATGGGAAGTCCCATTGAAAATGAACAGCCAATTTTTGTCAATGGTCGATATTAAAGAAACTAAAGAAGGAAAAAAAGAGAAAATACTAATTATAATGAAAATGAAACAAAAAAAATATTTAATGATTTTAAAAAGATTGGTTTTTTTTCAGAGTTTCCTAAGCAAAATTAAGACATTTTTTAGAATCATGTATAAATTTATTGTTTTTTTTACAAGCCTCTAAAAAAAAATTCAAATTTATAGGCTTGCTGTGATTTTTAAAGGACTGAAGAGTTTAATTTATTTTCTCTTTCATTTAATCAGTTAAAAATAAACATGGGTAAAGTTTAAAAAAAATATCTTTAAATTTTAAAATTATGATAACTTTATGTGAAATAAAAACATTAGAAACCCATAACAGAAAGGGAAAGAACAAAATGATTGAACACATTGCTATGCACATTCAAAAAAATCAAGTTGTTACCTAATGCATAAAACTAAGTTTAAAAAATATACCCTTGAATAAAAATGGCTGAATTTCAATCATGTGATACTTACTAATACAGAATTTATCTGTAAAGTAGAAATTTGAAACTATTTTACATAGATTTTTTTAAAACAATTATATATTTAAATAACTTCAAGCAGTACTGTTTAACTCGTAAATTTTTCACAGTGCACCTCTTGGTTGAATAAACATTTTTCAATGGTTTAATTACATACTTTCATTTATAGGACACTCATGATTATTTTTATACAAAATATTATACAAATCACAATCCATTTTAGCTTCCACACTACGTTTATAACGTAAAAAGTGGAAGGTATTATAATCGTTCAGTCCGTCCGTCACCCACTTTCACAGAAAGAACCACAAGTCCCATAGACAAGTGGGATACGTCATTTTGAAGCAAAAAATCAGATTAGGCTAATTCCAAATTGAATTAAAAAAATTTAATTAGAAGTTTATTTAAAATTTAAATAACTAAAAATTTAATCTACATTGAAAGAACATGCAAATTCCATTTTTATTCAATATTTTCACTGTTGCCATTTCGTTAAACGTACGAGAAACTTTATTTAAAAAGAAATTAAAAACTTTTGAAAGAATATTTTTTATGCGATATAATTCAGTTTGGATTGTTGTAATATCACAATAGAGTTCTTTTGATGGTTTATTATATATGTATGAAGAAAGATGCATAGAGAATTCTAACTTGGCATAAAAAATATGCAAAGTTTCACTTATATTTTTAAAGCATCAATTGCACTAATTATATATTTTTCCAAATGTAAATTAATTTAACAAACGACAAATAACTGAATTTTCGAAAGAAATGTAAATGGTAAATTGTGGCGACACAAAGATATTTATTTAAAAAGATTACATTATTATTCTACGAAATTTAAACAAATTAAGCAAACGATAAAATTTAATTATTAAATCTGAGAAAGAAGATCAATGAAAATAACTAATTTTATCGTTTAATTACAACTAGCTAAAGGCTCTGTTTGGCGAATTTCTTTCTTTCTGAGGTGTATAAATAGTTTGTTTCCTGTTGAGCACAAATGTTGTGTGGAAGTGGTTTAAGTGACAGATTCTGTAACAAATCTAGTTGTTTTTAAATTATCAAGAATATAAACAAACAAAAAAATATTAAAAAGTAAATGTAAATAAATACATAAAATAAAAAAGTGCAAACTAGAAGTTTGTTTTAAACAATTAAAAATATCTATATTTGGCACAAATTTGCGCCAATGATTATGATTACACTCAAGTTGAAGGGTCTAGGTGCAAAACTCACTTTTTCCTAAGTATAACTAAGATATAAGGTCAAGTCCATTCATTGGTAACTTTTGACGATCGTTAATTCAATTGAACGAAGTCGCTGATGAACGAACCCTATATCTTAGCACTTTGGAGAATGTGAGTTTGCAACTAGACCCTTTGGTTGAAACTAAATACAAGAAATACTTACCATTTGGCCTCACAGTTAAAAGTAATTCTGCAGGATGTCGCTCTCTAGATGCTCGGATCAGTTTCACAACCTATTACACAATTATTATATTTTATTTACAGTCAATTGAATCATAATGGGTAGTTTTGAATGAGGAAAAATGACACACCCTTAAATCTAGATAACTGTTAATATTTACAAGATTTAATTTGTTTACAAAAAAAAAAATTAATGACAAAATATAAAAAATTTAATAGTAATTTAGTTTCTTAAATTAATAACTGATAGCAAACACAAAGAAATTACTAGAAAAACAAATTTCATAAGTCTGGTGTAACAGTTATTGTGTCCAACTTGCATCATTACAAATTCGACTAAATATAGGTGGGGATGACATTACTTCTTAAAGCCATCACTCTGCTGAGAAATTCAGGAAAACTTTACATCAATAAACCAAAAACTTAAGACAATTAATAAAATAATCAACAATAGAAATTCTTAGATAAAAAACTCTCTATATCAATCTTGTGACTCATTTCTCATCTTGTAAATTAGAAGGTACAATTGAGGAAGAAAAGGGGGAGTAGTCACTAACTGATTCAAAAAAAAACTCAAATACAGCATAAAATCCTACTTACTTGATCATGTGTTAATCCTGCCACATCTCTCCCATTAATCATGAGTACCTGATCCCCTTCATTTAGCCTGGGAATGCAGGTATCGGCAGGAGTGTTGGGTGCAACTCTGGACACCAGTATGGGAAGATTCTGATCTGCTCCACCCTTAATCACAAAAAAGAAGTGGGAATGTTTATTCACTGATAACAGGTGAAAGAACTGATAAGAAAATTTAAGGAGTTAAGGTACTAACATTGAAAGTGACAATATTATAAGTGAAATTCTAGAATTTAATTGCAAATTAGAATTTCTAGAATACTAGAATTTTGTTTACAAAAAATATGTAATACTTTTATCTAAATATTAATTAATTGTCTAATCAATTAATATGTTTTATTTATAAAATTATTAATGAAAGTTTAATTGAATTAATATTTTTTATTAATTATTATTCAAGTATTTTAATTATCTGTTATACATTTAATTGACTAAAATTTTTAATTGATTACATAACAAAGTAATAAATAACAAATGATATTAATGTTAGATGGTGTCAAAAAAGCATGCAATACAGAATATTTGATTTTGTAGGTCTTAAAATCGGCAATTTTCATTCCAAAATTTAACATCTTCACAACAAAATTAGTCGTCTATAAATTATTATTTTAGTTTAGTTGCTATAATTCGGATAAATAACCATTATAAACCAGTGGAAAACATCTCTTTCTAAAAAAGCTTTGTATAAAAAGACAATTTTTGGTAGTTCTTTCTGTTCTTATCCTTTTTCAATGTCTAAAAATAAGGTAAAAAAAGTCTTAATTGCGTTTTTTAAGTAATACAATTTTATGAAATAAATATGTTGAAATTACTAGGCATAAAAGACGGCATATTGACGATCAAATAAGGATTACAACGGACTTTTCACGCCGACCACCAAACACCAAAATATCGAAAAACTCCGACACCTATCGAATATCCAATTTAAATAAATTAAAATGTGAAGTTAATTTTTTCACACAAATGTCAAAGATCACGTGGTTCGAATAGGAACGATGTTCAACTAGTAGTTACTCGATAAATAGTACATGTTCGTTCTTTTATTTAGGCTCTCTAGTAGTTACACATATGAAAAACTTACCTTGACATTAAACCCAAAACGACCCTGATCATCTGGCTTCATTCTTATGCTTGCTAGTCCTTGAGATTCATCATGACCATTTGTCTAAAAAAGTCAAATTATAGATCAAAATATGCAAATAATTGTCAACTTTCCGATAAATGCCCTAAAAACCACATACCTTCAAGTTAATTAAGGACAGAAATAAACGCCTTATATTTAAGCGCATAACATTAAGATGTTTTTCAGGCTTTTAATAGGGGCTCATATCTTAAAATTACAATTGTAATAAGTGAATGGTATTTCTCAAAATAGAGACCACCAACTGAATTAAAGAAGACAAAAAGTTATTCGAAAGGTGCATCTTCATTATCTGCATTCGAAACAAAACCCTTTTCTACCAAGACCAGTTTTCGATTATTAAATGAAAATGCTTCTATTCGAATCATTAAACAGCGCCAAGTCTCGCCAAGCGCCAAATTAGATGCCTGGGTGATAAGCAGTGGGCTTATCTTCCACATCATCCCATCGTTACAATTTTTACTATATCGGATGTAGCTGTTAATTTTAAATATTTTTTTTCTTAGCATCCTTAACATACCTCTAAAAATGTACAATATTTAATGACATACTTTCTTTCAAATACAAGTTCTTTTAGAACGTTTTTATTTATTATTTATTTTATTTGTAAAAACATTGAAATTTGCTAATAATCACCTATAATATGAAGATGAATAATTACGTTATTTACGTAAATTTCTTGGGTCACATCCTAGTATCACTTACGGCGACATTTGGTGGCACTGACAATTTCGGAGGGTGATAAAGTTTGCAATTTGTAGTTGTTTAATTTTTTTCTGTTATTAAATTACAATCAAGAAAATGGAATTAATAATTTGTTGTTACTAAATTATATAAAGTTTATTAATTTGTACTTTGATATTTAAGAACAAGAAGGTCGTGTCATACTCATTAAGCGTTGGCGACATTTTCAAAACGTGCTAAATGTCGACGGAACGGATACACGGATTTGACCATTGCTTACTTTAAAAATGAAAGCAAAACTTATCGTAGCATCATTTCAATTTTTTATATATATATTTCAGAACAATGATTTATAATTTTCAAAAAAAAAGAAAGAAAAAACGCCATACAAATAATCTATCCTCTTCAAATAACCTCTCAACAGTGATTTTCAAATATTTTCGTAAAAACAAAACCCGTAAAAATAAAGGGAAGTAGGATTTTAAAAAAGGGAACGCTGTTTGCTTTCTTAGTAAACAAATAATGAAAAATCAAAGAATCACATTGCACTACATATTATGACGTCATTCTAAACGTATTTCGGTGACAAAACTAAATTTTCCGTCAACTATTAATTTTAAACAAATAAAGTTTCTCATGCGATTGTTGATATCGCAACGCCGATTTAAATGAATAGAAATTAAATTGCAATGCTAATTAAGTGGGTAGACCGTCGATAGACAGATGTCCATCCGGATGTACAGAGACGGACAAAATATAGAAAAGATAGGTGCCTGCTGTCATATACCTTTCTAACAAAAAATAATTTTTAATATCCGACGGATAGAACCGACTTCGGAAGTGGGGTACTGACGAGCAGACATGTAGCAGAAGCATGTCAATATCTATTTTTCCATTCTTTCGAATTAAAAAAAAAGGAAAGTAGGCTAAAAAAAATAGTTTGCACATGCAAAATGCATCACGAATTAGTACAGCCGACTAATTTTTAATGATTAAAGGGATGACATGAGCCAGTATTTCATAGCGTCTAACTATAATCTAATTTCAAATACTAATCTACTTCCAATCTACTTCTTCGTATGAACACCACAACGAATTTGAAAACTCAGCAAATGGAGATGAACATTGAATTACATAAAAGTACGATTTGCTCTTTCTGTTAATAATTCATTTGAGAAGTGCTAACTTTACAATTCTATTATAATTCTACATCACGAAGCCATAAATTTTACCAATTACACACCAGTAATAGATTTCTTATCCACTAACTATGTAGGTATTAACTGTGAATAACAAGCTTATAAATAACGACCACGCTAGGCAAATATTAGAAACCTCAATTTTCGCGGTCAATGTTCGTTACGACTCCATAATCATCGACACTTTCTCCGGAAAGTTAGCGTGTAAGCTACAGAAACAATTGGAAAAATCTATCTGGTTGACCTGAAATCTCGAATGCCCCCTTTATCTATTCAGCTTCGTGGTTGTTACGCTACACTAAATGCACGCAAAGCAGCACGCGGAAACGTATTAACTCCCCGAGAACATTTCTTGATTTAGAACATGATCCACTATATTTAATTATCTCTACCTTGATTTCATTTAAAACTTTTTTAATTAGCAAATGACCTCGGTATCTTCGCAATAGTGTAGCATACGAAAGTAACGGTATAAGAAAGGGTTTTTTTTGTAACTATATAAGCTCGAATCTCTTGAGAGATAAGCATAATGCCTAAAAGATGTTCGTACAATTTTGAAGTGGATCATAGCATCGAATCGGCAGGTACTATGATACGTGTACACAGTTTCTAGCTATACTCTCATCGGTTATTTCAATTTAACTACCAAATATTTCAAAGAATTACAAGTCCTTAAAAGCTTTAGTTTGAAATCACCGAGAGTATTAAATGGTCGACGCAAGTAATAAAGCCATACTTTTAGTTGATAAATTAATATAAAAATTTAAATTATTATTTAATATCTTCAAAATAATAATAATAACAAAGGTATTAACTCTGTATGAGGAAAGTATCACATACAACCCGATCTATAAGAACATGTTAGCGTTATAGAAAGGAAAACCTCGGGAACTCTCATCATTACATAATCATTCATATTTTTAGCCTACTTTTCTTTTTTTAATTCGAAAGAATTAAAAAAATGAAAAAGTAGGTATTGACATGCGGTCGATGTCCGTCTGTCTGTCTGTCTGTCTGTCTGTCCGTACCCCCCTTCCAAATCAGTTCTATCCATCGGATCTTAAAATTCTTTTTTTGTTAGAAAGCTATGACCTCAGATACCCAACTTTCATACTTTTTGTCCGTCTGTCTGTACGTCCGGACGGACATAAATCTACTATCGGTCGGCGAATTTCCCATTGAATTAGCATTGAAATTCAATTTTGAGTCATTTAAATCACTGTAGGTATTGAAATGCGGTTGATGTCCATCTGTCTGTCTGTTCGTATGTCTGTCTGTCTTTCCGTCTGTCTGTCCGTCTGTCTGTCTGTCCGTACCCCCCCCCCCCTTCCAAAATCGGTTCTATCCATCGGATCTTAAAAATTCTTTTTTTGTTAGAAAGCTATGACCTCAGATACCCAACGTTCATACTTTCTGTCCGTCTGTCTGTACGTCCGGACGGACATAAATCTACTATCTGTCGGCGAATTTCCCATTGAATTAGCATTGAAATTCAATTTTGAGTCATTTAAATCACTGTTGCCAAATCAACAATGGCATGAGAAACTTTATTTATTTAAACATATTTGAAGCAAAATAATATTTTCATGAATCAGTTTGGAATGACGTCATAAAATGTAGCACAATTTGATTCTTTGATTATTCATTATTTATCTACCAAGAAAGCGGCAAGGCATACTTTTGCATGCAATTATGCTTAGTTTTAATTTACATTTCTTATTTTTTAATGCAGTTCGGAGTAGTTTCATTACTTTTGTTATTAATAAATATTTAATTATTCTTTGAACTACAAATAAATCACGAGCAGATGATAAATAATATTTAATTAATTTGCGAAAGAATATTAAGGAAAATAGTTGATTTTGGCTTTTAGAAGTTTAAATTATAGCTGGGTGCTGTGTTTCGATTTTTTTTCTAATGTGTATAAATCTAGTGTAGAAACGGCTGTTGATGATATTTACTTTAGGAACCTAGTTTTTTTTCCCGATTATAAGTTCAGTAAGTATTAAGTAAAAGGAAAGTAGGCTATTTTAGTTCTTTATGAACTTCTTGTTTTTAGTAGTGCTTGATACTTTTCCGTTGTACCGTAAAAATGACCTTTCATTTTGAAAAAGATCCACTAATACAGCAGAAATATGCCTCGCCCAAGACAAGGCGTCGCGTGGGTATAACATTTCAAGGTTGAGTTCGGGTGTGTCTTTATAAAAAACATGAAAGGGAAAGTAAGTCCGAAACATGCAAATTAATTAAGTCTAATGCGCGGTATTTTTGACTGTGGTAATCGTGTCACACGATATACCATATGCACATAACTTTTGAAAATTACGGACGACCATATATCCTAGCTAAAAAAAAAAGCACCTCTTGCACAAAACGACTTCAGAGAATAAAACAATATTTTTAAAGAAGTCAAGAGCTGTTTTAAAAGAGTGTGTCCTAAATAAATGGAGCTAATAAAGAAAGCTCTTTGATCTGAATCGGTAAATCTTCCAGAGGTCAAGATCGCGAACAGGACTTCTTAGTCAAAAAGGATATTTATACAATGTCAACTGATGTAGTTCCATTTTTAGCGGAAAAGGATGTTATACCCAGGCAGAGAAGAATTCTGTTACAGTTAACTGGATAATACACATAATCCCACTCGGGGTACATAATTACCTTGAATTATTCGCTTTCGAATTACCCATTTGTTTGCTTACGAAATGCATCGATTGTGATGCTCAGTTTGGCTTAGTTCCACTACCGGTTAAAAATATATGTCACGCTTTAGTAGGCAGAATATGAAGTCGATAATTCCAAAGGAGACATTGTCGAGATTCTTTCATGAAGTACATTCGCGCAGTTCTTAGTTGTCATAAGATGTTAGATAATGCGACTTAGTCATGTAATTACAAACACATTAGTGTGCATTAAAATGACTGGTGGGATGATCCACGAAAAAAAATACACGGGAAACGGAAAATTCAGGAAACTGTTAGTTGGAATAAATTCTGAATGCGAAAAAAAGAATTTATTTCAAAAGGAAGTAGGATCACACTTTTCTGTATAAAAATTAAATATTCTAATTTTCAAACGAATACAATTAGAAAAGAAAAAATAACTTTACTAAAAAAATATGGTTAATTATATTATGGAATATGGTACTATATATGATTATGGTGTATTTACATGGAGCTTGATATTATGGAGAGAAAGAATGCGTTAACCAAGATATGATATTCATTCGTTCATCATGAAATTATTTTAAGAAAATGTTAACTTATCTAAAGTTAAAAAAAAATATGTAAAATACAAAATATTTGTTCATGTATAGGAAAATGTTATATTTTTAAAAGAATGCGATATTAAGTTAAGCTAGTTTTTTAAAAACTTAGATTAGCATTTTATGAAAAAAAAGTCTTAACGTCAGACCTGACTGGCCATTGTGTCATCCTCAACCTAATTTTACGATTATATATATTTTTTTTTAAATATTAAAAAAAATATCCTTTTATCTTAAATATAGATATTTATAAATAATATATTTATTATACACCATGCCAATTCATGAAAAAATTGTAACAAAATTTGTAAACAATAACAATTGTTTACATCAAGAACATTAGTCACGCTATTTTGTGGTCTTCTTTAATGACATGAGGTCAATTTTTAATCTAAGCCGCCAATCAAAACACGAAGGGTTTCCTGTGACAAACTCCATGACAAATTCAACTAACGAACGTGTATTGAATTAACAATAAGTTATAGCTCAGGAAGAATAGTTAACTTAATCCATAACAAAATATGCAGAATTTTAACAAACATAAAGAGGATATAAGTCTCGCATGTCCACCTAAGAAATAAAGACACTCGAAAGATGAACTTTTAAATCTGGAAATTCATTACAATCTTTGCATTAGCGATTTTTTAAAATATTAGCAAGCAAATGTTTATCTGAAACTTTACTTCAAATTTTATGGGAATATTTCCTATGATGCCACGCTCCACGCTCTCCATACTGCGATTTCATTGGTTGTTTTGTTTTCTTTGAAAAAGTGTTGAAACAAGCCCATTTAAGGGGATGGCACATAAATTTGGATTTCTGAAATAATTTTAGCTTCTACACTACGTTTATAACGTAAAAGTGGAACTTTTATAAAGGCTAAGTACGTCTATCTATCAATCAACCACTTTCACAGAACGAACCACAAGTCTCACAAAACAAGTGAAAAAAAATTAAATTAAAAGTATATTTATAATTTAAATAGCTAAAAATTTATTCTACATTTAAATAACAAATAAATTCCATTTTTATTCAATATTTCCACTTCGTCAAACGCACGAGAATTATTCTTAAATGAAAACAAAACTTGTAGGAATATTTATGTGATATAAATCAGTTTGGAATGACGTCTAAAAAATCACAATACAGTTCTTTTGATAGTTCATTATCTGTGTATTAAGAACAATTCAGAGTTCTAATTCATAGTTCTTCTTATTGAGCGATTATTGAAAGTCGCGTAGTGTTACACACCCCTAGTTTTATATTATGATAATCAAAGGCTCTATACTTGAATTATATTTAATTATCTTAATTTATAAAAATTCTTATCAAATTTATTAATATTCTTATCAAGAGAGAGTTTAATAATTTTTAATAGTTTTATTTTTCAATAGCTTCAACAGATAGCGCAACAATACCACATGCCCAGCCTACACTGATAAATCCCGCCTTGGTCAAACAATCCCACAAAAGGCGTAAGCAACCCACTGACGTTACTCCGAAGTAGATTTTCATTGGTCCGATTTGTCGACTTGTACCGCCTCTTGGAAGGTTAGGTTTTAATCGACTTATTTCAAGTTTTAATTTAAAAAAACTAATTGGAAATTTGAAAAAAAAAATCCGTCCCGGGATACACATTCCAGAAAAAAGAATGAAGTTCTAATATCAATATTTCATCCTGTTATAGCTGGACACCGACACGTTTTAAAAGAGCTTACTTTTTTTTAATATAGAGAGAAATCGGGTCGTTTTTAAAATAAAGTTAACTGATGTTATGATAAGTTACTATTCCATTTTTAAAGCTAAAAAATGCATCATTATTCTTCGAACATCAAAAAAAATTAGCAAACCGTAAAGACTTAATTAAATCTGCGAAAGAAAATTAATGAAAATTGTTAATTTTTGGCCTTTAAAAGTAAATAGCTAAAGGCCGTGTTTCGCGATTATCTTTCTAAGATGTATAAATAGTGTGTGGAAGCGGTTCTAAGTAACATTTACTATTTGGAAAACTACTTGCTTAAAAATAATTTGATAACACAATCTCCTAAGATCCATAAATTTGTTTATTAGCAATAATAAAGGTTAGAACAGTCTATTGCCCGACTTGCCCGTTTGCCCCGGCCAAGTAAAAATTCGGATCGATAAGAATAATTTTTTTCCAATCCCCGAATGGGCTACCAAAATTTACTACTTTTCAATTTTTTGAAAAAAATAATAAAAATCTTGGTTAACTATTTTTGAAAAATATTTAACTGTTGATGTTGATCAATTGTACTGTTTTAAAAAGAAAATATGGCAAATCAATAATCCGCATGTGGTCATTATTTAAGTTTGGTAAATATTTCTCGTAAATTATTTTTGGCAAGTTAAAGTTTTTGCCAGACAAGTATTTTTAACAACTTTCCTGACCGAAATAAGAAAAAAAAATTGGATTTTTTTAAAAACTTGGGTAACAATTCGTGACTTTACTAACATTTGCCTCCTTGATAATTAGTTCCTGAACGAGAGCCACACAAGTTCTTCAAAATTATTATAGATGTTTGAAAGAAGAAAAATATTAATAAGCTGTTAAAAAGCATATAGCTAATTCAAGACTTAACTGTTCGTAAATGTTCGTCCTCTTGACAATTATATATCAATAATGTGTTTCGTCAGATTTTTTTTATAAGACAGACTTAGAAAATTTATAGTGCTAAAAATGCATAATATCTTATTGAAACCTCGACGCGAGTGAAGTTCTATCTTAAAACTTCAACTTTCTCAAAACAACATTTTACATTAAGACAAACATTAATTTTCATATAATTATATATAGAGTGAGTGAATCCATGTAATTGAACAATTTCTTCACCATATTTCATAAAAAAACAAAGATGGGCAAAATGTACAGATTAAAATTTTCTAAGGATAATTTTGTCGCAAAAAGGCATTTTCTCTATCATAGGTAAAAAGTTCCCTTCAAAGTTTAAAAAAAAATGCAAACATCTTTGTAGATTATTAACATAGTCTCTTAGATTCATAAAATTAACACCACAAAAAAAACTCAAACCATTATGTACATATTTTTTCTGACAAATCATTTAAAAAAAAAATTAACATGCGATATACAGAAAAAAAAATTAATTTTAAAATAAAGTTACAACCCTACCATTCGTCGGTACCTCAACAGCAGCTCCCAGGGAAAGGCATCTATAGTCCAGTTGCACGGCGAACCCACCACAACCAAATCCCAAGCATCAATCAACTCCATTCAACAAAAACACCAACCCAACCCGGAACGAAATACAAACACAGCCGCACTACAGAACTTAACGCTGCCACTGTTATTACGAGGCGTGATCGGACTCCTTTGTCATGGATGAAAACAAACACAATCGCCGGGGAACGTGGCAAACACGTCACCCCTGAATGAAACAAAAGACCGCAAACAAAATGAAGCACTTAAAGACTCAATTAATGAAGTAACTGACGAGGAGTGTTGATTATGTTTGCTGCTAAGCAGTCATATCTTAAAATCAGAAAATGAAGGACTTCTTTGGGGATTTGGGTAGTAGGGATTTTAAATAGTGGGGATTTTAAATAGCTAGTAACATATACACGGAGTTATTTTTCAGCAGTTTTTTTTTTAAACCCCACAGAAGCTATCCTCAGTGGCAAGACGTTTTAACCGACCACACCAGGCCGGCGCTTTATTTCTTTGGTGTGGCAATAGGGTTTGAGAAACATGAGGTTACTCCTTCTTCTGATTCTAGCGTCTCAAATAGAAGGGGAAAGGTAGGGTTTTATTTAAAAGACATATCTTGGTACATGTCGGCATTCACACCTTCCCACTTCCTCCATATCTATCGACTTACCAATTTAAATAAAGCTTGCTTTTAAATCAAACGTAACCTGCTGGAAGAGTATTTTTCGGTGATATGTTTGAATGTTTCACCCAACACCGACACTTAAATAGAATGTGTGTGTTTTTAAATAGTAAACGAATGAATAGAATATAATTCAGAGACTACAAAACTTTACTCATGAAAATAAGTCAGAAAAAGGGGGGGGGGCAGTTATTCTTATAACTGGAGATAAAAGCAGAAAATTTTAAATTCAATATTTTTGAGACGAAGATAAACGAGTGAATAAAAAAAAATTTAAAAAAAGTGGACAAAAAAAAACTATGAAAGCCGGACAGTCTGAACGTTAGGTCACAATAGTGACATTTAATTGTATCCATGTGAAGAATAATGGAAAGATGAGATAACATCAAGTAAAGGTCTTTCAAGACTTGATGGCGTTGAGATTTAGGGTCTGCCTTCTTTTACAAGTGGTGCTTAAAAACAGCCACTTGAGGGATGACATTTTTTCTCTCTTTTCTTGAAGGCAGTCTTTTATTAGTAGCTCTTTTTGTCAATCTGTTGTTAGATCTAGAAAGTGGACTGCTCCATTATATCAACATCCATTCCTATATTTCTGGCGTTTCTTTGTGAGGTTGATGAGTGATCATTATTTGGATTTTCAACCTAGAATATTTGACACTTATTTTATCTGTCCACTTAGAGAGATGAAAAGGGTCGCCTGGGCTGTAGCAGCGACTGACACAAGTTCCATGAAATGTATCGATATTTCTAAGCAGGATGGTAAAGAATTCTGCTCATAATATTTTTTGAGGAAAATAAAGACGCTGAAAGGGGGCAATTAAGAAATAAAACTTTCCTAGAAACGAATAATGAATTTGAAATAAATGGTGAATTAGTTATAAGCTGCTTTAAAAAAGTTTTATTTTTTTTAATGAATAATGGATTAAAATAAGATAAATACTTAAAAATTTGATAACATAAAAACACAATATCATGAAAAGTTTTAATTAATAATTCCTCACTGCTTGAATAGGAAGTTTTTCCAAAGTCTCAACGAGGTATTCGAAATTTGATTTGAAAACGAAATGTAGGAACAATTTGTGCTACTAACTTGAAAAACTAGGAGCAAATCAAATGCACATTACCTAGGAGCATTTTTTAAATTTAAAAAATACTTTAAACAAATTCTCTGAACTGGGAGATTTTAAAATCGTAGGAGTTGCATACAGAATCATCGAAGTTTCACAATTATCGAATCACCCAAGTTTCACAATTTTAAGATAACTAGAATTCTAAAATTTTATAAATCACAATTTATGATAGCCGGAGTTTTTGGACATTATGGTCGCCTGAGTTAAGTTTTTGGGGATCGCCGCAGCTTCTAAATTTGGGAATTGCCGCAATTTTGGGATTTTACAATAGCGGCTATTTCGGGATTTTATTTAGATCGCCTGAGTTGTGTGTGATTCTAGGACTGCCAAATTTTTTACAATTTTATGATTATAGTTTAAGCGTTACAAATTTAGGATAGGTAAAGATTTATGATTTCAAGATTATATTTGGAGAGATCGGTGGAAACCACAATAATAAAAAAACAAGCAGGTTTGTAACATAATCTGTCACTTAACCCGCTTCCACACAAAAGTTGTGTTAAACAGGTAAAAAGGCGCCAAACACAGCATTAAATCTATATTAAACATTTACATGCTAAATTTGGCTAGTTTCTTTTATTTTATTTCGAAAATTCAATAATTATTACTTATCGTTTGCAAAAATTAATTTATATTTCAAAGAATAAATATGTAATATTCCTCGCTTTTAAATAGAATTAAAACATTTCATATCAACATATAAAGAATCTCGTAGTGAAATATATTTGACGTCATTTCAAACTGATCGATGTCGCAAAAATAAATTTATTTTAATTTATTGTCTAAAAGAATTAAAGTTTCACGAGCGATTGTTGCGAATGGCAATGGTGATTTCATTCTAATAACAAACAGGGCCTTTAGCTATTTGTAATTCAAACTTTTAAACGCTAAAATTAACTATTTTCATTAATCTGCTTTCTCAGATTTAATAATTAGACTTTATCGTTTGCTAAATTTGTTTGAAGTTCGAAGAATAATGATGTAATCTTTTTTAATAAATATTTTTGTATCGCCACAATTTCTCATTTACATTTCTTTCGAAAATTCACTTATTTATAGTTTGTTAAATTAATTTACAGTTCAAAAAATATATAATTAGTACAATTGATGCTTTAAAAATAAAAGAGAAACTTTGCATATTTTTTTATGCCAAGTTAGAATTCTTTATGCATCTTTCTTCATACATATGTAATGAACCATCAAAAGAACTCTATTGTGATATTACAACAATCCAAACTGAATTATATCTTATTTATTTTTATCGATAATAATAAAAGAAAGAGTCTGTCTGTCTGTGTGTCTGTTATCGGATCGTAAAAGACCTACTTATACTGCCCTCAGAAATTCGAAATTTTTAAGATAGATTCCCTTTAATATTAACGTGTGCACCTGAGGCTTAGTTTTTCATATTTGTTCCATTTTTAGAGAAAAATCGAATTTTCTGGAAAAAATACACCACTTTCGCTCAAATCCGATCATTTTTCTCTTTCCTGATGCCATCGGCTGAAAAAATTAAATAAAACTTTTAACGAAAACATTTAAAATTCAAAATGTTTATTTTATTCTTTTGCCATTACTTTCAGAAACTAAATTCATTATTTGAAAAATAATTGACATGTTTCAAGTGACGTAATTCCGCCATTCCCGGATTTTATTGTGGGTTTATTTGATGATTTTTTCATTGATTTTTCTGTTGACTGCATGTATGCATATTTAAGCAATAAATGTATAGTTAAGCTATTACTGAACTATGATGGTTAATAAAGGCCATCGCACTAGAGCTATTAGTGTTTCATGTCTTTATTTTTTCGCCAAATACGTTGCCAAACTCGCCAAATTATTAACTAAAATTCGCCAAATAGGCAATTTCTTTTATAAATAATTTATAAGCTGGTCGGTTGTTCGAAGGTCATTGTGTTAGAACTGTATAATGGGTGTGGGTAGCTATATCTATTTTCTCGCCAAATTATTTCCCAAAACGCGCCAAATGAGCTAAAAGGTTTTATGTATTTATGAGGGAATGGTGATGACATTTATGAGTGCATTTTATAGCGTATTTTTCATTTTGGAATTTTAAGGCAATGAAACGGGATTTTATAATTTATAACGAGCGGAAACAACAATAAGTTTATGCTCCTATAACAGGGTATATGGACCATATACCATATAATATGGTACACATATTAGGAATCTATTTGATATTTTTTTATTCCGTGCGAAGAACGGGTATAAATTTGCTAGTTTTAAATAAAGTTTCTCGTACGTTTAACAAAATGGCAACAGTGAAAATATTGAATAACAAGTAGGTTTGTTACAGAATCTGTCACTTAAACCGCTTCCACACAACATTTGTGCTCAACAGGAAACAAACTATTTATACACCTCAGAAAGAAATTCGCCAAACAGAGCCTTTAGCTAGTTCTAATTAAACATTTAAACGATAAAATTAATTATTTTCATTAATCTTCTTTCTCAGATTTAATAATTAGACTTTATCGTTTGCTTAATTTGTTTGAAGTTCGAAGAATAATAATGTAATCTTTTTTAATAAATATCTTTGTGTCACCACAATTTGCCATTTAAACATTTCTTTCGAAAATTCAATCATTTATCGTTTGTTAAATTAATTTACAGTTCGAAAAATATATAATTAGTGCAATTGATGCTTTAAAAATAAAAGCGAAACTTTGCATATTTTTGTATGCCAAGTTAGAATTCTCTATGCATCCTTCTTCATACATATATAATAAACCATCAAAAGAACTCTATTGTGATATTACAACAACAATCCAAACTGAATTATATCGCATAAATATTCTTTCAAAAAAGTTTATTTTTATTTTAAATAAAGTTTCTCATACGTTTAACGAAATGGCAACAGTGAAAATATTGAATAAAAATGGAATTTGCATGTTATTTCAATGTAGATAAAAAAAATTTAGTTATTTAAATTTTAAATAAACTTCTAATTTAATTTTTTAATGAAATTTGGAATGTAGCCTAATCTGATTTTTTGCTTCAAAATGACGTATCCCACTTGTCTGTGGGACTTGTGGTTCTTTCTGTGAAAGTGGGTGACGGACGGACGGACTGGACGATTATAATACCTTCCACTTTTTACGTTATAAACATAGTGTGGAAGCTAAAAACTAGTATTGCCGATATTTAAAAACTTGTCGCAATTATTGCAACTAACTTTATTTTGTAGTATAATTGAAAAATTCAGTCGTATTTAGCGACTAAGCGACCGTAAATTTCGAACCCGTCTCAAGGATAAAATTTTGTAGAAGCAGTAGAAAACTTTCAATTTTCCTGGTTGTATATTTTTGCTATACCATTTCTAAATTTTTGAATATAATTCAATCGATTCTCCTTATAAAAAAATATTTAAAAAAAACATTTAACAATTTTTTTTCAAAAATGTGAATAATTTGCATTTCACTAATGACTTTTTTCCAAGACTTCATTAATATTTTTGATGTGTTAAAATATTTAAGCTCATAGTTGTAATTCTTAGATGAATTTGAAAAAATGTTTTAATGGCTTTATTTGAATTTGATTTTTTTGTGTATAAAGCTTATTTAACATTATTTGACATTCAGTGGAATTTCAGAAATAAATCATGTTAATATTTCCTATAACTTTCAAAACCCTTCCGCCCTTCCTTCACTTTAGTATAAATTTAAGTGAATAGTTACTTTCTCCGGTCCTAAAAACTCAGTTTAGCCAAATTTTATAAACTCAAAATTTAATGGTGGTTGAAAGGTTTCTGGACAAATGATGCTTCTTTCCACAATTTTGAATTTTTTAAAGCACATATAAATAGCTCCTTTACTCTACTTTAAGGAAATATAAGTTTTGAATTGAAAATGCCTATGAAAGCCAGCAGCAGGCGTGGATCTAGGGGGGTAATGACCCTCGTAACTTTTCTCATTAATTTATTGATAAGCAAAATGAATAAATAATTTTTTTAAAATCTTTATTTACCTTCAATCTGAAAAAGCTTACGAACAGAAAACCACAACATACAAAGAAAAATCTTTGACTTGTTTTTTCGACAGTTTAATTGCATTGAATAAATTCTTAGCTAAAAATTATAAATTTTAAGTTTCTAGATAATGGTTCCATTTCATTAAAAAGTATTATTCAACGTTTTTATTGGCACATCTTAATCTGATACTTCAAAATTACTAAACACTCAATGTATAGCACTACTTTAAGCATTATAATATTAACAATTAAATTAAAAAATTCAAAGAATAGCAGAGATTACTAATCTTCTGCAGTAATTAAGGTACAGTTATAAATTTGAAGTACTTTTTTTTAAAACTGAATTAAATTTTTTTTACTTTGAAACTGTTAGTTGTCCTCCATCTAAACTTCAATATTTTTTATTTTACAAATTCGCATGTAACGGCAAATTAAACGAAATAATGAAGCTTCATTGATGCTTTTGTTATAGGCCAAAGATTCACGAAACTCTTAAAGGTTATTTTGAAAAAATATATATATTCGGACATCAACGAAACAAAAATCAATTTTTATGATGAACCATTGATAGATATCAAAATGCCCTTTTCTTAACAGTTTATGCAAAACACAGGGAAAAATTCTTGAATGAACTAAGAACTTTCCACAATTATCGAAGCCAACTTAAAGGTTTAGGCATGTGTTAGGTTTACAAAAAATTGTTGTCAATGGTTTGATGAAATGAATTTTAAAAAAAACATAAGAAAGTTACTAAAGATTGTAACATAAACTTTTGCACTTCAAATTTCAATGGTATAAAAATTTCTAAATATAACTTAAAAATACATTTTTTATCTCAAATTACTTTCAAAAATGAACAAGCAACTATGAAGAAAGTTTTTTATTCCATATTTAGATAGATTATATTTTTAATGTTTCAAATATGTCAATACTTAATTTACTTTGCTGTATATCAGAAAAATTTACATTATAACTACTCTTCTGTTAGTTTAAGCAAGTTCAAGGCAAATATAGGCTGGATCTTGCAAAAATTTGAGTAGAGTTGGAAATCAACATACGTATTCTATTTGATAAGCTGAATAACATACTAAAAGTCCCCTAAATATCCATTTTGCCTTCTTGTCAGAGGGGTTTAAAATTTTAAAAACATGCTACAAAGCTGGAATACACATACTTCTGTATGCCCTAAATATATTTGTAAAAGTTCCGAACATATTTGAGACATAGTTACCCTGTGAAATAGGTTAAAATGGGTAATTAGGAGTTTTCCAGTGCCCCCTGCTCCGCCAATTTTTTTTTCAATATTATGCTACTTTTTTAAAGAATCCCCGGAACATTGAAACCACTGCAGTACTCTTACCCTTTAAACGCCTTTCACAGGGTAGGTATGAAGGTTTAAGTAAACCTAAATATTTTGTATTGATAAAAACATTCAAAAACAGTTGAGGGAATATAATAACTTCCTCAAGAAATACAACGTAATTTTGTACATTAATCAGTTAAAAGTACATAAATAACTTATGTGTTTTTTCCATTAAAAGCATATCCTAGTATGAAATGTTAATCATCAAATTTACACCACATGCACTTAATTCTGAAATTGTAGATAAGTTAACTAATACTATTATTCTACATATAGAAGATCCACAAGCCAAATAAAAACACTGCAAATATCTGTACCAAAACATTCCGAGTTTGATACTATTATATGATTAAATTACCAGCGAAGATATGTTAAGTCTAATGTATCTAGCCAACAGCCATATTTCTTCTAGAACAAAATATGCTACACAAGATTTACATCCTATCAATAATGGATTTAGACTTGATTCATAATAACAAAAGTCAATTGTTAAAAAATAAAATATAAACACACGGTAAATTAAGTCTAATTTATTTTAACAACTATCTCTAAACAACAAGAACCTCTAGAGGAGAATTTCATTTTTAGGATTTATTGAAAATTTTACTTTTAAATGAATTTCATACTATATTAGGTCTATAAATGTTCCATCCAATGACAAAGTTGGTAACTTTAAATCCTTTAAAGTTTGAACTCTTTGCAGTTTGGCTAGACAATTCATGCATTGACCAAGATTCTAGTGTGACAAAGCCCAAAGGGGTGGATGTGGTTGAAAATCATAATGCTAATGCACTTGCAGCGTCTCTACACTTAATTGAATTAACACATTTTATTTTAATCATTTTTCATATATCTGAGAATGAATAACTTCACAATGGCTGTCACCTTGGTGTGGTCCTATGATTCACCAATGATTAAAGATTTTATTAACTAATTGAATAATTAATTAAGGAACTTCTAATTTTAAAATAGGATGACTTACCACAGCTGGTTCGGACATATAAGAGGACATTTCATACAGATCATCAGTGACGTCATCATCAACATAATTTATTAACTTGGGCGGAATAGATGGTGTAAAGGCAGTTATTTCTGGACTGAAAGAAAAGGTTACACATACATTTTTTGGGGAATTGTTTCTCATGCTCAAACAGTACAAATAACAAATTACTATGATGCACAAGATGCACTTAGGCAGAAAATAAAATGTACTAAACATTGACTACAAATATGTCTCCAGGATATGGTGAAATTTAAGATAATGAGTAAGGCCTTATAAATGAAATAATATAAATTCGAGTTGATATAAACAATAATCTTAAATTATAGGTACCAATGAATGCGATAACTCTGGAAACTGGAAGGTAACTTTGGCCCAAGCATAAAACCCTAGAACTGACTATTTCTTGACTAATTTTTTACTCATAGGTCAAAGCAGAGTTGCAACTAATTGAAAACGACAAGCACATTTTTAAAGAGTGTATTTGGTGAGAAGCAGTGGCGGATTTCCAAATGTGCCGCCTATAGGCTGAACCAAAAATTGCCGCCTATCAGTGGCGGATCTAGGATTTCTCTGAAGGGGGGGGGGAGGAGCGCACCAAATCTAGGGCGCAACTAAAAAAAAAATTCTGTGGGGGGGGGGGGGCAATTTTTTTTTTATATTTTGATTAAAAAATATTTTTGATCAAAATTAGTTTTAATTTTAATCATTTTTGATTAGAATTATTTCTAATTAAGAATATTTTTAATTGAAATTATTTTTAATTGGAATTATTTTTTCATTTCATTTTCAATTGTAAATACAAATTTTTACTATTAATTTTTTTTACTAATTACTATTTATGAACTTACATTACTACTTATTTTACATACTACTGTTTGTTTTGGGCTGGGGAGCTTAGTCGATTCTGGCGTTCGACTTGCACGAGGAAGGTCCCAGGTTCGGGTCCGGGCATCGCCAAAATAACTCCGACCTAGCCAAAAATGTCCGACGAATAATACCACGTGAAGAGCGAGTACACGTTAAATATACTCCAAAGTCCCGACGCTGCGTACGATGTCACTCTTAAGGGTTTCGTTGGGTGCCTACTCGGGTGTCGGCTCGTCATTTGATTGTGGTTCTAAATTACGACGCCCGTCGCCAAATGGCAACTCTAGTGCGACGATATAATTCAAACTAATCCAACCTAACATAATAATGTTTGTATTGTTAAATAGATAAAAAATGCATTTTTAAATAAAATTTAAGTAAAATAAATAAGAAAAATCAAATTGTTATAGCTTGTTTTTATTCAAAATTTAATTACTTAGCACCTAAATACA
The DNA here is from genome assembly GCA_019343175.1 of Oedothorax gibbosus. NCBI lineage: Eukaryota > Metazoa > Arthropoda > Arachnida > Araneae > Linyphiidae > Oedothorax > Oedothorax gibbosus. Next base: position 371,014 of record JAFNEN010000494.1, read on the forward strand.
AAACTAATTGCACAAAAATTAGTTTTTAAGAAATTAGTGTATCCAACAACAGGTTTGAAACAGGTATTAGCGAAGTATTTTATGAAAATAATAATTAAACAAAAAGTTAATTCAATTTTTTTTTTGAAGATGCGAAGTAGCTAACTTATAAACAATGCAAACAATGACTGTATATCTTGAAAATCACATAATTTGTTTGAAACTAACCAATTAATTAAAATTTTTGTCTTAATTTTGTTTTCAAAAATAAAAAAAGACGGTCAACAGAACTTGATGGGGCGGCGCGCGCCCCCCTTGCCCCATGGCTAGATCCGCCACTGCTGCCTATAGGGTAGGTGGGGGTAAAAATCGATTCAAAAGTTGATCACCAATGGTTGATTTGTCTCATTGTAACCCGTTGTTCAATGAAAGTTTAGGCCTCTAAATTACTAAATTAATTAAGTTTTTAAAAAATGCTGTAAGTATGTTTTTCATCATTTAGATGTAATTTTTCTCATCTCTTACTTTAATGCTACATAAAATATTGCTTAAGGTGAAATACTAACAAATAATCCAATGTATTAGAGCACTTAAACTTCAGTTGCGTTTTGAAAGAATTGCCTCAACATGTCTCTAAAAATAAATAGTCTTGTTTTTCAAAATCAAGTGAAACGGGGCAAATTCGCGCAACTTCAAAACTTAAGGAATTCCCCAAAGGGATTATCTACCCCCTTTCGACCACAACGTTAAAATCAATACCTTGGTGTCTCAGCCCACGCTTTTCTTGGCCTATATTCAGGCTCAGACACCTTATGATTGAAGCTATCGTATGGGCGGATATGTGAAGATGATGTGCCATTTATTCTGGCAACAGGCTTGGTGATCTTTTTCTCCCAGCTGTCGAGAACCTCCCTTGTGACTTGGGGCACGGTCTGTCTGGCAAACCTTTTACTTGGGGACCTATACCAAAGGAATAAAGATAAAAAATTAAGAAATTTAATGCATGCTTTAAAAGGTAACTTTTCTATAGGAAAAATATTTTACCTTGTAAATATACGTTCTGTTTTGGCTTTATGTTTTCCATCTTCAAGTGTTTGATATTCTGTTCTTCCACTGGGATAAAAAGAATGAAATTTGATTTACAAATTAAAACTAAGTTTATTTTAAAAGAAATATTAAAATACCAAAGTTAGTGGTGGTTGATAATTTCTTTTTCATACAAATAAATTATCTTCATGCTGGTAGGTAATTTCAATCATTGTGAATAAGAGTATTTTTTAAATAAAATGATATATAAAAGTTCAATGTGTTAAAATTTACATATAGTAAGTGTTTTTAGGAGAATAAATCTTCCAAAGGATGCCTAAAGAAATTAATAACAAGCAAGTAATCTTAAGACGTTCAGAATCTATAAAACAAAAGCTAAGAAATAATAAATACAAGATTTCAAAAGATAGACTGTCAAATTGTGTGTATATTTAAAGTTTTTGTAAATTAAATAAATTAATCCATGAAAAATTACTATATAAAACCAAACTTTTGTTATCAGTTTATCATGACTATCAGGAAATAATACAACATAATGATGTGAATGATGTATCATTGATTTTACAGAATGAAGCGAATAATACAATAAGCAACATAATTTAATTGTATGAAAAAATTTAGGGGAAAAAAGCTTCAAAGTAACAAGAATGTTTAAATGTTGATAAAAAAAAATCTTCATATGTAAATATATGTTAAATCCTGACTTTTCCTTTAAAAAGTATATAATATATAGTAGCAATATCAGTGAAAATTTAATTTTCAGTCAACCTCCAATTTGAATTAAGGTTATAAATTACAAACAGGGTTGCCAGTCAAATTTAGGGGGAAAAAAGTCGCTTTAGTTGTTTGGAATTTCCAAAATAGTTGCATAAATAGTCTCCTTATTATCAAAATAGTAGCAAAAATAGTTGCATCAAATTTAATTACTATATGCAATATCGAAACTTAAGACTTATTTTTATTATTTTTTAAAAATTCTCTTTGCAAAATTTATTATTTAACTTTGATTGCTAAACTTTTTCGGCATGAAATTCAACAAATATTCAAGGAATTGAATTGGAAAATGTTCAAATGTTCACTTTTTTTTAAAGTTTTTGATTATGATAGTTGATAGATTTTAAGCAAGGTTAATGTTAAAATTTATATAAACCTAAATGAGTAAACAGCAGTGCTAGGAATTTGATAAGAAAATTTAGGAGCAATATGTGTGGAGCAAATGTATATTATCTAGGACCATTATTGAGGGAAAAATATTTTTTACTAAAATTTTTTTTCTTTTAAAATTAATCTGCAATATTTGGATGTCTACTGTATCTCACTGGAAGTTTTTTTTTTTTACGATCACCTAAGTTTCGAGATTATAGAATTACTAGAGTTTTGCGATTATAGAAGCATCAAAGTTTCGATAACTAAGTCTCAAAATTTTTTTAGGAATCACCATTTACAAATTTTAAAATTTCTTAATTTTAAGATCGCCTGCAGTTGAAGATTTTAAGACTTAATTTTTTTCGAGTTCAAGCTGATTATTAGATTGTTGAAAATCACGATGAAAAAAGTTGGCATTAACTGTTGTGATAACCTAATCTCCGTAACTTTGACTACATTTATTTTGTTGTCTCAAAATTGAAGGAATAGATCGCATTTTGCGACTAGGCGACTGTAAATTTCGAACCCTGCTAAACAGTTTAAACACCTAATGTGAATTTGATTTCCTTGACCAACTCAGAATGTTGTTTCCCTTAAAAAAAGAACTGTTTGCTAAAATATTATGTCTTAATTAATCTTGGAATTACCGTAAATAATTTAATAATTAAAAAAGCAATTTTTGCATTTTTAGTTTAATTTTTTTTTACTTTCTCCATCAAACACAAAACACACAAGTTAACAAAAATAAGACATTTTCACTCTTTTATAAATATGAAAATATTATATCAGGTAGATATTTCTTTTCACTACTATGCACAGAATATAAACATCAAAGTAGCATTTTAGCAATTTCCAACAGTCAATAAAGTAATGTATTATTTAAAAAAAAAAGAAGAGTATTATTTAAACACAAATCTGATTAAAAAAAAAATTTGCTATTGTAGTTTGATTTACAATAGTTTACTCAATGAAGTAGTGTAGTTACATGTCAAATTAATCAAACGTTAAAAAACATTTGAATTTTAAGTGTTTTTGTTAATTAATTTTATTTATCAAACGAACAAGAACTATCATAAAAGTTTGAACAATCACTACAACTCGAGTTAAAGACTTAAAGAGTAATGTAATAGCTTATTTGCAAGTTAATTTTATGACCTTTTAATTCTTTTTACTCCCTAGAATATTTTTTAAGCCTCTTGAACTTGTGAATGAAAAGCTTATTGTACAATGAAGTATTACACAGTTTATTCAGCAAGCTAATTATGCTACATTAATGTTTAATCAAATTATTTTAATTTGTTAATAGAACATAGTTTTAAGTTTTGCATGTATCTTGTCAATATGTACATAAAAGTTAGTGAAGTTTGCGTTTAAATATCTTTTACATAACTTTCATATTCACATTTAATATTTTTTTGAATAACTAAAAGTTATAATGATTTACACAGAACTTCTGAGATGTGCCAAGGTTCAACCAACAGATTAAAAATATAGATTCTTATTACCAAAAAAAAACTACTTTATCCGCACGTAATCGCGTCTCTGACGATTCCACTATCCCAAACCAGAGGTGATCCTTCTGTCCCAAAACTTCCACGATCCAACTATCCCAAAACTCTCGCGATCCGACTGTCCCGAAATTCCAGCGATCCGACTGTCCCGAAACTCATGCGATCCGACTGTCCCGAAACTCCAGTGATCCAACTGTCCTGAAACTCCCGCGATCCTACAGTCCCGAAAATTGGTTAGGCTATTCTATATTCCGCCGATCTATATCGCGAAACTCCGGCGATTTTACGACCAAGGGTAATACCAAAATAAAGGATATCAAAGATCGCGCGGAAAAAATTTGAAATAGTCGTCCATCCTTGAAAATAGTTGACAAAATGCTGAAAATAGTCGCTTTTGGCTTGATTTTTGTCTAAAAAAGTCGTCGGGGGTCAAAAATAGTAGCAAATAGTCTCCTTTTAGTCGCCACTGGCAACCCTGTACAAAGGATGTTATTTTACTTACTTAAACAGTTAAAAGAAAATATATCCCCATGCTTTCCTTAATAAGCAAAAAAAAAACCTCCTAGTTTATATTGATTGTAATGAATTAGAAAGGACATTTTACTCACTCATACAAATATAGAAAACTTGCATCCTTTGTATAAGAGATATAAACAAATTTTCCTGTTTATTATTGTAAAATATAATTATAATAACATACCTGTATCGGAATTTAGAGCCTAAACTGAATAATAAGCGACGTTTAGGGGTTCTTGGGACATGTAATCGAAAGAAAGTGTGATGTTCAACACAGGACTTCCAGAGATTTTTACAGGAACGATAACTTAACATGTTGAAGCCCAATAAACTATCATAGGTTTCAGTCTGAAAAAGAAATATAATAAATTACTATAAAAAACTTACCTTTTTAAGGTAAAATTAATAAATAAAGAATGAGTTAATATTATAAATAATGTATCATACTCAGCTTTGAAAATAAGTTTACCACACAATTTTTTAAAAATTAAAACAGCTTTTTCACCTCTTCCTATTTATAAGTAGGTATTGTCGAACGTCAAGCAAATTTAATGTCATTTGTAAGCATTTAATTTATTTTATTAATCAAAACTGTTTCAAAAGTGAGAATTTTTTTTAATTATTGGGTTTAACAATTGTTGATTATGAGAGATATCATTAAACCTAAAAAAAAAACATTTATATGCATTTTACTCGATATGTAAATTTAGACATTAAATAAATCAAACTTAATGTATATAGAATAAAACTTACTCCTTCTCTTCTTAGTTGAATAAAAAACTGCTTTCTTTTAAAAGATATTTTTACAATTTTGGCCCTGAAATAGAAAACAAAGAAATATGTTGAAATACAGTTTAAACCTTAAACTCTTAAATTAAATTTTAAAATCTAATCCAACAATAATAGAAAGAAAACATTTATGGGTTTGTATCTTACAGACAAACTAGACATTCGTTTGGGTGTTAACATGGCAAAAATGTGCAAATTGTACTTAAGTTACAATTTTAGAACTTTTATAGTTCAAAATGTTCTATTTTTGAAGTGAAACCAAAGTTTTATAAAAGACAGAATTGTGTCCTCAAATTGAAGATTTAGACTTGGCCTAAAAGCAAACTTAATTTTCTTGATAAATCTATCCGCAAATTAATATAAGTAACAGGTTATAATTCTTTATAATGGACAGAAACAATAACATAGGGTTATTAAACTATGCCTATAGCAGATCATATGGTAAATATACTTGGAATGATTGGATATTTTTTTAAATCCATGTTTAGAACAATTATTTATTTGTTAGTTTGTAATAAAACTTACCATGAAAAAGTGTTTATTTTCAAATTATTTTGAAAGACTACTAGTCCTGAAGAAGTCACTCCTAACTGTATATCAGCATTTGTTGAATCCTAAGATATGATTGGGAAAAAACAAGTTTTTTAAGATAAATTTTATTTTGTACAATACACTTGCATATTGGATATTTACATGTATGGATACTTTTTAACATGTATAAATAACGTTTTTTTCTAATACATTCAGTGATATTTTTTAATATGTGTCCAAGATTACATTTTTCCTATGCAAATTATCTCAATATTGCATTTTAGACAGCAAAATCCCATTTAAACTTCACTCCCAATGTACCAATACAAATTGTTTTCTAGTTTAAGTCTAAAAACATCTCAATACTAACTAAAATATAATCTGAAATATCCTATACATGTATTGAACGTTTAAGAAAAATTCAATAGATGTATGGTTTAAAACTATAGTATTCAGAACACACTGGTAACAGTAATGACCAATTTAACATTTATAATCATTTTTAAGTTTATTTTATGGCTTCAAAAGTTGGTAGCAAGATTTAATACTGTATCTCAATTTGAAAACTTGCAATGCTGCATACACTGTTACAGCATAAGTCTGTTTCTAAACTAATTTTCGATATTAACTAGTGAACTATTGTTAACGTATTTGATATATAGACTTAATTGGTTAATAAATATCATATAGGATACTTGCTGTAAATAAGCCTATCACATAATGTTGCATTATAATGATTTTTTTTGCAAACATTTACATTACATTTTCTTTAAAATTTTTCATCAAATATGCTTTTTTGATAATTCATTGTTAACTTTGTTAAGTGTTAAGTAAAGCAAACAATAAAAACAAGATGTAAAATAAATGTAACTGAATGAAAATTAACAGATATCAAACCAGACAGATTGATGGTTTCTGCTTACCCTTACCCTTGCCTTGTGTAAATCAACCCCATACATGTCTAACCTCTTTGCATGGTCTAAAAAATTATATTCAGCATCTGCAGGTGTTTGTCCTCTGAAAAGTAAATTAAAAATATATATATCAAGATATGTTCAATTATTGTTCGAACAAATTACTTCAATTCAAAACAAATTTAATGTCAAAATAGTTTATAAATCATTAATTACTTACAAAAACTACAGTTAGGTAAATTAGAGGAAAATATTCTCAGACATAGAGCAAATATGCTTAAATTTAAAAATATTATTACCAGTTAAATGCATTTTTATAATGCTGTATTGTATATATAAAACAGTTGATGATAAAAATACATTAACTTTTTAAAAAAATTTAGGACATAAACTATTCTTAATAAATCAAACATGCTAAATACAAACAAATTATAAGAGAAGAAACATCCACTAACACCCTTCCATTAAAAAAATACAATATTTGAACAAGAACAATAAAAGTTTAAAAATGGAAGTTATGAAAACAACGTTATAGTTACGCAAGGGAAAATTATTATGGGTTTATAAATTTAACAATAATTTAAATTGAATGTCATTTATTTAGTTTTAAATATAAAAGTTTTATTATAAAAGGACATAAATGAAATTAAATAAATGACTTTGCTGTTTATAAAACACTCAATAAAAAGTAGTAATAGATTTTTCAATTAAATGTAAGTATTGAAATTTTGAAAATGAAAAATCATAAAAACATTCGACTATAAAGATGGTAATATGAGCTTACTTGTGCAACTTGTGTAGTTCCATAATCTTTTTCTCAATTTCTTCAGTTTGATTAGGAATTAAACGAAGATCTGATAAATATCTTGGTTTCTGCTCTTCAGCATTAAAATCGCCGATTTCAGCTAAGAAAAATATTTTTATAAAAATATGTTTAATTCTCCATCTAAACAATACTAACAACTACTCATAATTTAGATGAACTAATCTAAAAAAATAAAACTTTAATTGTCTTCACAGTTTGAGTTGTATCGCACGTACGATTAACATGACTCAATAAAAGCTTATTCTCCAAAACTTAGTTCCCATACTAAAATTAGTACACATAATGTTTGTTAAAGTGGGATTATTCAATCAAGATTCTTGCAACCAAAAACCAAATTCAGTAATTTCCCAAACCCAGCTAAAACAGCAATTCAAAGCGAGCAGCATTTGTATTTAACTGAAAAACTTTTTGGGGCAACCTAATCCTTAACTAGTCTTAAGAATATCTTGCAATTTTAGTACAAGCTTTATTTAGAAACAAATTAAGTTAGTAAAAAAACCTTACGTTTTAATTGGCAAGTTTGCATCATATAATACTTTATTCAACAAAATATATGCTGCTACTATCCCAGCTTAATTTTTTTATATAGTTGAGGGGTTAAACTTCTAAGTGTTTGCAAGAAGGGTGCTGGAATAAAAAAATAAACAGTCCTTCTCTAAACAAGTTGCCTGAGTATTGATATGGGAAAGGAAATTTAAGTTTGGTCGGGGATTTGTAGGGGGAAAGGAGTTATTTGTTACCAATAAAATAAAAAGTCCATTCATAATATTAGTTCTCAAGAAAAGTTTTTTGATAACCAAAACATGTGGGTTAAGAAGAAATATGTAGAGCAAAGAAAAATGCATAGATTTTCTTACACTGAACAGCATAACTTGCTAATAACACAGAAGTAGCTGAAGGAACCATTAGTTTTCCATCAAGTATATCCTTCTTCAACTGAAGGAAGAAGTGATACCTACAAGTAAAAATAATTGATTAATAAAAAATTATTTTTGATAAATAATTAAATTGTAAAAATAAATTAATGTTTAAGAAAGGCAATCTTACAACAGGTACATTAAAATTAAGTTTTAATTTATATTTAAAAGATGAATTATGTATTTGACGATTTCTTACCTGGTGTACTCTTCATGAAGCTTGCTAGGATCACAAACATAAAACTTAACTCTAAAATATAACAAATAAGGAGGTCCCACTGAAAAGAAAATGTTTTGTTTTTAAACAAATATTTTAAATTTAAACATGTAGCATTATGAAGGTTAGTAAGTAAATACTATTTATAACTAAGTCTAGAACACTCTAAAGAAACATTTCATATAGTTTTTTCATTGTTATAAGAAGACAAGGAAAGCATTTAAAATAACTTAAATATAATAAAAAGTACAAAAACAGTCAAATCTTCTTTCTTATCTCTCTGATCTGGATCAGTTAAAATCAAATCCATGAGATTTTCCCTTAACCTCTCCATCGCCAAACCAGGTGCTCGTCGAAGATCCTCCCTCGAAAGGCCAATGCACGCCAAGAGATGCTGGGAGATGGCCTTGAAGAGGTCTGGACAGGCCCGGTTTCGATCCAGGGACCTCTTGCATGCGAGCCCAATACTGAACCGTCTGCGACAAAGTAATTACTCGGTCGCGAGGGCTAGTATTGGGTATTTGTGCTGACCGCCACAGTACTCCCCTTCCAGTGAGTCGGAGGAGGAACGATTAATGTGGGGTGGTGATGCTGCCTGCTTTGAGTCTCAGGACTTTGCTTTGGTTGCGTTAAGGTTGTCAGATGGCGCCACGTCCCTTAGATGACGCCATGTCCGAAGTCACCACTGAAGAGGTCTGGACAGGCCCGGTTTCGATCCAGGGACTTCTTGCATGCGAGCCCAATACTGAACCGTCTGCGACAAAGTAATTACTCGGTCGCGAGGGCTAGTATTGGGTATTTGTGCTGACCGCCACAGCCTCTTCGCTGTTGCATTTGGTGCAGGTAGAGAAAGTCTTAATGCCATCGGAAAACTGCAGGGTTTTCAAATGTCCAGTGGACAGATGAGCCAAAGCAGTTTGGTGTTTCCTGTCACCAGCAAAACTAATTGAAGCACCCGGACCATTGCCTGTGTACCATGGATGCACTCACAAATTCAAATAGAGTGAACATTGAATTATTGAAATTCCTGGTACCCACAATTGACTAACATATATTTTTTTAATATAATTTAAATGTTATTTTTGAAAAACCATTATATTTTCTGCTAAAAAGTACAATTGGATGAATAATCTTGTGAGTCAGTTAAAATGAAAATCATAATTTCAATTTTTCGAATAGTAATAAAATATTATGGTAATAAAAATTATCGGAATCAACAATATGACAATCATAAGAAACAGGTATTTAGTGACTAAATTCAGCAATCATTTATCTGAAAACTCATACATCCAAAAATTCTTGTTTACCAACTATTCCTGTTAAATCAGTTGTAACATTTCATGGAACAATAAATATTTCCAAATGTAATTCTTTTAATGCTAATAAAAAAAATTTAATGAAAATGGGAAAATTAAATAAATAGTTACTAATTCAAAATAATCTAATTACTTACATTTAATTTGCTTTCTAACATATTTTGATGCATCCATCCACCTCTAAAATAGAAAATATTAATTAAATTTTACCATTAACAGGATTCACAATCAATACAAAAAGTACTTTAAGATCACTTCAAAATCTATAAATTAAAGAGAATACTTTACAAAAAAAATTAAGGAATTTTTTCAATTTACCACAACACTTCATATTCAAAACATATTCTTTTATAATTTCTTTAAATAATTTAATTTTACTGACTGTTGATTTTTTCCCAACAGTTCCTGAAATTTGATGTTTCAAAAGCCATGACAGTTTTAACTAATCAAAATAACTTTTTTAAAACAGAAGGTAAATTTCCATTAAAAAAAATAATCAGAAATTCCATGTTTCTGCTTTATTCTATGTAGTTGAAAGATGTTTCAATTTAATGCTGGCTTTAACAAAGAGGTTTCACGATTTCATTTTACAGTAGATAAATATTAAGGTGAAAAGAAAAATATTTTTAAAAAATATTTCTAAACAATGCAATTTTATTAAAAAAGTAATTCAATACATTTTAGTCTTAAAACATTAATTAAAAAATAGTAAATACTAAAAATACTAAAATTTTGAGAAGAAACATCAAAGTCCATAAACAATGTCTTATTATATTGATCTATTCATTATGCAACCTTTGGCAATCAGTTGTTATTCAACTCTTTGCTTAAGCAAACCTATCAAGGTAACAAAATACACACTACTAATGAGTCATTAGGAGGGGCTATTTATTGAATGGCTTGAGGGTCTAGTTACACACTAATGATGAATACAAGAATTTATGGATTAATATTCTGTCATACGAAAGAAAATATTCATTTCCAAAACTTCCCATTGTTAGTAATATGCAGGGATTGGAGTAACGCGTTACTTGTAACAGTTACTTTTTTAGGTAACGTCGGGTAACGCCGTTACATTTTTCAGAAAGTAACTGTAACTGTAACTTAGTTACATTTAGCGGTAACGAAGTAACGAAAAATTGCGTTACTTTTCCGTTACTTTCCGAAGGCTGTCTGATGCTTATTTTGAAATTCCACTCCTAAGAAGGGAGCATATATATATATTTCCAAACTTTCGCATTCACGAAATATGAGCTTTTCTTGGGAGGGAAAAAGCAAAATGCATTGTCCACTTTGGCTGCTAAAGGCGTGACGAGTGCTTTCAGCCAGAATTGTTTAAGTACGAATGTTTCCCCTTGTCTGTTTACCTTTCCAAGTATCACATTTTAAGACCCGTAATTACAGGCTTCTACCTAAAAGAAGGGTTTTGAAATAAATCACACTGACTGTTAAGCAGGTTGTCGTTCGGCAAGTTTCGACCAGTGCAAACCCCTTTGTGTTGCCTGAACCTGAATGGGTTCTACAACAATGACCAACAACAAAGTGTGTGGAGAGAGAGAGAGAGAGAGAGGGGCACGTTCACACCTATTTCTTGGATTGAACCAGGATTGAAGTTAAATAAAAAAAATCATTAATTATAATTTCAGCATTTTGTTTGTGCTTATGTTTCGTTAATCGTGGTTTTCTTTGAAAAATGGCCAGTCGGTTAGGCACTCGCCTAGCATGCAAAAGGTCCCAGGTTCAGGTCCGGGCATCGCCAAAATAACTGCCGACCTATAAACGGCCCGTGCAGCCAAAAATGTCCGACGAATAATACCCCGTGAAAGGGAGTGCACGTTATATATTTTTCAAAGTCCTAACGCTGCGTACGATGTCGCCCTTAACGGTTGCGTTGGGTGCCTATTCAGGTATCGGCACGTCACTTGACTGTGGTTCTAAAATACGACGCCCGTCGCCAATAGCCCTCGTGTAGCTCTAGTGCGACGATAATTCAAACCTAACCTTTGAAAAATGGTAAGATGGCTAAATTTCAATTTTTCTTATAACTTGAAATTTCAAAAAGTAACTGTGAATCGTTACTTTTCGTATTAAGTAACTGTAACGCGTTACTATTCATATTAAGTAGCTGTAACAGAGTTACTTTTTTGATTAAGTAACTAACTGTAACAGAGTTACTTTTTTAATTAAGTAACTGTAACTGTAACAGAGTTACTTTTTTGATTAAGTAACTGCAACTGTAACAGAGTTACTTTTTAAAAGTAACTTTCCAATCCCTGGTAATATGAACTACATTCTACCAACAGCAAAAAAATTGGCATTGTAGTCCCTTAGCTGTAATGCATGAAAAATTTTAAAACCCTGTCTAAGTTTTGACTGAGCATTCCTCTTATAGAAGTAAATACTGCAACTATTCTTTATTTTTATAATAAGTACACTAGTACAGTATTTTATAAAGTTTTATAATGTGTTAATTACTAAAGATTCTGGAATGAAGAATGATGATGATAACTTTATTGTCAAATCGAGTAGTTATTTAGTTTTTGTCAGTAATTAAAAATTGTGAAATATTGAGTTAAAACTTTTTTTTTTAATATACATAATAAAAAATACGAACCATTGTATCAGATGAATGGTCATGTTCAGAAAACTGTAAACCAAAGTAATCCTTTTCTATTAATTCTAAATGCTGGAAGACCATGTCTAACAAATGTTGCCCCTTACTTCGTTTCTGAAAGAAGAAAAAAATAATAATAAACGTTTAAAAACATAACATATTTAAGAATAAATTGAATTTTAAATAGTGGAACAGATGTAGAATATGGATGGCATTTAAGTCAAATAAAATTTTACTAAAAATCTAAACGAAACACGAAAAATTAAAAGATTGGGAGTATTCACTATGAATCGGGATCTTTGCTATTCTGACAAGAAAAAATCAACTGAAGACTTTTAAAACAAAAATCTCAACCAACACTGACACGTACATCTATGCATCCAAATGAACGCTCTATCTGCAAAACTGATATTCTCCTAAGTACAGCTGTGTTATAGAGTTTGGTATCGATTTGTTGTATTGTCCAGAAAATGCAAGATTTTTTTTAAACGTTTCAGTTTAACTTTAATACAACTTAATAAGTATAACAACCCTACTTTGATTTTTTTACGAGCACCAAAAGGAGCCAACGAATGAAACGGCCCCTATATCATAGCTTTGTACTTTGAGAATGCGAGTTTTGATGTTAGAGCCCTCAAAAGCTTCAATGCTAAAATTTGTGTAACTGTGATGTAATATTGCGACATACGTCGATTTCAAAGGTTTGTTGGGATTCGTCCAGGAAGAAGACAGTGCATCTAATTGTCTTGACTTTTTTCTCTCTGGCTAGTTCTGAGGCGCGCACGTTGTATGTGCCACTTGATCCAACAAAACCTCTCCTGGACATGCTCCACTACTGGCCACTAAAACAGAAAACATATTTTTTTAGATGCCTTTTAAACAGGATGGACTTGAAATAAGAAAAGGCATCAAGTCATCAGAAAGATTTCCGTATGCGGTTGTTATTATTTCAATAAAATGCTGAAAGGAAGAAGTGTAGTAAGAAATTCTCCAATGGACTCCATTTTTACATTTAGCGATTCACAAAAGGAAAAGGGTGAAGGAGTTTTCAAATTCCGATATTTGTGCATCACATCCTATTAACATAATGTGTGATTATGTTAATAAGATGTGCTTAATTTCCAGTATTTAAAAATTGATTTTTTAAATTTTATTTTTAAGATTAATAACTTAGTATATTTGTTCAATTAAAACAGGATGACCTTGATCAAGTACAAAAATGGCTACAGGCCTAGAATACACTGTTTTGGCGCGGTAAGAAATTAAGATTCGTTCCGTAATTGCGAACACATTAGTATCTGGAAACATTTTCTTTCACATGTTGCGTTCATTTCCATTGGTTTTTTAGCAACCCTAAAAGGTAGAAATAGCCAACAAAACATCCGAAATCTCGCCAATGCGCCCAAACAGTGAAAACTATATTTGTTCCCAAAAATGTTCTTAAAAAACATTGAAAATTGAAGAAACTACAAACAAAACATCCGAATATTCCACCCCCCAATATCCTAATCACAACAAATGAAATGTTCATTTTGTTGGGATAATCATTCATTATAAGTTAGGAATGTAAAAAAGTTGATATTCATTTTGTAAATTAGAACAATAAATTATTCAACAAAACACAAAATAACTCATTTCGGGACATAAATGTTTAGCAAAATAAATTTAATTTTGCCAAATTACAATTAATGATCGTTTATACATAACGAATCTTTATATTATTATGTACCCAGACCTGCCAACTCTCCGGATTTTACCTGGCAATACCGTATTTTTAACCACTTTCTGAATTCCAGTGGTATGTGTAATGTACTAATTGGCGGATTTTCAAAAAGGGAAGATTGATTCTGGCCACGTTGGGTACTTACTGACGTGCCAGCTCGTCACTTGACTGTGATTCTTAATCACGAAGCCCTTCGCCAATATCCCTCGAACAACTCTAATGCGACGATAACTCAACATATCGCTATCCCAAATCGGAAAGTAAACAGATAGGTTGGTTGAAATAACGTCACACTAGAGCCACAGTCGGCAGGTCTACATCTAGCACATCATTGATCCAAATTTAATTACTACAAGACGCACTATTTCTTTTATTTAATAATGTAAAAATCAAGTTTTACAAACGAATGACTGATCCGACCACATATTTTCATGAACAAAAAATGGTATTTCACACTTCAGTAGTCACAGACAATGGATGTCGCACGTAACTGGTGTGTATTGGTTGCAGACGACAGTTTCATAACAATGGTGACTCGGATCTTGGGTACATACTTGATTCAAAAATGAAGGGGTAATAATGAGTGGTGAACGACGTAGATAAAAAGTGCCGAAAAGTCTGTCGATAGTTCAGATAAAAAAATTCCGTGAAAATGCGATTAACGAATGTATATCCACCAACAAATATTATAAATATAAAAATGTTTTTAATTTTAATAAAAAAACTGCATACTTGTTTAACAGGACGGAATGGGTAGTGAAAATGGGCGTTTCCGGACAAAAATCCGTATATCCTAGAATTTAATCCAAATTACTAGGTCATATGCAAATTATTTTTTGAATGTCATCAAAAACTCAAAAAAATTAAGTCTGGGCGTTTTTCCTAAAAATTAGTTATTTTTCCCACATTTATTAGAATTATTGTTTTAAAGGATGTCTTACAACTCATATAAAATATATTTTGTGAAAATAAGTGCAATATTCATATTCTTTTTAAATTTAGGAACAAAAACTCAAATGAATGGAAACATAAGTGTTAGGGGACGTCCATGAATCACGTGATGCGATTTTGACGATTTTTAGAATAAAAAATCTCAATAAAAATCAATCTTCTCAAATAAAAATTCAACTTTTCGAATTTTGTCAACGCACCGAAATTTGTGTTTGATTTTATGGCAAGCTCAATTTAAATTAATCATATTCTAAATTTTTTAAGATCAAGGACTTAATTTATAAACTAACTTTGCAATATATATTAAGTTACAATATTATTCAGAAAATCGTCCACGAAAGTATCTGTTCATTTGCGGGCCGCTATCGCAGCGTCCCAACTAATGCGCCAACAGACATATATAGGCAACCAACTTTTATAAAATTAATTAAGGTTATTTTTACCAAGGCAAAGGAATTTGAATTTTTGTTGCAATAACCAAATTATTTTGTCCATTGTTATATTGTTTTTTAATAAAATATGAAAAGCAGTAGGTGACAGCCCGGTTGTTTAAAAAAACCCTGGTAAATTTGGGGGCTCCTTCAAATTTTAAAGAGGGAGCCTATTCGGTGATCGGGTCTGGATGGGACAAAGCCATTATTGAACTTTTAAGAAATCTATAATTTAAAGGGGGAACACCGGTCCCCATTCAACACGCGGCCCGCTTAGGTGGGTGCCGTAGACAAAGAACAAATCCCCCTCCCCAAATCCCACTGAAAAATTTCCCCACAACTGCGACGCATGAGTCATCCATACAACCATGATAGAAAGAGAAAACTAGATATTCATACAACCAGGGCCGTATTACCAATTAGGCAATCGTCTACAGGCCCCGTCCCAATTTAAGCAGCTTCTAAGTGACCCCTTACAATCAATTTGAATTAATAAAATAGTATTGTTTATCAAGAAACAACAAAGTAATTAAGTTTTCAATAATCCTGATAAACTGCAAATTTAATTTCTTTTAATCGAATAATGCAAACAAGAATATAATATTTTGTATGTGTTCTGCACACCGCTGATAAAAAAATTTTAGACAATTTTCCATTCCAAAAAAAAGGGTGGGTGGGGTGGGGCAGGGGGCCAAGTCAAAAACCATTGCCCACAGGCCCCTACACTGTTTAATCCGGCCCTGCATACAACATACAGAAGGACCGCCCCCTCATATAGAACTTTTTTTTATGAATAGAAATCTTTTTTTAATGGATAGTCAAAATCGAAATGTGTGCAATTTACGAATGTTTTCTATTCTTTTTTGATTATTTTTAAACAACGGTTGAAGTGAATACCACGATTTGGGAAAAAATTTTGAGGAATAGTTTAAAGAATTAACCTAAAAAACTATTCAATTGTACACTATCACAAGAAAACAAAAGATAAAAAGTTAGTTTCTCCAAAGTAGTCGTTATTTTTCAAGTCAATAACCGAACCGCGGAAAGCTTTTAAACTATTGTATTTCTGGAACTTTCGGTAAGGTATTGTGTTAGTAAAGTAAATATTATTTCTTAAAAAATGCCATTATTTTATCCCCTCACTGTTCTTTTAAAATATAAATTTATGAGTTAAAATAACGAGTAAAATATTCAATAATAATAGTAGATAAAATTTACTGTTCCGCAGAAGTTTATGACTAGCTTATTTTGTTGGTTAAAATTATAGAAATTTACGAAAAATGACAATTTCGTCTTTACAACACTAATTTCTATTTTTCTCCCACACTTTTTCTTTGACGGAACAAAAAAGATTATATCATTGCTACTCTTCTAAGAAACATTTCTGCATAAAGAAAGCAATATAGAAGGTACCTTTTTTGCATGAAAATCGGGTTATTTTTAATTTTCAAAATACGAAAGATATTAAGTTACGATACGATCTAAGTTAAAGGATTAAATCTGCGAAAGAAAATTATTGAAAAAGAGTTAATTTTTGGCTTTAAAACTTTAGATTTAGGTATAAAGGCCGTCTTTGGCGATTTTCTTTCGAATGTGTATAAATAGTGTGTGAAAGCGGTTCTAGGTAACTTTTACTGATGCAAAAACTACTTGTTTTTTTAATAAGCATTGATGCATTTTTAATAACTTTAGGGATTGAATTTTTGAAGCGAGGCATAGTTTCTGGGGGGGGGGGGGATAACAATGGGTAAACACTCGAACTGCATTTAAAAATAATCCAAGCTTTTTGTTTTAATAAAAAAAATCCTTTAACTATTTTCCCTATTCCATCCCTAATTCTGTTCAATATATCAATGTATTCTCTTATGTAAACATAAAAAAAATAATAGCTTTCTATAAATATTTAAGTTTTAGCATTTAAATAACTGGTATGTTTCTAAATATTACAAACTGGGTAAAATCAATTCAAAGAATTAAATATTAGTGGAACATTCGATCAGAAGTTGAAATAAAGGGGCTTTTTATGCAGAAAATACTTTACCAATAATTGACAAAATATTTTTGACACAGAATACTATAGCTTTTTAGTTACATTTTTTCACTAAAATAATTTCAATTACTCATTAATATGTTCAAGTGTGTTTCATCTATTATTAAATATTAACTTTTAAAAGTTATTCAATGTTTTCTAACCATTATCCATTGAGGTAAAATGGTTAATAAAACAAACATCAAACGACTTTTTAACACTGTTATTGTTTTACAATTGCTCGATAAAAATTGGTAACACTCAGAAAGTGGAATGTAAAATAACCATTAAAAATAACTTTTTAAAAATATATTTAAAACTGCAGGTTAACGAAGTTAAAAATAGTTAATTTACCTAAGCATTTTACCCCAGCCACTTTCTTGTTGATTGTAGTTATCAAGTGTTTAAAAAAATGTTCCAAGTATTTATTTTTTTTGTAAATATGGCAGTTTACCAGCCCACGGTAGTATAAATTCAGTCATTAAAACTTAATGTGCTACACTTTTTTAAAAAACAAAAAGGTTATGACACCTTGGCTAAACTCATGGCTTTAGTCCCAAGTTTTCTTCTTTCATTTCAATATAACCTTGCTTTTTTACATCACTGAGTACAAAGTAGGTAAGAAAGAAAAAAAAAACTTGTGTGATATTTGTTTTTCTTTCTTTTCAAACCCACGCAACTCAGTAGTGCTGTACGGTTTGTAACTTGTTCGGAAAAAGTTTCCTAGTTTCCTTCCATCCAAGAAGCCAAAAAAACTAAGTTTAAAAGACGTTTAAACTATGCGTTAGCGTTTTGAAAAATCCAGTCTGTATGTTAAATTATACGTAAAAAGGTCTCAAACTGTGAATGAACACTTTTAAAGCGTAAAGAGATCCGGGTTACAATGGCTTCTACGAATTCCTAAAACAGGCAGTTAAATCCTTTTTAGATTTGTCGACACTAAGCGACGTACGAGACAAAATTTGATTCAAATTACTACCAATCTTCTCTCTTTATAAAAGTAAATTGTCTCGAATTAAATTTCTTCTTTATAAAAGGGTAATTTTATAGTTACTTTGTGAGAGTTTAAGTATTTATTATAACCATCGAAAATAGCCAACTTGAAATAGTTTCTATAATTTACACTTAATATAGATAGGGTTGCATAGCTTATGCATTTGATTTATTTTCTTTAGAGATCGACACTGTATATTTTCCTTTCCCTTGGTTAGAAAATGTTTTACCTTAATCTAAAAAGTAATTAAAATATTTAAAACGTCAAAATTGTTTAATATGCTCCGCTGGATATAAAGAGGAATATTTCTTATGAAGATGAGGCTAATTTTTTTAAGCTCCTCATTTACAGTAATAGGGGGTAGTATTTAATTTTAATCCCACTTATTGGCAAAATTTTAAACTCTTAAGACTGATGATTCGTGAAAGACGAGTGTTCAATAAAATACAAAAATAAAATGCTTGAATATACTAACTTTAAAAAAAATCCACATTTACTACAAATACCTACTCTTAGTTGAAAACTTTAATTTCGTCAAATTAAAATTTTTCAAGGTAAAAGTAAAATTGACAAATATACCGCATCAGTTAATCTGTAAAATGTTTTTCACCGCTTAATCTCTCGGCAGTAAAATATAGCACAAAAATTTTCCAAGTTACCAGCCAAACATTTAAAAAAAAAAGCTTATACATCCTCAGAGATTGAGCTTTTAGTTTTTACATGTTATAGAGGTGACGCGTTTGATTAATGAAAAATCAATCGATCCACAGGAACCTATATCTATCAACGGACCCTCGATCGTCATGAAAGTCCCCTCTTTCCCATTGACACTTCCATGCGGGAAACTGATTGATAAGAGAAATAAATATGTACGTGAGACAAATAGCTTCGTTTAGGACGCGAAGTGAGAGCAAATGCGTCAAGAAAAAATTTGGGAACATGGAAAATTAAGTGATAATGAGAACTTAACAATGCGTCATACAATGTTTGTAGTTGTTATGGAACTGTAATTTGCTAGGAAGGAAATTGAGCACGTAAAGTCAAAATGGTCTAAAATACGAGTTAAATTTAAAGCCTAAATAGGCTTGGTTGGGTCGATTTATCGCCGCACTAGAGCTGCACGAGGGCTATTGGCGATAATGAAAATAACTTATTTCTTAAGCTTATCGAAAACAGCTTTTACAATAAAATTATTTAGTCGGCTCCCATTGGTCGAAGTAGTGTGACTATTCTGACCTACAACTGCCTGCCATTTGTTGAAACACCATATTTTATTTAAACACTTAAAAAATTTTTTAAAAAATCATAAATTATTTAACCAGAAATTAGCATACAGGGCACTGTATCCGAAAAAGCCATGTTTATCTTAGTGAGAAAACACGGCGGAAGAGGCACTTTTCGATATACGTTTATATTTGAATTCAAAATGAGTTATAAAAAATAAAGTAACAGCTCTCAGGAGACAATAATAAATTAAGTACCGCATAAAGTGTATGGATCTTTTAAAAGATTCAGAATATTAGCTTATATAAGTCACAAATACAAAAATTTTATCCCTTATATAAGTTTAAGTTAGTGTAAACACAAAACTATTCTGTTTTATGAGGCCAGTTATATAATTCTGTTTCTTAAAAATGCAATTGTATTTTTATTAAAATCACTCAAATTTTGTTATTGAATCACTCACTGCAATAGTCATTTACCTTGCATAGTCAAAACATTCAACGGCGTTAATGCAATTAAAATAAAAGACGAACTTATGCATAAATCCCATAAACGTGCTTCCATTGAATATTTCTAAATGTCCAGTATTTTAGCAGCCTAAGTTATTTCCAGGGTGCTAAATGATTTACAAATTACTTAAAAACTAATGTAAATAGTTCCTAACGTTGAAACTATTAAAAATAAATGAATGAACTATTATTTGTATCTATGTTATACAGCATGCACAATTAAAAAAAATCAATGTTTTTTAGTGTGATAAAACCTAGAGATTAACCAACTCAATTTATTAGTGCAGTTTCGAGTTGAAGTGTTTCGTGACTAAGACATTTTCGAAGCTGAAATTTAAGTTAATAAACTACTGATAAAATCGTGCATTGTTCGGATTACGAAATGCTGTTATTGTATTACTATATAAGAGAAATACGCAACACGGGTTATTTCCTTAATTTTTCTTCTCGTAGATATTTTGTTAGTTTCATAAACATTTAAATACATATCATCCACGCGATTTTTATTGACGCACAACTAAAAATAAATAATAATGGGTATGTTTCAAGTTTTGAGTGGCAGCAAACAGAAATACTGACTAAATATAAATTATTTTTCGGGCCTCGATTGGTGAGTCAATGCCACATGGGCACAGAGCACCGATCGAAGGAAAACCAGGAATGCAAACTGGATAGAACTACGTCACATGAAACAAGCCAATTGTGGACTAAGTATATAAGTAGAAAAATACCTACGTGGGGGAAAAAACGGGAATCCTAATGCGCCTCAAAGATAAAATAAAAATAAACATTTTAAATGCAATTTAAACCAAACCTAACACTCGATAAGAAACAGTTAAATAGGTACAATGTAACCCCGAAATATACCGTAAAACACTTAATTTGTAAAACCACTGTGTTTATATAAAAGAACACTTATACGCATAAAAAATTCCATATACTTTAAAATTTATAATTTAGTAAAAATATATTTAATTTGTAATTTATTCATAAGTATACTGCTTTATTGCACGACCTTAAAAATTGGGATCCGATTGCCCTCGTAAATCGGTTTATACCGATAAGCACATCACAACTGTAAAACTGTTTTCACCTGATAGTGAACCTTTCGGCAGAAAAATAGATAATAGGATCACACAAAATTTGAAAATCGTACATTTTTATCTATTCCAACATTCCAAGTCTAAAGCTACAAACTTGTAACAAAAATAAATAACTTATAACTTAAACAAATCTACCACAAGCGGTAAAATTCTTCAACAAGTTATTAAATTTTATTTTTTATATAATTATATTAATTAACATTTTTGGATCTGGGTTTGTTTTAGAATTATTTTAAATTTTAACTAATTCTCCTTTTGACCAAGTCTTCAATTGAAGACGAGATAATTAGATATGCGATTAAATATAGATAATCAATTATAATTATCTCATTTAAATTTATATAATATTGAAATAATTTAAATATAACTTACCCCTACCCAACGATGTCGATATCGATGGGAAGACATTAATTCGAAGCGTTGGTACCTGCTATTGGTTCCAACATATGGATTGTAGAAGTGTATCTAACAGAGGAATAAAGTAAAGCATTGGAGCATGTAACCTGAAATTAAAATATAAATACACACATATTAAATAGTACTTGTATACATCGTCATGAAATTGAAAGTAAATGAAATTTCAAGAGAGCAATTTCTATAGGGTGCCCCTTAATGATCATATAGCAACAAAATTTGGATGATTCTATGATTAATCAATAAATTTAATAATTTGTTATTATTTATAGTTTCGTTAATTATTTAAATGGAGAAACCTGATGGTGATTGGCAACCTATAAAAAATCACATATAATCCTGCGATGAATAATAGTTTTCAAAGCTAAGAAAGGATTTTAAGATATTCTTTGATCTTCCTCTAGAAATCAGAGGATTTTTCCAGCATTGGAAAATTGATATCTAATATTAATTTCCAATGTGGGAAAGATCGAACAAAGCGTTTTTCAGACCTTGGGTTGTGAAGTTAGCTTCCCTAATCATATTCAAATAAATAATGTTTCTCTATTAAAATTTACTAGGCACTGAAAATAAAAACCTAAAAATACTTGTGAGTACACGACACAATTATTAATACATCGATATACTCTTAAGTAAACCGTCTCATCATAAAACCACAAAAGCAATCTCCCTACATTTTCCAACATAACTCCATTAAATGTAAACTCAAAAAGTTCAGCGATACATAAAACGATAAGACGCATTTCTATAGAATAAAACAAATTCAAAAGAACGAGAACTTTTTATTCACTCTCAAGAATGTCCTATATAAAACAATTGTACTGCACCTGAGTGAGTTGTTTAAAAAGGGGGGGAAAACAGCAATCTGTCTATCCAGCTCTCTAAGAAACGCTCTGCGAAACAATTTAATAAAGACATTGGATTAAGATGTTTCAGAAAAAACAATTAATCGTTTCCCTTGATCTTTGGCTATCTTCTCACTACGACAACAAACGCCACAAAGGCAACAAACGCAACAATATTTGGCGACCGCCAAGCGCGCCAAGCAATGCAATAACATGGTGGTTGACTCTGCCAAGTCGCCAAGTTTTGTTGCCTTTGTGGCGTAGTCAGGACATAGCCTTTGAAATTATGGCCTCAGTATTTTGCTAAAATACTGTGCTTTTAATAATAATCTTATATAAAATAAGATTTAAAAAATAATAATAATTCATGGTAATTAAAAAGAATATTTTTCATTAAAGCATAACTTAATTGCCAAATAGATAATATTTTAACGTGTAAGTTAACTTTGAACTAGTTGCTTTAACAATTCTTTCCATTTTTTTTTCTCTTTCGTAATAAGTATACTGCTGAAGACCAAATAGTACATATTCACCCAATTAAGTTCAACCAGCAAATCACCTCAAATGAAACAAAGATTGGATGGTGAATTTTGAGTAAGTTTGGATCATTACTTTGAATCCCAAATAAAAGTCCATGGAACATCCTTTAAAAAAAAACCGCGGTAATGTAGCGAGAAACCGCAAGTAACAGCCACGGAAACAAGGGTAACAGAAATTTAATTGGACCTTACGTTCAAAATTGAAGCGATCAAGTGACGAAGCCAAATTTGTAGGAGTTTACGGGAAAATAACTGAGAGGGAAAAGCTTATTTGATTTGTTAATACATTCATAGTCGAATAAAAATTTAAGTTTTTCATGCAACTTAATTTGTCCTGCAAAAATTGTTCAGAACTATGGTCTTCATTTGTCTTATATATTTTTGTTTATTTAGAAAAACTTAGGCAGAAAGCACATTTTCGCGTGAAAAATGTTCTTACAATTCGTCATTAGAGTTAAAACAGCCATTTTCCCCTCATTGAATTGGACTTGCGATTTTACAAAATAAATTCTAGCGTCTCAAATAGTGCCACGATATCAAAAGCCTCATTTTTAAAAAAATGTAACTTAGTTCCTTTAGGTTGATCAAAACGCGATACGTAAGATTGAGTTGAACTCTGTACAGAGAAAGAGATGGATGATGAGGCAAGAAACTAAGGACGAAACTGCATCAAGAGGATTACATCTCACAAGGTAGTCACGCGCCAAAGAGAAGGCACAAAGGAAAACTCGAGTCCAATCTCTACTCAATTTCAATCAGGGATCATCAATGAACTTTAGAGATCGAGCGGCATAACTCCATTCGTTTACATCCAGGCCCCGCCGTTCTAAAAATGGATTGGGCGCCAAAAAAATATTTCGCCAATAAATAACGTCGGGTATGGAACTGGTGCATGTTAAGTCTGACGTGGTCCTAAGTCCAGGGGCCGCACACAATGTCGCTGGTGGTAAGCTAGGCATACATGGAGTCCCTTGAACCTGACCATAAGGGTTTTTTCCTCTTTAATTGGTGCAATGCGACCGCGTGACATGTAAGCTTCGCCCGCTGCATTAGTTAAACCAATCAAAGAGGGGGGGGGGGGATTATTCCGTCCAAAAAAAAATAATAAGTCCGTGTATACCTTATTAGCCTCGAAACTAGACAGAGGCTCAAAATTACGAGGTATTAGTACGTTTTTACACACAAAAATTACTTGTGAATTCTACATCAAAAATTGCAAAACACTCAATTTGTCTATTTTGGAGATATACCCCTATGGCTCTTATGCACAAATCAGGTAAGTCGTTGATACTTGTAGTAGAGCAAGGGATTTATCTTTTAAAAATAAATCGCCGATGTTTTCTGTCACTTTATCCAGGATATACTTTATTTAATACCAAAAAAAAAGTTATCTACAGAAAAATCCATTAGATAATGTCCCACCATCGCTATCGTAGATGTGTGTTGATGGAATTATTGAAATACATACTTAAAAATCTAAACATATTTCTTCACAACAGGAGGGTCAAGAAACAGTTTCTAATTATGAAAAAAAATACATAAAATTCTTTTAGATAAATTATAAATTGCGAGTAACATTATTGGCAACTATATATTTACATTGGAAAGCTTATTCATCTTATTTTAGAAAAAAAATAGTTGATTTTTAAAAATAATTTTTTCAATTAATGCAAATATAATTCCGACTTGCGCAGAAAAAATATTTCCAAAACATATTATATTGCTATTATTTATCTAAAATCTAAGAGATGAGTAACTGAAACTAAAAGAATGAAAAATGGTGCAATTTAATATAGCAATATTTTTTTAATGTAAATTATTTTAAGACTATTTTTTTGAATTCAAAGAATTTTTTTTTAAAGAATTCTTAAGATTAAGGGAACGGGTGCTAGGATTTTAACCAAGCAATTTTGCATAATTATTCTTCGAACTGCAAATAAATTTTGCAAACGACAAAGAATATTAGTTTAATTTGGGAAAGAAAATTGATGCAAAAAAGTCAATTGTGGCTTTGAAAAGTTTAAGCTACAACTAAATGGTGTTTGGCGATTTTTTTCTTTCTAACGTTTATAAAACTTGTGTGGAAGCAGTTCTAGGAGAAAGTACCTGTTGAAATATACTTTTTTTTTACGGTAAGAATTTCAATGAGTATGTTAATGTAACAGGAAATTTTAGTTCTTTTAGATCCTCATGCCTCAATCATAAATGTACTTATTCTACCCTTCGTTTCAACAACACAAAAAATAAGAAAAAAGGTGATCCGATTTGAACAAATTAACGAATTGAGTAAGAAACACCATTTAAACGAAGTAAGTTCGAACATCCGTGCCAAAATAAGTCTATTTGTAAGCAAATATTTTAACAGGTAATTGTTAACGAGGATTCATGCATACGAAACATCCGGCAAGGCCTGGATTCTGCAAGGTTAAAAAAGGAGTAAAAAAAACATAAGAAAAAGATTATAAGAACCGTAAAAACGACAATTATAGTGAACTGCGCGAGACGTTAGTTGAGTCGTTGCGAGAGAAAATGTAATAATTACTCTCGTGAAATAATCCCGCACAAAATATTAATACAAAATAAGTTCGCTACAGACTCCCCCTCTGGATCCGCTGACGTCTCGGCAAGGATCCAGCAAGAGTGTCTTGTTCAGTTCTTCTTGAGACGACCTCTCTTGCGTAGAGGGTTTACAGAACTTCCGTTGTAGTGAGAATCACGGCAAGGACGTAGAGCGGAAGTGTGGTACACTCCTAATAGCACGTCTGGATTATTTGGATTTGCCACGTCCACTTCATAGCTGGTTGGCGAGGGTTGAGTTTTCACTATATACGGTCCGTCACGTCGTGGCATAAACTTGACAGATTTCTTTTTAGCTTTTCTGCTTAGAGGATGAGTGGTGACCCAGACTTCATCGCCAGATGCGTACTGTACTGCATTTCTGCGCTTTTTGTCTGCATACCCCTCTCGCTGATCTTGTTTTTCCTCCACTCGGTTTCTTATCTCTCGACTCGAATTTGCAAACTTACACAAGTGTGGTGTAGTGGCCACTGGGGGCGCATTTCCTGTGTCAATGCGATGCTCCAAATTTGTTGTAGGACCTCCCCCTGAATTGAAGGTGTCCTGGAACTCCATTATTAACTTGTGCAATTGGGTTGGCTGCTTAGGAGGTAAGCCTTCTCTTTCTTCTTCTCGAAGTTGACATTTGATTGGTGGCTCAACCTCTTCAATCTGGGATGCTGCTAAGTCTTCAGGCAGGACGCCCGATTCAGGAACATCCTGTTGTAAGACTTCTGGTTCTAGAACAGCTTCTACTGGCCGTAAGAGGCTAAACGGAATATCTTCCTGGAAGTGAATCTTCCGCTTTGGGTTCTCACAGAAGTGCCAATTTCTGTTCTTCATGTTGAGTACGATACCAGTCTTTTCCAGAAAGTCCGTCCCAAGTAGAGTTCGATTTCCTTTTGCACTTGGCAGAGCCAGAATATCCAATGGTATGGATTTATCTTCAATCCTAATGTTCACTGTGGCGGTGTGCGCTTCTTCTGTGGATTTGCATCCCTTTGCCAATGTCATCTCAATTTTTGTGGGTTGGAATTTCACACCATTGTGCAACAGACAGGAATATAAAATCTCTCCAGCGACCGATCTGGAAGCGCCAGTGTCTGCACAGACTCGAGCATTTACTCCTGATATGTTGGTGTCAATCAAAGCCAGTGGTGAGTTTGTTTTGTGGTAGGTGTGCATGGTCAAGAAGTTGACAGCAAATTTCTCATCTCTTCCTGGTGAACAGGTGGGACATTTAGTTTTGATCACGCCTATTCTACCACAGCCATAACAACTGACAGTTGGCCTTTCCACATTTCCAGTTTCATTTCTAGGGTTAGAGGGTAACGTTTTTATTTTCTGTGGACCAGGTTTGGAATTTCGGTTAAACTCGTTGCCTTGACGACACTTCGGAAATTCATTCCTTCTAGGCTCTTGAGATGTAGCCTTTTGCCTTACGCTTCTAACTTCGTCGTAAGAGTCCAACTTGTTCGCAAGTTCAATAGGATTTACCAGATCCGACCAATTGTCTAGGAAATGGTCTCGGACATCGGGTGGAACGCGTCGCTTAATTTGATCACTGATCATCAAGTCACACAGAGGTTTAAACTCTGTAATTCCAAGTCCTGATATCCATCCGTCAAAAAAGTTCTGCAAATCAAAGTAGAAATCACGCCACGTAGTGTCAGGGCTTCTGCGATGTTCCGTAAACAACTGACGAAACTTTTCGGCACTCATCTTAAAACGTTTTAAAAGAATTCGCTTCACATAGTCGTAATCCTGAACATTTTCTTCACTTTCTTGAGCAATAAGTTTAGCGATGTCTTTTGGGAGAAGACCGACCAAGTACACAACCCACTTTGTGACTGGTATCTTTAAAAATGTTAACTGTCTTTCGAACAGGTTCAGGAACAAACTGATGTCATCACTTTTTGCATCGAAGTTAGGAATTAACTTTTCGAATCCAAATTTTGGAAACTCTGTGTCGGTTGACAAAGCAGAACCCGATGAAGAATTCGGATTTTCCAAATGAGATTGCAATCTCAGTTTTTCTAGTTCGAATGATCGTTCTTGTTCAAGATTCAATCGTTCTTGTTCAAGCTTTTCTTTAGCAATTCTTTCTACGATGATTTCTTCAAGAAGTGTTTTCACATATTCAAGATCTTCTTTATAAACTTCACTTTGCTGAATGTTGTTTTTTATTTCTATGACTTTGTTATTTACATTTACATCATACTCTATATTTAAGTCATCAGCTAACCTTTGCAAGTCAGACTTTTTAGCTTTAGCAAGGAATGACATGGTGTCAATGTAAATCTTCTAAGCTATCAAATATTAAGTCAGACTAATATATACTTGTATACTTTGTTAACAAAATTGCTAAGCAGGTTTGTCTACCTTTTATTTTGAAAGTTACAAAAAATATTCTTCTCGTTGCAAGTATGAACACTTATAAGTAACAATTCACTATAACCTCATTAAAATTATCAGGGATAATAAAATAATATTCTTCAGGTACTAAAGGTAGGTATACACATGGAATTTTATAAAAAGAATTCCTATCATCTTGGATTTATTTCGACCGAAATGTTCCAAACCAAATTTGAATTGGATAATTCAATTTTCCTTTAGCTCCTGGGTTCACAATTAGCCAAAGACAGAGTAAAATGATTTTACTTATCTTTCTTCTGACGTGTATTATACATCAACTTTAACATCGGTCGATGCCGTTATTTGATATCCCAATCGACGAGCTTCCATAACCAAACCGTTGGAAAAGTCGCCATCTTGCATCGTTTCACTACGTTGAAAATAAGACTGCTAACTTCTTTCTACAAGTTCAGAGTTCACCAAACCACTAATTCAAAAAATCGTAGATCGGGCCACGAGTTGGAGCGCCAATTTATAGTGAATAGGTTACTTTAATTCAGTGAGCATAAATGAGAGAATACATATGAACTTGACTTTTATTCTGTTTCACAGAGCCAAAAAAACATAACTTTCGAAAGGCAAAAAGACAAACTGATTTTTTAAAAGAAGAACTGCGCGAGACGTTAGTTGAGTCGTTGCGAGAGAAAATGTAATAATTACTCTCGTGAAATAATCCCGCACAAAATATTAATACAAAATAAGTTCGCTACACAATAAAATAAACAAAGCTTACAGCTTCATTCTACTTATGAGTCATCCGGTATTGTTACTACTGTAGACTTTTTTTTTATATGATAATGGATAATTATATCATAAAACCAACTTATTTTTTTAGAGCATTAAAGTAAAAAATAATATTTTAATATGAGTATGTACCCACTAAGACAGTGATAGTGAAACTTATACAGAGGAATTTCCTGTTCAATATTAATAAAATTATTGGAGAAATAGACAGAATTGATTTTCTTTACTTCTATACTAGACCGACGGTATAGTTTTCGGAAAACTAAATGAAAATTTTCGATATTTTCATATCTGCTATTAATTTTCTAGTAATGAAGTCTTTGACTTTTGATTAGAGTCAGGGCTGGAAAAACCGCCCGTCCTCGACGGTCAAAAATTCCCCGAGGACAACCAATTTCTCGAATCCGACGTCCACGAGGACGGTCATTTCCCAGTTAACGTTCGTTTATTTTTAAAATTTTGTTTTTGTTATCTTAACAAGGGTCTAGCGCCTGCGCCACTCGCTCCACCTAGTCTGTGACGTCACTGTTGACGTCTCCCTGCTGTCTCCAATCAGGGCCCTCAAATCCTGGCGCGCTGTTCCTCGCTCACTCCCCTGAGTCACTTCTCGAAAGTTTTTGTTTCGTTTACCTTCCCCACTAAAAATCGAAAACGAATGCGGCCCGACACTGCTTGTATTACCGTTCTCGGCATAGTTACGGCAAAAAAATGAAACGGCAGCAAAGCATCAGAAATTATTTTGGTAGCTTGGTCGGAAACAATTCCAATAAAAAGGCGAAAACCACTACAGAAAATGGTCCTACCGACGATAACGAAACAAATGAAAATCGTTTTCAAATTTACGACAAAGAGAAGAGAAAGCGACCATTTTTAGAGACTTGGACAAAATAATTTCCATGGGTGGAGTTCCGTGAGGAAGAACGAGTGCGTTTTGAAAATGAATCAAATACGACATATGCTATTAAAAAGAAATACTAGGTTAGTAATAGTCATCTATTAACCTAGTATTTCTTTTATTACTGTATAATATAATTGTAGTAATTACAGTGTGCAATTTATATAAATGTTTGTAATAAATAAGGAAAAATTATATATATTTATTTAGATGCTATTTATATAGTTTGAGTTTGACGGGTTTATTTTTAAAGGAGGACGGGTACATTCTTGGACAAGCCGTCCTCGGGGACGGGTAATATTTCTGAGATTTTTCAAGCCCTGATTAGAGTATATTTTTTTATGATTCATTCATTAGCTGTAAAAATATTTTTTTATTTATCTTGTAGTTAAATTAAAACTTATGCATCTCAAATTTGAATGTAATGTTATAATTTGAATAGGTAATATTTTTCCTGTTTTTTTTTTCAATTTTGCATAAAAAATGTCCTGAAATTAAATTGAAAAATTTTGTCCATATAAAGCGAAGTTATATTTTTGTGACTAATGGTCTATAAAACTATGCAACATAAGTTTGAAGAAAATTGCACAAAGTAAATAGATTTACGCTTCGCGGTTAACATGGCGGTTTTTAGAATTTTTCATTCTATTTTTTTAACAAACTAGGGGGCTCCACCCCCTGCTCGCTATCGCTCGCCAACCCTGTACCAAAAAAAATTTGGACTTGTAACATCAATATTTCATCATGTTATGGCTGCTGACATTTTAAAAGCCTATACTTTAACAAAGAGATAAAGTAATTTTTATTTTTTATTAAAAAACTAATTGGAAATTTGGAAAAAAAGGCATCCAGGCATAAGGGAGACACACCTTCAACAAAATTTTTGGTGTAACATCAATATTTCATCATGTTATGGCTGCTGATACTTTAAAAGAGCTTACTTTTTTTTAATATAGAGAGATTAAAAACATCGCTTTTCTAAGTTCTCGTTTTTGGCAAAAACCGGTATGTTACAACTGTGATATAATGGGTGGTCTGTTCCTTTGCTACTAATTCAGTGAGCTAAAAATTTAGCGTAGCTATCAAGTTATATGAAATATGAAGTGGAAATTTTACCATATTTAATCCTCACATCTTGAACCTGGAGAATTTAATAAGCAAGTATAATTCAATTATTTTTAATTTTATTAAGTAGAAAAATAACAGAAGTGTTATCTAAGACCAGGACTAAATGTGTAAATAATTACTTGAATACAATAAGCTTATTTTTTTAGCCTGTGGAAAGAACATGTATCAATTTTGCTCTAGTATGAATATAATGGGCAAAATTTTTTAACATGCTACAAATTAGCTTAATCTAATTAAAATAAAAATCCATATTTTCTCAAAGGGTCATTTTATCTATAATAATAAAAATGAAGTTTTGTGTGTGTGTATGTCTCTTACAGGCTCATAAACTAGACCTTTGTTTGACTCGTAACTTGGCACAAATGTGATTGTGTAGTTCATACTTAAGTTACAGATTTTGAACTTTCAGAGCTCAAAATGTTCTATTTTTAGAGAAAATTCGAATATTCTGAAAAAAATACACCACTTTCGCTGAAATCCGATCATTTTTTTCCTTTCGTGATGCCATTCAGCAGAAGAAATCAAATAAAACTTTTAGGAAAATAATTAAAATTAAAAATGTTTAGTTTATTCTGTTGCCAGTACCTTCAGAAACTAAATTTATTACTTGAAAAATAATCGACATGTTTCAAGTGACGTAATTCCGTTTAGTCTCCATTCCAGGATTTTGCTGTGGGTTTAGATAACGATTTTTTCAAGGATGGTTCTGTTGTTTGCAAATATGCATATTTAAGTTATTTCCGTGAATTATAACTATGATGGATGTTCAAAGCCCAACGTACTAGAACTGCATATTAGGGTTTACCGTTTTCATTATTTCGCCAAATACGTTGCCAAACTCGCCAAATTCTTACCTAAACACGTGAAAATGAGCCATTTTTATATTTATAATGTTGGTTGATTGTTCGAAGATCGTCATGCTAGAGCTGTATAATTAAGTGTGTTTGTAGCTACTATATCTCTCTCCCCAAAAAGGCGCCAAATGAGCTAAAAGGTTTTATATGTTTACGAGGGAAATTACGATAACTATTATGCATACATTTTATAGCGTATGTTTTTATTTTGGATTTTTAAGGTAATATAAATAACAGTATTTTATGCTTTATAACGAGAGAGAATAATAACATCAGTTTATTATCCTATAATGGATTAAATTGTACATTTACTTGGATCAATTGAAACTTTTTTTTAGTCCATACGAAGTACGGGTATTTATTTGCTAGTACTTAATATATGAACAGTACAGAGGAAGAACCCCTTCATCGCCTGGGAATCTGGCCGCATCAGGACTGCTTGGCGAAGATAGCGAGTCATCGCCTAAACTAGTGTGAAGAAACCAGTTTTGCCTTGGTTCTTATCCCACATGATCCCATTATGAACACGGGTTTACTATCTCTATGATCGAGATTCACCCCAGACAATAGTCTGATGCTTGAACCACGGAAGAAGAACCAAGGGAGAAACTTGTTTACGATCCACACCACTCACCAAGCAGACCTCAATACGGACAAATTCCCTGTCAATGAAGGGGTTTTTCCCCTGGTACTCTTCATATTTTAATATACAGAGTCGTCATTATACCAATTGTTTGATATGGCTCAGAAACATGGACTTTAAGAAAGAGTGATGAATTGTTGAGAGCATGGAAAAGAAAGATACTGAGAAGAGTGTTTGAAGAGTGAGCCAGTATGTGATAATGGAGAATAAGAACAAATCAGGAAATATACGAAATATACAAAGAATTGGATATTGTCACAGTGATTAGAAAAAGGAGAGCCCAGTGGCTAGGAAATGTGAAAGAATGGAGGCCAACAGAACAACCCGAAGACTCATGAAAGAAAACCCCAGCGGATCAAGACCTAGAGGAAAACCAAGAATCGGATGGATGGACCAAGTGGAAGAAGATCTTAAGACTTGGGGAATTACCAACTGGAAGCAAAAGTCGTCTAACAGGGTGGAATGGAGAAAAGCCTTAAAGGAGGCCAAGGCCCTTCAGGGGCTGTAGAGCCAATGATGATGATGGCTCTTCATATGGATCATCAGTGGATTGAAGGGAAAATCTTTAATTTGAAGTGCTAACTTAGTATTTGTTTTTAGCCTGCTCCTATTTTGTCTATTATACAATATTTAGGAATATTTTTTTTAATTTTATAGAATTATGTACATTGAGATTAGTCATAGAAATGGAACAATTTACTTATGTGAAATTTAAGAAAAGTCAAACATCTCCAGCTTTTCTTTCACTTCCCATGTAAAGTCTATAGAACAGTTGTAAAAGACACACTCCTGCCTTTAACTTTAGGTTTGTCAACTAGTGGTTCTTTTTACAAAACAAAACCAAAAAGATTTCTAGGTAAGGCTTAAACCCTACAGTCAAACCCAGTTACATCAACAAATCATTTAAAAATTCAAAAAGTCTAGGCCCTCGAATTGCATGCTACCGATGTCATCAGACCTAGCAGCACTTTTTGTATATATTGCTTTAATAAATCAATGTAATCTATCAGCTGCACTCTGGGAAAGTGACATCAAATTAAAGTTTATTATAGGAACAACCCGGGAACTTAGCCTCATATCATATAAATGGAGATATCATATAACGCACATACCAGAGATGATCTTCTATTTGCCTTCACTGTCACAGTTCTAAGACTTTGGACTGCATGCAGATTGAATGTGCATCTTTCTCACATAGAAAAATTTGGAGCAGCTATGACATAAGGGCCGGTCCTGATTTACCAGTTTTACTTATGTTGCCAAGCAAAACATAATTTGGTACTTTTCCAATTAGCACACACCGCTAACTTAAAATTGCAAAGTAAGAGATAAAGGGTCAATTATGGCAAGCTGATCTATGTACATAGATTGAACATAGATTTCATATGAATTCATTCTATGAACATAGATTTCAAAATATTAAGTTGCCATCGATTATAGAAACTCTGATCACACATGACTTTAATTCATGCGACTTCATGTATACCAAATCTAGAATATCGTTGATTATGATTTCATTCAAATTATTGCCTGAAAGTTCTACTTTAGCTGCTAAATTCGAATTTAGTACCAGACATTGGCAATCTTTCCTCAGACTGGTCTGTGTTAAACGAAGTAGCTATTATGTTTTTAGGATTACCAGCGTCTTTACCGAACAGAGCGTCCGTGGCCTCGTATATCACAGCATTTATTAAATTATATATACTGACGGCAAGGTTCCATTTGCTTAATGCAATATATTGTGTCAATAAACTTGACATCTTGGCTAGTTTATTGACACAATTACCAACTGAGCAATCAAACAATATCGAGCTAAATCCCATAGACCTTTAGTATAATTATGTATTTTATTTGTGAAAACAAACACTTATGATTTAGATATTTTAACAGTTATATGAACAACGAAAACAATTTTAACTATTTCCTTTAAAACTCATGAGATGACAACACTCTAAAATGCTGCAGATAGAAACTTCTTAATACCAACTACCACTCATTCAAAAGTAATCAATTACAAAACTATTTGATGCAATTTTTTAAGTATCTTTAGTAGAAAATAAAAAGTACAACAAATAAGTCTAACTAAACTTTTAAGTCCCAAAGTAAAAAATGTATTCGCAGTATTTTAAATCATTGAGTTCAATATTTTAAACTATACCAGCGTATTTTAATACATTGAAATACTTAATCAATGTGAAATAATTTCAGATTGACTTTTTATTAATTTACAATTCAAAAGAAGTTGAATATCGTACATAACAGTCACCGTTTCTCAATTAAACCGCAAGAAACAAATATTATTGGTATGCTTTACATAAGGTGAAATTAAATGGCAATTACCTTTAAATAGCACTTATATTCCTTACCAATCTCAATGCAAAACGAGCATTTCACTCAAAACGACTTTAAAATGTTTACATATAGATGTCTAACGTCTAAACCAAAGAGTTTAACACCAACACAACACACAAGCAACAAACACAAAACAGTGACAGCTAAAAGTACAGCAACTGCGCGTACAAAACATGCCTACTTCCGCCGACATTTCCACCTATCAAAATTCGACTAAGCATACCAAAACCGGAAGTTTGAAATAATTATGCTATATGGCATCGTTAGTTATGTGCTTGGTTTGGTTTTATATCACCATACTATCTGGCGTGTTTCAATGACAAGGAATGCTAAGAAAATAAATCATTTTTCTTGAATCTCAAATTTGTGAATCAATGTCAATTAGGAACAGAGCACTGATCGAAAGGAATAAAAGCTGTAAGGAAAACGTCACTTAAAAAAAGTATTTCCCTTGCGGATCTTTAGCCCATAGCACACCACTAACGTTATCCAAGGTTGAAGGTTAGGATTAGTTTGAAGTATCGTCGCTCTTGGGGGAGGGCTATTGGCAATGAGTGTCATAATTTAGAACCACAGTCAAGCAACTTTTGAGGGCGACATCGTACGCAGTGTGGGGACATTGGAGTTAATAGGTCGGCAGTTATTTTGGCAATACCCAGACCCGAACCCTGGGTCCTTCTGTATGCAAGACGAACGCCTTAACTGACTGAGCTCCTTAGCCGAGAGATACTAGTAATGGGAGAGGAGCTGACATATGGTCACACATTCACATGAATTTGATTTATTCACAAAACATTCACATGGATTTTGTTTTGTTTAATTGACGTTGCACTAAAGCTTCATGAAAGTCAGTGGTTACCTTATACATACTTGTAAAGATATAGTTTGGTTGGTAATTAAAGGTTGGGCATCAACCTTTAAAAAAAATAATGCTGACGTAAGTATGGGAGGGATAAAATCAATTAGCATTAAGAGAAAATTTACATAGTATACAAATCCCCGTTATTAAGTGTACACCCGTACAACACCAACACCGGTTTATGAAACTAGTATAAAAAGAAAACTTGTTTTCCAAACCCTTCATTCAGAAGTTATCAATCTGTTTCTTTCTAAGTACTATATAAGTAAACAGTTTCACTAAAATGTTTTTAGCGAGGATGATAAGATGGAATATTTAATAACTAAAAATATGACTTAAATGGTTATAACACAATTTTAAACCAGCAATTCCATTAGTATTCAGTCTGAAAATTCTAAAATCAAACATAAAAGAAATTTTTTACATGTTTTTATGCAAAAAAGCATAAAGCTTTATTAAGTATGTAATACAAAAGTATTAGATTCACTAAATATGTACAAAAGTAAATTGCATCATAATATAACCTAATATTAAGAAAATTATTTAACAACATTGGCATTGCATTACATATCCCATTGTGTATATTTTCCCCCACAAATATCATGCCGAGACCATTGGAATCAGAATCAATGACAACACTTATCAATGATCTATTTAATTGAATTATTACTAACTTAATTTGTTGACTTAAAAAATATTTTATTTTTTAGTGTGCAACAGGAGCCCTTTTTTTAATATTCTGGGGCTCATAGAAAAATAAAATAGATGTCATAAAAAATTACCTTTTTAATATGATATAAAAAAATCCCAAGAACTTCAAATTGATGTAATACTGTTGAGGTAAATAAGGTATTGCAGATAAAAATTACATCAGTAACAATTTCTATCTAACCAAAATACACTTTTTTAGCACTGATTCTTTACAATTTTCTAAAGAAACATTCAAGAGAGATTGGTTGGCCTAAATGTTTATCCC
This sequence comes from Oedothorax gibbosus, assembly GCA_019343175.1. NCBI lineage: Eukaryota > Metazoa > Arthropoda > Arachnida > Araneae > Linyphiidae > Oedothorax > Oedothorax gibbosus. The sequence continues at coordinate 407,521 of JAFNEN010000494.1, forward strand.
TGTTGGGAAAATTATGTTTAATAATGGTTTTATATGAATGGAATTACCTACAGAAAACTGTTAAGTAAAATAAATATTGAATACCAAAAAAAAGTTTACAAGTTAAGCAACACTTTATTCCCAATGTCCCAATGACAATTTGGCATCATCATTTTAGAAAAAAAAATTCTGATCGTCTAGAGCCTTTTATGATATCAAAAAACACATTCAATTCTTCAAACTTTATTCTATTAGAAAATATTTTGTATTAATCCCAATGGATGTCAGCCCTATTATTTTTTTTTTAATTATGATCAGGAACATGATGCCAAATGGCATCACTGCGACTGAAAGGGTTAAAAAAAATTTAATTAAGTTTTGTATACTAAAGCCTCAAGTCCATAGATTAAATTTAAATTAATTTGTATCAATTTATATCTGTAAAACTCTTATTTTTCAAAATGGTGGTCAATAATATATCCATTGGCTGATATATACCATCAAAGTATATCCATCAAAGTTATATACATATTTTTATATTAAGTGAATATATAGTTTTGAATGTGATAAGAATACAAAATATTTGCGCCTCACATCTATTTTTATTATCCTATATGTACTGAAAGTTGAAACAGTAATTATAGTAGTAGAAAAAAAAGGTAAAGATACAACATAAACTTAAGTTTTCTAAAATTAATTTTTTTTTTTTCAAAATAGACCATTTAATAATTTAAAGTTATGTAAAAACACAAATAAAATATCAAAATAATTATAAAAAAATTTCATAAATATATAAATAGCCAAATAAAACAAACAATAGAAAGCATAAATTAGATTTGAGCAGTAATTTTTTGTGGTAGAGAATACACAAATCTTTGTACTTTGATTGAAACAATTAGGAAAAACCTTGTAACTTGTACATCAAATGTATTACTTAAAAAAAGTAAACTTCGGTAAGTAAAAGTAAACTTATTAAAAAAAGTAAACTTCGGAACTTTTTCTATAAAAGTAGTAAGATATTGTTTACACAAAAAAAAAGCATTAACTGAAACTAAAGTTATCATGCTTTAGTAATTAAGACACATGTACTTCCAACAAAAAAATAAATCACAATAAATAAAACTAAAAAAAATCCCACAGATTTAACAAAGAGAGTAATACATGTTACTTATTATGGAATGAGTATAGCACAAATAAAACCTTTTTAATAATAATACATAAACAGTGAAATATCCATAAGTCGCTAAAACCAGGAAGACTTTGATAATGGAGCACATCTTAACAATAAATGGATGGGAGTTTCAGAGAATAAAATAAGTATATATGAAACATTCAATTAAGACACAAAACACTTATGTTAATCAGAACTTTAGAGCTCATCTTTAGGATTAGAAAGCTGTTCATTGACATATTTAGTTAGCTCTTTTAAACTTCTTTCACCATTGAAGGTTTTAATGTTACTCTTGTCGCTTGCAGGGACATAGAGTATTGTTGGGAAGCCATTTACTTTAAATTCACTTGGGTAGTCATTTGCTGTTGCATCGATTTTAGCAATAGCAATTTTATCATTATCAGCAAATGCTTTTCCAAGTTTCTTGTATACAGGTTCTAGTTTCTTGCAATGTCCACACCATGGTGCATAGAATTCTATTAAAACATCTCTTTTGTTCTTGAGGACAAGATCTTCAAATGTTTTCCCCACAACAATTAATACAGGACCTTTGTTGTCTTTAGGAACTGGTTGAGACTTTATATGTTTAGGAATTTGACCTTAAAAGAAATATTTAGTTAGAATTTATAGTTTTTCCTTTAAAAAAAACTAAGAATGATATTTAATGACCAAGATAATTAATTATCAAGATAAAATAATTTAAGGAATAATATTGTTTGTCTGTATTGTTATCTTTCGAAACTATAAACCATTTCAACAAAATGCTAATTTTAAAATGACACATTTTAATCAAAACTGAATAATAATCAGTTTTTGAATTCTTAGGATTAACTCAATATTTGAGTAAGATGATTTAATAAAAGCAGAAAGTAATCTTTTAAACTAAGCTCTCCAAACAGGATTTTTTTATAATATTTAAAATCAATTTCAAAGATAAGGTTAAAGTACAATGTACAGAGTAGCTTTTTAAAGTAAGCATCATGCAAATTTCAGAACTTGCTAGACTGGTGGACAAGCTTTCTAGTAGCCTTATAGAGAAGTATATTTTAATTAATGAATCAGTTCTTTAAAAAAAAAACCATTAAAAAAATGTTGAGCAAATTTAGATTTTAGGTCCTTAAATTAAATCCTTTTCAATGAAAAAGTTCTGATAACTTATTTAATTCTTTTTGCTTGTAAGGACAACTATCAATATCTTATTAAGGTTTGGAAATAATCAATTCAAGTTGCAAAATGCAGTTATGAATATATACCGATACGGCTCTCTATATATCAAACTTAATTTAACCTTATTGTCTACACTGCAAGTATTTTTAATGTCATTTAGCTTTTTTGTTAATTATGACAAATTGGTTTATGATATACTTAACAAGAATATAAAATGTAATTACCTTCAAGAACATCTTCAACAAAGTTCTTCAGCTCTTCAGCAGAAAAGTCTTCCACTGGTTCCATCCTGTACCTAATACTTTCAGATTCAAAAAAGCCGACATTTACATCTTCTCCACTGTCATCCAAGTTAAGTTGTTTCAAATCCTCTTCAAACTCTTCTTCATTAGACACAGCAAAAGTGATCTTGCCTCTGTAATCCTTAGCAACCTTGGCCACTTCCTTGCGAATTAACTGAGTTTCTGTGTAAGTGATAAATGAATTATTAATGTCAGTGCAACAATTTATGCCTTTAACTGTCTAAGGGATATGCAAGTTAGCTGAAGTGTAAACTTGTTTCACTGAATGAGATTAAAATTTAAACTTTTAACTAGAAATTTACTTTCTTTAATTATTTTTTTTAATTCGATATCTGTCACAGATGACAATAAATAACTCCTCCATGATTCAAATATAAAAATTTATAAATTAAAAAAATGTGCGGCGGGAATCCTGACAATCAGGTAACAATTTTATACGTCTGTATCCCTCAGATAATTAAAATACACACAATACTCCTCCAAATAATTTGATAAAAAAATATATATATTAAATAGATTTAAGATAACAAAAATAAACTTAATTTTTTTTTCCAATGTTACTTCACATGTTAAAACTTCATTTTATAATAATAATATTATTATGACACAAAGCCTAACAGATTTACACCTAATTATAAGACTCAGATAAGTACAATTTACAACCAAGCCTTACCCGGGAATCAAACCCAGACCCCCAGCTCTGCAGTCCAGAGCTATAACCGTTACACTACGAGGGCGACATTTTATTAAAACTATTAATCAAGAAAGCATGCTGTTTTTTTAAAAACACTTTCCATTAAACATTATATTCAGACAATATGTGCTTTCTTGAAGGTTAAAACTACCAACATAAAGTTTTAAAATCCAACCAACTTACGAGCCCTATGATCAAAACTGAAATCCACATCATAATATACTACAACAAGTGGATGTTTGTCTGAGTATTTCCACAAGCTTTTGCGACTCCTTTCACCTACTAGTGATAGAGAATGCTTTTTGATAAAGTTCATAATATCTTCAGATGAGGCTTCTACCTATGAAAATAAATTTGAAAAGTTAAAAATTCATAAATGTTAATATATATTTTTTTTAATAAAGAGTAAGATACCAGTAGGCATACCAATAAATTTTAAAGAAAATCAATATACTTTGGGGAGAAATGATTGATAAACGATTAGCTGAGGCAAAGTACTTTAAATACAAAGAATAGTAATTTATACAATAGTCCTTGTAGAATTTTTGTTTAATTAACTTAACTACTTAAGCTCTAATGCAACCAGAACAAAAATAGATTAATACAAATAAATTGTAACTAGGGGTGTATAACACGACACAACTTTCAATGACCAGTCAATAAATCAGCACATTTCAAAGTAATTATATAACCTATAAAGTAATATCAATAACTTTAGAACCTAAAAAGTTCTATGGCAGCTACCTTTTGTGCATGTGGGATTTCTAAAAAAACCTATTATGATGGCAGACAGGTACTGGGAACTTGTGGTCCAAATTTTAAGTATCTTTTTGTTTTTCAGCAATACCTTTAGAACTAAAAAAGTTCTATGGCAGCTACCCTTTGCTCATGCACAATTTTTTAGAAAACTTTAATATGAAGTCCGACAGGTACACTGGCCACTTCCAGAAATTTGTATACCAAATTTGAAGTGCATAGCTCTTTTAGTTCATGCTGCAGAGCGGTTGCAAACAGTCTGACAGACATAGATATTATAGTTAAAGTATTAGATTGGCAGATCACGTGACCTCCAATGCTAACGACAGGACGCGCATGGTGGCCAAAACAAGAGGACAAAATGGCCAGTGTTACCGCCACTTTAAGGAGAAAAATACTACGAAAAAATGCCATTTAATTCTAAAATTATAAAAAAAATACTAGAAAAGGATTTAAAGTTACTAAAAAGATTCCAAAATGCAGCTAGTATTTTTCTCCTTAAAGTGGCAGCAACACTGGCCATTTTGCCCTCTTATTTTGGCTTCCATGCGCGTCCCGTCATTATCATTGGAGGTCACATGATCTGCCAATCTAATACTTTAACAATGATATCTATGCTGACAGATGTTCAAAAAACACTTTTTTAGAATCACTACCCTCTAAAACACGTAGAAAACATATTTCCGTATTTTTGATGCATCACAATACTTTCAATATCTTATATTTCATATTAGGGAAAGTAAAAAGCACTTGAAATGACTAAGGTCATTACTTAAAAAACAAAGGTGACACAATTTAAAGAAGGATAATACAACTAGTTTTAGGTTCTGTATTAATGCAAAGTGTACATTGTGTACTAAAGCTGTTTTACCTATTATTACTTTTAAATCGATATTTTGAAAACAAATTAGTGTACCACTGATTATAAAATAATTTTTGAAATAGCTATTAGTAATGCACATTCTAGATTTGTAAAAATGATGTTTGTTGAAAAAGTATTGGAAATGGTTTCCAAACTGAAGTCATTAGTAAAACTTGAAAAATTTTGTTATTTTTTTTAAATTTAAAATACTTGGAAATTTGCAGGTACTGGGAAAAAAGGAAAGATAATTTACTGTATAATTAAATTTAAATGTAAAAAAAAACTACTATGACTGTTCTATACTTACATCATCAAGTTCAAAACGCATAGGTTCAAAGTCAGTAGCAAACAGTTCAGGAAGGAATACTATAATTTTAGGATCCTTGAAGCCAAAATGCTGTCTAATATCAACCGAAAAACTGTGTAAAAAGTTGAATTTACTCCTTAATTTATTTGCTGCAAAAAAATATAACAGAATAAAGATCATAAAAATAATGTTTGCATACTTTCAAATAGCTCAAGTTTGCTTAAGAAATATTATTAGCATTATAGATAGTAGGCATTCAGTAGCTACATTTTATTTGTAAAATGAAATAAAAAAAATTAATGATTTAAAAAATTGTACAAAAGCAGTGAATAAAATTTATTGTTATTCCAATTAACATTAAATTTAGTCGAAGTTGTTGTAAAGCAGCAAGTTAGACTGGAAAATATAAAGGAAAAGCTACGATATAATAACCAGTCTCAATTTGGCAACATGTTATGTTGTTTAACAACAAAAACATTCAAATGTGGTTTACTTCCCACTTCATATTTCAAACAACTCAAAAGGCATAGCAACCCTACGTTAAATTTTTAAGCTTGTCAAAAGTCACCAATGAACAGACCAGCCATTATATCATAGCAGTACCAACACATTATAAATACAATATAACTATTTTTAAAAAGACAGTAACTATTTTTATTACAGACCTGCTTCAGCAAAGTGTACGTAAAATGCATCAGCATCTGAATTAAAAAATCCAACTACTGTTGGATCAGTCTTTCCCAAGTTGCTCTTTAAAGCTTTAACAGAAGAATAAGCTTGACTTGGTGGCTTGGCTTGTTCTTTCATGTAAGCAATTATACCTGAAATAGACATTTATTAATCACTTGAGAATTTAAGAATGTGAAATAACAGTTAAATATAAAGTATTCAGTCTATTACATTTAAATTTGGTTACTTTTCAAATACTACTTTATTAAATTTCTTCCTTCTTTTACTTGACAAATATTTAAAAAAAACATCGAAAGGGGCAACTTTGGTTCTGGAGGGAAACTTAGGCCCAAGCATAAAAGCACTGTACTGACTTTTTGACTTGTGACTGATTTTTTTTTCACTCAGGTAGAGATGATACAAATTGAAAAAGGCAAGCACATTTTTAAAGAGTTGATTTAATGAGAAGTTATCTTGAAAACCTTGGCCCAAAGTTATCTTACTCAATGGCTCAAAGTTATCAAAGCTCGATGGTAGTTTTAAAATTACTATTTTTGTCTGGATGTAGACTACAATTGATTGAATATGGCTTTGTTCTACAAAATTTTAACATGTAAAACACAAAAACTAGCAATTGATCTGCTTTGACTGAAGTAAATGAAGCATGAAATCGTTATTTGACATCTTTTTAAAGCTGCTAAAGGTTGAAATACTAATATGCTTACATAACATTCGACCTAACTTTATTCATTACAATAACATTGATAGACTCTTTAGTTACCAGGTTCATCTCGCGGCCCTTCATATGGAAATTTTTGCCCGTTTCTAAATATCATGAGTGTTGGCCATCCTCTGGCTTCATACTTCTCTGCAAGTTCCTTTTCAACTGTGCCATCTACTTTTGCCAAAGGTATGGGAGAAGGCAAATCTTTGAGTGCTTTAGCTGCTCGCTCATATTCAGGAGCTAACTGCTTACAGTGACCACACCTTTTGAAAAGAAATAAAGATGATAAATAATGAAAAAGCTTATTACTAATGATGTTCATTTGTAAAATAATATTTACAAATATTGTCAAACTCAGTTACAAAGATAACTTGTTTTTAACGCCATAAATGTTCAGTCTCTTGAATTGCCCATAGATTGTTGTAAATACCTTGCTTATAAAAGCAACTTTTGATTAACTCCTGGGTCATTTCAATATCTAAGTTTTATTATATTCGCCAAACAATATAAATTCACCAAAATTTTACATTTAATTCCTGCCTAAAAAGATTGACTGGAGAAGGAGAAATTAAACTACTACAAATAACACAGAGGGTTAAAATGTATTCAATAGATATTTTATAACTTATTTAACAATACGAGTAGTACATGATGCATATTTTACATGATTTACTACACTTAATATTAAACTTTGTTCATAAAGTTGCACGTTTTTAACAATATAAATATCAGTCCCTTAAATGATGCTATAACCGGGTTATACTGTATAAAAAAAAAGAAAACCTACCAGGGTGCATAAAATTCCACCAAAATTATTTCAGAATTTTTAATTTTGTCTTCAAAATTATCTTTTGTCAATGTAATAACAGATTCTGGAGGTGGCTTGTAATTTGGATCAGTTCGTTCCTTCATGTACTCAACAATACCTAATAAAAATAAATACATCATTTTATGAATGGTTACTTAACATACAAAACTGTTTTGAAATCAAATAAAAAAACTAAATACTTTGAGTTTGAAGATTCTGATTACAAATAGTAAAGGAATAGCTTATATAAAAATAAAATATATACTTACAGTTGCTTGAAATTACTTAAAAAAATAGTTTCAACACATTTTTTAAAATATATTTTATAAGGCATTCTCTGGATCTATTGAGATTTTAATTCAAACTGAACAAAATATAAATAGCAAATTACAAATTAGTGCCAAAGGAATAAACCATAAAATAGTCATATAAGAACAAAACAACACAATGTGAATGCTTGTCCCATTTTATAATTTTTTAAAACTCATGAAGTCTAGTTGAACTGATTTTTTTTGTTTAGTCAGCTATCTTTGCTGACTAAATGAATCAATCATAAAAATTATACATTAATTGTATTATTAATAAATTAAATATTTAATTTTTTGTGGCACATTTGTATATTTCAGTTTTGTTGCTCAATGCAATGATTGAGTGATCATCGAAAGTATAAGAAAGCTGTAAATAGATAATTTAAATTATATCATACTAGAGCACAAGTTTAACTGGAGTAAGGAAAATACATCTGGAAGTGAAAACTTACCAAATGCAGTTCTTGGTCCATCATAGAGCTCTTTTTCACCTTTTCTAAATATGAATAGCGTTGGAAAACCTTTCACCTCAAAACGAGCAGCCAAATCACTTTCACTAGTGGCATCCACTTTGGCTAGAGGAATAGGATTTGGATCGTTCTTCAGCATTTTGGCAGCTTTTGCATACTCAGGTTCAAGTGTTTTGCAATGGCCACACCTGTGAGGAAAATTTGGGATTAACATTGATTTATTTTAAGATTCAGTAAAATATGTTTAACAAAGCTAAGATTATTAATCATTACACATTATTTGTTTTAACTTAAGAGTTACTATTATGTTCCTGCAACACTTTCTAAGACATTCAAAAATAAAATTGTTACAAGTATAACATTTCAATATAATACTATAATTAAATTGAATACTTTAATATAATTAATAATAACAACCACTGTACCATGGAGCGTAAAATTCTACTAGAATGATGTCTTTTGACATAACTTGAATGTCAAAGTTATCACGAGTAAGAATTAATACATCATCTTCTACAGCAGTCTTTATTACACCACCGTCACCTTCTACGATTGGTATATCTGAAATGGGAAAATGTTCACTCTTAACGGGTGGCTGTCTATCTGCCTAAAATCTATAAACGCCTGAACTAAAAAACATAGTAATGGAAAGGTAAAAATAAGCTGACTGAATGAAAAAGGGAAGTTATTTCTCTACTTTTGTTCGAAAGTTATGATTTTTTTAAATTCAATCTCATAGACTTAATATGAGAACAACAGTTTGGTCTCCATGGTAACTCAAAGTATTAATTCTGTTTCACAAAAAAATATATATATTTCTGGTAATGAGAAATAGCAAATCTATACTAAGCATACGTTTAATTTGTAAATCGTAATTTGAATATTAATTATTCAGTTTCTAGTTTCTAAGAACGAGTTGTGCACATGATTATAAATTTTAGTTTAAAAAGGCAGGTGGCAATACATTGTAATTTTAGAGAAAATAAAAGAAATTGATGAAGTTTTGTGACAGCTTTCTGGTTTCTATTTGACTTCTAATGCTATTACAGAAGTTGAATTTGGCTAGAAGGTAGTTCTTTTAGATTAAAAACAGATTTCTTCTGGGAAAAAGGCCATTGCTATTCTTATATATGGTTTCTCAACAGCTTAATTTACTTTAATAGTTTGGAGCATTGGCAAAACATAAAACTATACAAATAACTGTCCAAGTTACTTGATGTTTTTTTTTTCAATAAGACAATTTTACAACATTTATTAAAATTTTATTGCGCAAATCATCAAATTAAGTCTGGTTGCTTTATTATAGCCTGTTGGTGCATTATTAAGGGTACACCCGCACAAGCCAGGTATTTGAAAGCTAGTATACCTACATTTCAATTAAGAGTAAATAAAAATACAATTTTTTTATAGGTAAAAAAAAATGCAAGTATTTACTACCATCTTCATCTTGACTCAAGGCGAAAAAAGGTAGTGTCAATAAGCAAAATATAAAAAATGAAAGAAACTTTCGATTCATCTCTTGACAAGCGATAAGAAATATTTCACAACATAGAACGATAGAAAAACTATTATTAAAAATTCACTAAACTTTGTACTGCTTTGTACAAATCTGATAATAATAAATTTTTTTAATTCAAAAATGTTTATTTGTTTTGATATCACGCCGGTTTTATTCCTTTAAAAATGTTTGATGACGTATTTTGACAAAACATCGCCATTGCCAACTATTTTGTTCCCAAATTTTTACTTTTTTCATGGTGTGTCTACATTGACAAACTTTTGACAAACTTTTGTAAATGTAAGTGCATGCGCCAATCAAAACATTGCATGTTTTTCGACTTGCCATTACGGTTGGGGCGAGTTGAAAGGCATGCCATGTTTTCGATAACGCATGGGTAGAATAAGTGACCATGACGTCACAATAGTATTTTTACACCTAAACTTGCATCAATGTAGACAAACCCTTAAAAAACTAAAATCCTATATATTATTACAAATTATCTAACAAGATAATTTGAATTTTGAAGTCTTAATTTTATTCAAAATATTTTTCATAACGAGAATTTTAATTATTTATTACGACAGGTAATTCGGCAATTATTTCCGTCTTCCGCTCCCAAACAGAAAACAAAAGCAAAACAGCCATATTCGTTTCGGACGGCATCCTGCTGCTGTCAAATATACAAAAAAATACCTAGAATTTAGTTATTTTGTTAATCTTTTAATTAAATATTGTAATATTATATCAAAATATTTGTTTGTTTGTTAAAGACTTTCTACAGGTATGTTTTTTTTTCAAATTACAGAAATAGAAGCATTTATAGTTAATCACCCACTCAAATTCCTTTTCCGAATTTTGTTATGTTAATTGCTGAGTTCTTAAATTTTATATTTATTTTCAGATTCAAAAATCACAGTCTCATCATATTCAAATCACCTAAGTTTTGAAAATAGTTTTTAGTAAGATTTCCAAAGTACTGTCGGTGGAAAGCAAAGGTTGAATTTAAATCGCCATCATTTCGAGAAAAATGTCTAAGCCTCCAAATGAGAATTTGATCACCTACAAGCTGGTCGTAGTGGGCGATGGTGGAGTAGGAAAATCTGCTTTGACTATTCAGTTTTTTCAGAAAATGTTTGTAACGGATTACGATCCGACTATTGAGGATTCGTACATACAACATACCGAAGTTGAAGGACAATGGTGTATTCTCGATGGTAAGTAATTTTTTTAATGTAAAATAAAGTGTCTAATTTATAAAAGGTATATTAATTAGGGATGCACCTAATACCAAATTTGCCCGAATAACGAATATTCGGACAAAGTCTTAGCCAAATATTTGGCCTACCTAAACCAATTTTTATTTTTTGTCAGATCTAAGTAAGTTGTATTTATTATTCATCAAATTCAATTCAACACAAACATATACGTACACAATTACACAATAAATTTAATACAATATAGCTATTAAATTTTTAATTAAAGCAACACACAATGAAGTGGTAGGCTCGTTTGTTATTAAAACAAGCCTTTTAGAAAGTGTAACTTGGAAAAATCACAACACGAAAACGAAAATCTGCTTTGACTACTTTGTCTGCTTTGAAGTGTGAAAACAAAAATATCTAAGTAGGTGGATCCGAGGTAGAATGAAAATTAGAAGACAAAAAATAAAACCATGGTTTACAATTGCGATACATATGGTAGTTATTTTTTTTTTAAAGCCCACACACAGTAACTGTTCCCCTAAAAAGACATGTTTATTTAATGCAACTTAAGTAAAGCTTGATTTAACATTATAAATAACAAAACTTAAGAATATGAGTGTATCAAAAAAGAAAAAAGTCCCGTTTGGGAATTTTTTCGACGTTTTAAAAGAAATTAACATGAAGAATTTTGAAAAAAATTTAATTTCACTATTCGGCCGAATAGTAAAGCTATTCATCTAAAGTGGCCGAATACCGAATAGTAACCGAATATTCGGTGCATCCCTAATATTAATCTAATTATTGTGTTTAGTAAATGGAAAATCTAGTATATAAGTTTAAATAGTAAATTATAACATTTTTATATTATTATTCTTAAGGGACGGATTAACCTCTTTAACTACCTATACCTTATTATTTAAACTTTAGTATTTTTTTGTGGCTTGCGGCATCTCTAGTTTTATAAAGAGTAATAGCTTAATTGTGCTTCAAATGTCAACCTCATTTCAGTAAGTCTTATACAGTAATATCCAGAACTCCAGCTATCCAAAAATCATGCTATCTGTTGTTATTTTGTCATCAATATATGTATCTTCTCTAGTGTATACATAAAAAATGCACTTACTAATTATAGTTTTGGATACGGCGGGGCAAGAAGAGTTCAGTGCCATGAGAGAACAGTATATGCGGAAAGGAGATGGTTTTTTGCTTGTGTATTCTGTGACCGATAAACAAAGTTTTGAAAACATTCGTCACTTTCATACTCAGATTCTTCGTGTGAAAGATAGGTATGTGGATTTTTAATGTTTTAATCCAAGTTTAAACTAGAAAATAAAATTTTACTACAAGAATTATTTGCTTTACCTATTTTATTAGTTTTGTCTTAATTTTTTTATGATTTTGTAATTTGTTGCATCAATTAAATTTAATTCTTTTAATGGGTATTAAATAATATGATAAAGTAAAGGAGTCATAAACTAACAAAACTAATTAAATTTTAATTTGAAGTTTATTTAAAAAATTTATTTTAACTTTTAATATAATTGTGTGACACAATGATATCCTTTTAAACTTTTTATAGTTTTCTAACAAATAATAAAACTAATTGTAAATCAAACTAACTTTTTACAAATAAAAATTAATTTCTGCTTCAGGTGTAATTTTGGCTGTTGCATAGCAAATGTTTTTATAGTATTTAAAATGTAACAAAATATATATATATTATTTGTTGACAAACTTAGCAAAAGTTTGTGTAAAAGTATAGTTATCTTTTGCATAGCTAATGAAAAGAACCATAATGCATATATGTAAAGCAGGGCATAATTATTTAATATTTCTATTTTTCATTTATTTTATATTATACTAGCAAATTTATACCGTTCTTCGCACGGAATAAAAAAATATCAAATAGATTCCAAATATGTGTACCATATAACCTGTTATAGGATCATAAACTTATTATTGTTTCCGCTCGTAATAAATTATAAAATCCCGTTTCATTGCCTTAAAATTACAAAATGAAAAATACGCTGTAAAATGCACTCATAAATGCCATCACAATTCCCTCATAAATACATAAAACCTTTTTGCTCATTTGGCGCGTTTTGGGAAATAATTTGGCGAGAAAATAGATATAGCTACCACACCCATTATACAGCTCAAACACAATGACCTTCGAACAACCGACCAGCTTATAAATTATTCATAAAAGAAATTGCCTATTTGGCGAATTTTAGTTAATAATTTGGCGAGTTTGGCAACGTATTTGTCGAAAAAATAAAGACATAACACACTAATAGCTCTAGTGCGATGGCCTTTATTAACCATCATAGTTCAGTAATAGCTTAACTATACATTTATTGCTTAAATATGCATACATGCAGTCAACAGAAAAATCCAATGAAAAAATCATCAAATAAACCCACAATAAAATCCGGGAATGAAGACTGGCGGAATTACGTCACTTGAAACGTGTCAATTATTTTTCAAATAATAAATTTAGTTTCTGAAAGTAATGGCAAAAGAATAAAATAAACATTTTGAATTTTAAATGTTTTCGTTAAAAGTTTTATTTAATTTTTTCAGCCGATGGCATCAGGAAAGAGAAAAAATGATCGGATTTGAGCGAAAGTGGTGTATTTTTTTCAGAAAATTCGAATTTTCTCTAAAAATGGAACGAATATGAAAAAACTAAGCCTCAGGTGCACACGTTAGTATTAAAGGGAATCTATCTTTAAAATTTCGAATTCCTGTGGGCAGTATAAGTAGGTCTTTTACGATCCGATAACAGACACACACACAGACAGACAGACTCTTTCTTTTATTATTATAGATAAAAAAATTTAGACAAATATTATTTTTCAGTTTACATCGATGTACTGTATTAAAATGATTATTGCAGCATGAAGGCTCAACAAATGATTACCCAAATGAATAATATAATAGATAATTCTTCCGTTTGTTCAACTGTATGCATACTTTTCTGCCAAAGTTAATGGGTTCACTAGTAGAAATAGTTAAAAATCTAGCTATTTATTCTAAATATTGTGATCATTAAATGTTCATAAGAGGTTTTTTTTTTCTAACACTAACCGGTTCACTATTCTTGAGTAACAGAATTTCTTATTTAATTTTCCAGAGATTCCTACCCAATGTTGCTTGTTGCCAATAAAGTAGATTTGGTGCACTTGAGGAAAGTATCTGAAGAACTGGGTAAAGAGTTGGCAGTGAGTTTAAAAGTGGGTATATTAGCTCATGACTTTATTTGCATATTTTAAGATAATGTTTAAATTTATTCATTACCTTTATTATTAAAAGTTATTGATTATTAAAAAATTATCAATATCCTATCCAACTGTCCACTCTGTTACAAATAGTGTAATGATATAAATATTTTTTCAAATTTGAAATGGAAGTATTTCATTCATACATTTGAAAATATTTGTCACAATGAATGCAATTAAGTATTGTTTTTTGATATTAGATCTCTATTTTTTGTCACCAAGAATTTATATAATTTTCAACTGAACCAAAGTTCAGAGTGGACATAAATTAATTCATAGTTTTGTGAATCATATTTTTAATGGATTATTAATTAGGCATTTAGGACGCTTACTACCCTAAAAAAAATGTAAATTTAGAATCGTAATATTTTTGTTTTAAGAATGACCCATATGTAGAAAAGTATTCATTATGTTAAGAAATATTTAAAAATTCCTAGTAGTTACAATCCTTTCCCCTCTTATTTTTTTTATATAAGTTGGCAAAGATTATTTATTTAAAGAATATTTTTAAGTGGCAATTATAAGTAATGTTATCTAATGAACCATGATATTATGAACCAGTGAATTCAATTAACAGTTTATTATATATTTAAAAAAAAAAGTTTACTATGTTTACAAGTTTTGTTTTACAAAAGTTTAGCTGATCTGCTAAGTTTTCTTGTAAGCATACAGAATAATATAAATTTCTTTGTATGTACATATTGCAATTATATAAAATTACATTTTATGATCATTTTAAATTTCTGTAAAAAACAATTTCTATAACTAAAAAAGTAATAAAGATATATGTTTTAACATTATCAGATACCTTACATAGAAACTAGTGCTAAAGATCCTCCACTCAATGTTGATGCAGCATTTCATGAGGTTGTGAAGATTATAAGGTGAGTCTTCCTTGTTTACAATTCTCAAAGCTTCCTTTAAATCTTTGAAATATGTAATTTTATCTTGTAAACAAATTTAGGATTATATAGCCAGTAGAATTTTTGTTAGGTATGTGCAAGTATCTAAAAGATATAAAATACACTTTAAAATTATTTAACAATTTAAATATGGTATGACTGTAATATTTTTACTGTGCAATATAGTACATACTATTTAGACATTACTGTCTTATCAATTATTTTTAATAAAAATTCTTTGTTTAAAAATTAATCCTTTAAGTAGCATGAACTGAGAGTAAAATTATTTTCAATGAACTTTTTAAAAAAATAATTAAATGTTTTTAAAAGTTTATGCCTTGAGAAAGCCCACTACAAAGCACTATATTGTGAAATGCTAGGAAAGGTACTCCAATGTTAATTCAATAGGAATTCTACCAGTTTTTCATCTATGGGGCAATTATAT
Organism: Oedothorax gibbosus; assembly: GCA_019343175.1. Taxonomy (NCBI): domain Eukaryota; kingdom Metazoa; phylum Arthropoda; class Arachnida; order Araneae; family Linyphiidae; genus Oedothorax; species Oedothorax gibbosus. The sequence continues at coordinate 423,069 of JAFNEN010000494.1, forward strand.
TGCCCCACGGATGGTGACCCCTTGTATTTATGCTATTATTACTCTAAGTACCTCCTCTAGACTTTTTGCCACCCCTTGACAACATAGTATTCAAACTAAACAATTTTTATTTTTAATAAAAATCCAATTACATTTTAATTGAACAATAAAAATGGTTTAACATTACATTTAATTGTAATTTTAGCAAAGAAAAAGTTACAATTGTAAATTGTGATCAATTGAAAAATCAATGTTTGAGTAGTTTTATGTAAAATTCTTTGTTGTAAAGGTATAATTAAAAATTGTTCCAGGCGTTTGTTTGTTGTTTGAAGGTTAAATGTGCAAATTACCAACAAGACCATAGATCAAAATAGAGAAAAAAAACCTTATAACTTATGAAATGTGATCCCAAAAGTAAAAGTAATTTTTCAAAACGTACTACATATTTAATTTTTGTTTCAAATTTCCATTATAACAACCCTCGTGCTCTGCAGTTTGATTGAAATATATTATCTGAAAGGTGAACTACAAGTTTATCTGGTTTGCTTCTATACTGTGTGAATGCACAGTTATTTTTCCTGTAGCTTTTTTTTTAAACGCCACTGTGTGTGCAAGTTCTTGTAGATATTACACAGCCACTGTGGATCTGCGGCCGGAAACTATGGAGAAAATCATTGCATGTGCAACCAGCCTTAGTTACTATTAAGTATACCTATTTAATTAAATACAATTACTAAAATTGTCATCTCCTCTTTATATACAGAAGGCGTATTGGTCATGTAGTACATGTTTTTTCATTAATTTCTTTTTAGAAACCAACCGCCATTGCAAGATAAACGGCGTCGCCGATGGTTCAGGAGGGAGAATCGCTGTGTGATTGCTTGAAATCTCTTTATTTGTAAAAATTTTAATATTACTAACGTAATTTTGTATTTACATTGCTGTATTAAACCGTTAGATGCTTGACTACAAATTACTTGTGATAGCTAAAATGTTTTTATTGAATGGAAATGGTAATCATTGTCATATATGTCATTATATAAGAAATCAAAATGTTAATTTGATTGTGAATGAAATCAAAATGTTAATCAGATTATTATGAAATGTTTACTAGTCAGTTACTGTTTTGGTAAAATTATTACTGAAAATGTATTGACACAATATCCTTGTCTAAGGATGACACACATAACATTTATGTTCCTTAAACAGTAACAAACTTATCTTTTCTGTATGATCTTAATATATGTGTAGATATATTTTTATGTTAGTGATTAATCGATGTTTAATGTGAAATGCACATGAAGATTTTACAAATGCTTTGATTTTTTTTTCAATGTTAATTTTTGGGAGAGAATTTTGATTTTTGTGTTTTTATTTGCTGTTACAGTGTTCTTTTTGCATTTAACAAGGTGTACCTTGAACAAGAGCTTACTTACACTATTTTTGAAATTGCTAATGGATTTACATTGATACACTTGTGTGTTAATGTGTTATTTCAATCTTGCAATATGACTTATTATTGCCATTTTTGCTGCCAAAGGTTTTTCTAATTGCATATGTACTATAATAGTACTTTGTGTATCTAAAATTTTGATAAAAGCACTAACCTAATAAAAATATATAATTGTATATAAATGTAAAAGTTTGGGTTTTAACAAGAAATATGCAAATATTAATATAATTTTTATAAAAAAGTATGGCATTTTTTTTACTTGGTTTACTTTTTAAAATATATCGTTTAAAAAAGGCTACATTTATAGAGGAAAAATCCTTTTATTCAATAGTTCGACTTTAGTTTGGAAGGGTTTTTAAGTTCATGAAAATCCATTCAACAAAAGCTTGTTATATTATATTGTACCTTCAATCAATTTTTAACTTTTTTGTGATGGAAATATTTAAAAAAGAGTATCTAAATTAAGTTGCTTGTTATTTAAAATTGTTATGCATGTTTATTAAAATAAAATTAAGCCATTACACTAAAACCATAAATCATACATTAAAATATATCATTTTTGTTTTTAATATATAGAATTTAATAAAAGATGCTTTTTATAAAGTACAAGCTATAAGTGCTTTCTATTAAGTATAAGCTTGATACATTGCTACTCGTGGCAGCTTATGTTTATTCTTACAAATATTTGTTTTAATTTATATGTACTGTACTTTTTAGTGTTTAGTAGTTTCAATCATCTTAGTAGCTTTAGTTAGTATGTATTCACAAAGAATTGTACAAAAAATTAATGAATTTTCACATAAAATATCCAAAAAGTCATTGAATTTTCATATAAAATAGTGTAATTGTAAGAAAAAAGCTTTATTTCCCTTAATGGATAATATTCTTCTACTGTTTTTTTTTATTATTTTGGCTAGATGCATGTTGAAGTTATTCATTGCTCTTTGAATTAGCTTCAAAAGAATCAAACAAAAAAAAACATTGATGCTAATATCATTAAAATAGAAAAAAAATTCTATGTACAATTGTTATATTGGACAATAAGTAGAATTTACACTATTTTAATTGGATTTCAATGCAATGATAGCATTTGACCAGTAAAACAAGAATATTGTCGACTGTGAACGATTTGCTATGTATTAAGTTGATTATGAATGACAATTTTAATGTAGATTTGTAATTGTTGTGACACAATAAAATTGTTTTTTCCCTCTAATGTATTTTCTAGCATTCAATGTGTTATTTAGTATACAAGTCTTTGGTAAAACATACAGGGTGATCGGTAATAAAACACCCCTACCCTGAGCCCTTTATACAGCAAACTACTCAGAGTAAAGACTCAAAATTGGTAAACATACTATTCAAAACATAGGGAAACGGATTATGCAAAAAAAGTTACCAATGTGTATTTTGTCTGTTTTTAGCATATTTTCTGATGTACAGCGCCCTCTATTGGAGTTTGTATGCTTACCAAATTTTGAGTCTTTACTCTGAGTAGTTTGCTGTATAGAGGGCTCAGAGTAGGGGTGTTTTAATACCGATCACCCTGTATATACAATAGTTATATATTTTGTTAACAGGTGTTTGTTGAATAGCAGTTTGCCTCATCCATTTTCCTCAATATTAATTAAAATGTAATATACTGATTTAATTTTCTATGGAAAAATCACGATAACTATACAACATCTTTTTCCATTGTGTTCTCTTAAGGGAGGGCTTAAGTTTGTAATATTAGAAACATTTCTGTACTTTCAGATTTTGAATTGAGAGAAAAAGAGATTCGCCAAATAATTTGTATATTATACATATGCTGTCGCTAAGATGCCACATGGTCCTGGCTGAAAAATAACCATAAAATGTTTTTTAGTATGGATATTAATAGTGCTATAAGGGGAGAAATTATTTTTGTTTTTGTAGATTCTCACCCAATACTAAGAATCAACAAGGAGTTCTGAGAGAACTAAAATAAACTAATTTTTTCCTGTTACTTATTAGATAGATTCGCACTTACTTATTGCTTACAGAAATTTTGATAGTACCAGCAAACAAAAAAAAGTATTAAAAAATAGGTATCTGTTGTCATACTTTTCGAATTTGTTTCTAATTTGACTGTTAGAAAGGAAGCTGTATGGTCAGTGCCGGTTTCAAAAACCCAGGGCACCTAGGCACTTGACATAAAGCCCCCCCCCCCCCAACTCAAAGCTATTTTGGAAATTTTGCAAATTAAATACACTAGTACAGAACATATATTTTTTAATCGATTTTCATAAACATAAAGCGATTAAAAAAAATTTAGGCGATTTTATCTTTTTAAGGGCCCTCTTCCTGACTGGGCCCGGGCCTTGTAGGCCTAGGCCGAAATCCGGCACTATGTATGGTCAATGGTATGAAGGACGAAGGTTGGGGTACAAACACACGAACGGGAAAAAAAGTATAAAGGATAGGTGACATTGTACCTTTTTCTTATTTTTTTAATGGACAGTTAAACTCAAACTTGGAAAGGAGGTATGGACAGACAGATTGACACAAATCTACACAGTGTAAATTTCCAATTTTTAATTATTTTGAATTGAAAAAAAAGTATGCAAAAAATTCATAATCATTCAGGTAACCATACTCCAATCAACAAGCAAACTTTTTTAAAAATTATAAAAATGTAAGTGATAATCCTTTCACTTTCTTGTTTAGGTATTTTAGTTATCGTGTAATAATAATTTTTGTTAACTCAAAAAAATTCAAAAATTTAACTGCTTAATTTTTCATGTTAACATTTAAAATTAAGATTTGCTTAAACATCGCAACATTTTCTCAAAGTTCATATTAAGAAGTTGGATTTATTCTAAGCTGTTAAAAAGATTCGAAAACAAATATTAGGATGAAATATATACTTTTTACAATTTCAATTAGACGTGTCGATTTTCATTGTATATCTTTATGGATATTAGGAAATCTTATTAAGTATATCAAACTTATATATATTATAGATTTCCCCCTTTTCTATTCAGATTTGGATTCAAACGTGAGCGGCCTAACTTAAGAAAGTGGTTTAAAGGCTACATCCCATTTCGGGTACGTTTTAGAAGTAGATTTGGAAGTTCCTCAAGAACTTCACGATTATTTTAAGGACTATCCATTAGCACCTGAGAACATTACAATTACCAGCTGATATGCTATCTGAATACACCTTACAACTAGATGAATACTTAAAAAGAAATACGACTAAATCAACTAAACTGACACCAAATTTAATGAAGAAGGAACATTACATAATACACTACTTAAATTTTCAGCAATACCTTAATAATCAATCCTGGATGAAGCTGTATATAGATTTTAATACTTATCACCGAAAACGAGAAGAGTTTTTAGAATTTAGTACGTACTGAAAAACCAGCCAAGAAGTAACTCTCCTCTCTCACTAATCTTGTTTTATCATATCAACAGCAGTGCCAATTTGAAAAACACTGAACATCTCTGACTGACGTTGAATCAGTACGACCTTCTTCTGATGAATTATTTGTTTCCCCTTCCAGTAACACTCTAGTTGATGGGGATGGTTCACCCAAAACTGCATCTTTATTCATTACAACCATTATTTTGGTATCTTCAGTCGTTTTTACAGCTAGGTATGGTAATTCTGGCTTTCTATCAATTTTTTTTTCTTTCTTGGCCTTTTTAGCTTGCCTTGGTGTTTCACCAAATATATATATTCCCGAAACTTTTTGAAACTTGCTGTCATCAATTAAACTTTTTAGAATTCTTGTTATGTCAATGTTTATGTTCTTATATTTTATTTGTAGGAATTTTCTTATGGCGACATAGGTCAAACCCAGTCCAATTGAAGTAATAGTTTGATACATCCATTCACAAAGCTCATCCGTGATACGTTTAATAGATATTTTGGCATAATTTTTAAGAATTAATATCAAGAAATTTTAATAGAACATTAATTTTTTCTGTACATTCGTTGAAATTTTGCCACAGGAATTTGAAAGTGAAGAATTTCAAGTTGGAAATTAAGAGAAATGCGAACACGCGAAGTTTAATGATTGTGGTTTATTTGTCATTTACCCAATTTCACTGTCTGAGACAACTTCAAAAACGTTAAAATTTGTGATATCTAGCTGCGAAAGCCATATCAAATTTAAGTTTCATTTGTGCTTTTATGTTGCAAATTTAATTTTTAATTCACTTTTAAAATAAATTTGAAGCTTACATTTTTATATATTATACTTTAATAATTTTCTCATGTTTTTTTTTTTTATAACAGAAAGTATCGCAAGTTAAGCATACAGTAAGCAGGTAAAAAAAATCATACAACTTAGGAGAAGGTCTGCAGATTTGAGGTCATTAAATTAGAAATCCTTGGTATTTGCTATGAAAAAAGCAAACTGAAATAAAAAAAAAAACTAAAAATTTACAGTAAGATTTTTTTTAAATAATTTATAAAAGTAGTAACTTTAAATAAGTTTATTAAAAATTCCTAAAATCTTTCTTCCAATATGGAAGACTTGGCAGTTTTCTTGCTCTTCTCTGTATATGATCTTATATTTTAAGATATTAATGCCATCTTTATTATACTTCTAGATAATAGTTCAAGCAACTGTTTGTGTTTCTACTAACTCTATGGTTTCTACTTAGGAGTTATATCTAACACTACAAACGAAGATAATTCTGTTAGTTTTCATCTAATCAATAATTTGGAAAAAGCTAAAGCTGAAAAACAAAAGTTCATTGGATGGGGCTAAAGCCTGATCCAAGTTTAACTTAAAATCGAGCATAATTTCTACGACAGGTTGTGAAAATATTGCAGCAACCTGGAGCATCGGATGTATTTAAGCTGTTCTGCAATAACATGATTCTGTAAATGATTATCCCTACCTGTTTGTAGTGTAAATAAAACTTTTGCACAATTGTCTTATGGAATTTTTGAAATTAGCAAAGGTATTACAAAAAGTAAATATTCTATAATATTTAGCACAAAAAAAAAGATTTGGGTTTAATTAACATCACACTAGAGCTATATGTGTAAGTTGTCACACCTACACTACAAGTTTGGGTATATTAAAAAAAGACTGTAACGATAAAAATACTAGTACTAAATACATCGGATTGACTACCAAACTTTAGAAACAAGGATATTACAATACATGGCAAATCATGTGATTTCAACATAGTAAAGATGAAACATATAGGTTAAAATAGGCAGCTTTTTTCGTTCAATCCCTTACAAAGTAAGGTGCTAGAGGACCTGATGCTGCCTAATGTGTTTACTGTTTAGCTAGTCAGCACACAAAACCCTTTTTATTATCAAACATGCCCTTCTAAAGATTATCACTCATTGTCACACAAGGAAGAGGTGTGGTGTGATACCTTTTGAGGAATTTTTAAAACTAAAAAGAATCTGCGAACCAGTGAGAATCACGACAAAAATGAAATTATCTTAAGTGAATTAAGATTGTCAATAAATGGTTGGAAAATGTTGATATTATTTTTTTTTGGGGGGGGGGGATATTTTGCCAAACCTGAATTTTCATGATTACGGCAGACTTGCGAAAATAACTATTAATAGTACCTAAATGTTGTTGGCAGTTATATCAAAACATATATTAAAATATATGCTTTCAGATGAAAATATAAAAGAAAAGTTACAATTCAAAATTATTTTTAAATAAAAGTAAAACACCTTTATGTTTCAAAACAATAAATAAACTTACTTCAAAAACAGCCCTCGAATGTTTTTCATTTTCAGATTAAAAAAAGACAAGCTTCAGAAGAAAACTTTAAAAAACAAAATCAGGAACACCTTTTATGAACACAAGAATACATATCCCGATACCAGAACAATTTTCACTATAAATAAAGATGAATATGATACAAATTTCTACAATTGCAACATATTAGAATTATTTACAGACGAAAGACTCAAAATCGGCGCCTTCCACCGCCGCCACCACCACCACCACGTCTCATTCCCCTTCCTTGTGCGTCTTCAGCCATCTTCTTCTGCTTCCAAGCCCTGTATCTGTCAGCCATCTTGTACAGTTCCTCAGGCACCTCTTGCTCAGCCTCCTCAAGAATCTTGATGAAATTCTCGGCATGCATCCAGTCCTGGCGGGTGAAGATCGAAATGGCTGTGCCTGTTCTCCCAGCGCGTCCGGTACGACCCACGCGATGGACATACTCCTCGATGTTGCGTGGGAAGTACATATTGAAGATATGGGTAATGTCTTTGATGTCGAGGCCCCTCGATGCGACGTCGGTCGCGATGAGGATCCGCACGTAGCCAGTCTTTAAGTCATCGAGGGCCTGTTCACGGTCACACTGCTCTCGGTCGCCATGGATCGACTGGCATTCAACTCCTCGGAGCAGCAAGTCACTGGATAAGTCATCAGCGACAGCCTTGCGTTCGACAAATACAATGACCTTGTCTTCCGGACCCATGCTTGCAAGAAAGTCGTTCAATATATCTCTTCGGTCCTCATCATCAGCAAAGACAATCTCTTGGGTGACAGTGTGCACTGCTGCCAAATCAAGGGCACCGACATTGACCTTGAATGGTTTGGTCAAATATCGTTCAGACAAGTCTTGAATCTCGCTTGTCCAAGTGGCACTAGTCATGATTGTTTGACGATCAGGACGAATATCCATGACTATCTTGCGGATTTGTGGTTCAAAACCTAAATCCAACATACGATCAGCTTCATCAAGAACTAAATAAGTAACTCCAGACACATCAACAATTTTGTTCATTACGAGATCATTTAATCGACCGGGTGTTGCAATGATAATATCTACTCCTTTAGTAACCACATTCACCTGGTTTCGTCTACTTCCTCCACCATAAATACACACACTTGTGATGCCCCTATACTTATATTTCTTTGCTTCAACCTCAATTTGCTGGGCTAATTCTCGAGTAGGAGCCATAATAACAACACTAGGGCCTATGCGTTTCTCACGGGGAGTAATCTGTCCAACTATATGAACAAGAGCTGGAAACAAGAAAGCAATTGTTTTACCAGTTCCTGTTTGGGCAATGCCAATCATGTCATGCCCACTCAAAATTATAGGCCAGGCCTGGCACTGAATCGGCGAAGGCTTCTGAAATCCTTGCTTACTGAGTTCAGTCAAAAGCTCTGGATAGTCCTGAAAAGCCTGATGGAAAGTACTCACTGGGTTTGGAATAGGCTTATTATCATTTTCCTCAACATTAATAACAGATATGTTGTTATTAGCTGCCCAAAACGCCTGAACTTCTGCTTTTGACATGGCAGCTACAGCAGGGTCTTCTCGGTAGAAATCCTTTTTCAGAGGTGGCAGTGCAGCCAACTTCCTTTTCCTAGCTTCATCACTTTGCACCTTCAAAGCATCCCAGTCTATGAAGGTGTTTATTCCATCGGGCACCGGTCCATCTGCTGAATCGTTGGGCCAACCAGAACTGTTATCGCCATAAGTATTGTTTTGAGAACCAGCACTATTAAATCCATAATTACTTCGGTTTGAAGACATGCGTCCAACATCTGTAGTCAGTTCTTCAATCATCACCTTGGCTTTTTCACGAGCTTCATCAGAGCCAGTAAGCTTCACTGAAGTGCACCCATCGGCTTCACTATCTTTTAGGATTTTAATTTGGGCACCACTTTCATCCTGTAATTCTTGAATCTTTGAACCACCACGGCCAATTACTCTTCCCACATAAGTAGAATCAATTTGAATAACTGAGGTCTCTCCATTAGAGATATTTATTCTATTAGGAGCATCTTGATTCGCTGAATCATTTCGCCAATTACCACTGTTACTTCCATAGGAATTTACATTTGAATTATTTTGTAAACCACTATTATTAAATCCATAATTACTTCTATTAATAGACATGCGACCACCATCTGAAGCAAGTTCTTCAATCATTGTTTTTGCTGCTTCACGAGCTTCTGCAGAGCCAGTAAGCTTCACTGAGGTACATCCATCAGCCTCACTTTCTTTTAGGATTTTAATTTGGGCTCCACTTTCATCTTGTAATTCTTGGATTTTTGAACCGCCACGGCCAATTATTCTACCTATGTAATTAGACTCAATCTTTATCACCATTTCATCAGAATCCTCTATGTTTGCTGAATTATTTTGATAGCCAGTATGATAATTTTCCTGAACACTGCTTTGAGAGTCAGTATTATTACATCCATAATTACTTCTGTTTGTAGACATACGGCCAAAATCTGTAGTCAGTTCTTCAATCATTGTCTTGGCTTTTTCACAAGCTTGGGCAGAGCCAGTAAGCTTCACTGAAGTGCATCCATCTGATTCACTTTCCTGTACGATCTTAATTTGGGCACCACTTTCTTCTTGCAATTCTTGGATTTTAGATCCACCACGTCCAATGACTTTTCCTATATAACTAGAGTTAATTCGAATTTCTAAAGACTCCTCATTGGAGATATTCCTCTGATAACGAGCTTCTTCTCTTGGCGATTCATTTTGCCAGCCAGAATTGTTACCTCCATAGAAATTTACATTTGTATCATTCTGGGAACCACCATTATATCCATAATCACTTCTATTTGTTGACATACGGCTAGAATCTGTAGTCAGTTCTTCAATCAGTGTCTTAGCTCTTTCCCGAGCTTCTGTGGAGCCAGTGAGCTTTATTGATGTGCAACCATTAGCCTCACTTTCTCTTAAGATCTTAATCTGGGCACCACTTTCCTCTTGTAATTCTTGGATCTTTGAACCACCACGGCCAATTACTTTTCCTACATAACTGGAATCAATCTGAATATCTAAGGACTCGTCATTGAAGGTGTTCCCCTCACCATTTGTTGAATCATTTTGCCAGCCTGCACTGTTACCGCCACTGAAAGTTGCATTGGTATAATTCTGAGAACCACTATTATATCCGTAACTACTTTTGCTTTTTGACATGCGACCAACATCATTAGTTAGTTCTTCAATCATTTCTCTGGCTTTCTCACGAGCGTCGGAGGAGCCAGTTAACTTTACAGAGGTGCAACCATTTGACTCACTTTCTTTTAAGATCTTAATTTGGGCACCACTCTCGTCTTGCAATTCTTGGATCTTAGACCCTCCTCGGCCAATTACTCTTCCTACATAACTAGAATCAATTTGAATCTCCAATGACTCTTCGTTTGATCGCGAATTTCGGTCATTACCATCTCGGGAAAAGGTATTTCTACCGCGACTTGAAAAAGTGCGATCATTCTGCCTTGGTCTTCCACTTCCAGAATTGTTGCCGTATGAATTTTCTGATGAATATTGTTGTCTTTCATCTTGGACATATTCATTGTATTGGTTAGAAGAATTGTTATATTGGTTATCCGGCGAATAATAAGCGGATTGTTCGGTTTGTTGAACATAAGCAACATAAGTTGTCCCATCGGTATCCCAGCATTCTTCCATTACAAAGTTGGAAAATTTTATCAATTTAAATTTCACAAATGCTGAATAATTCTAGAAAACTGCGTAAACTTAAATGATTTTTCAAACTAGTAGATAATTCAATAATATAAATTATAAATCGAATTTTACTCTCTTTAAATTTCTCAAACAAAAGAGAGTGAAAGTGAAGAGGTAGTTAAAGTAGATGCCACAGGTCAAAAAAATGTGCAGACATTATTTTAGGGGCTTTTATACAACAAGTCCAAAATATAAAAAAAAATTCTATTTAATTTTATTAAAAAATTGGATTTATACAATCAATGAATGTATATTTATTTAAAAATATTTATTAATTGAAAAGTTGGATTGTTTTAGGTGACGTAACAGATGGAAATCTTTCATTCCTGCTCCCGCTTCGACTTGTTTCAACACTTTGTCAAAGAAAACAAAAAAAAAACAATGAAATCGCAGTTCGGAGCGCGTGACGTTTAAAAAAAGCAATGGGCGTGTTTCATAAGAAATATTCAAATTTATTTAAATTCAGCATTTCTTTACCACTCAAGACCTGAATCATGCCCATTGGACATACGCCAGTCAAATAATAAATGGTTCATAAAAAAGTTTTCTACACTATGTTTTGATGTCGTAAAATTTTTCTTCATACAACATCGAGCTAGGGAGTAACTAGATTTTTTTTAGGGAGGGTGAAATTTAAAAAATCGAAAATAACGAAACCAATCAATATAATTCAATTAGAGTAACAAAACCAATGAATGCATTAATTAATTTAAGTTTTTAATTATCGTCGCACTAGAGCTACACGAGGGCTATTGGCGACGGGCGTCGTATTTTAGAACCACAGTCAAGTGACGAGCCGACACCTGAGTAGGCACCCAACACAACCTTTTTAAGGGCGACATAGTACACAGCGTTGGGACTTTGGAGCATATTTAACGTGCACTCCCTCTATAAGGGGTATTATTAGTCGGACATTTTGGCTGCACGGGCCGTTTATAGGTCGGCAGTTATTTTGACGATGCCCTAACCCGAAACTGGGACCTTTCGCATGCTAGGCGAGCGCCTAACCGACTGGGCTCCCCAGCCCCCATTAATTAATTTCATTAGTATATACGATTAGTTCAAATAAATACAGCTAATACTTTTTAATTTCATTTTTGCAACTAATTAAACGCTTAATTAATGTAATGAATGCAATTATTGAGTAACAAGCATAAAATATTCAATTTTTTTTTATTACGAAAATCTTACGGTGATTACTGCATATACATTTAAAATGAAGGCAATAATGAATCTATACCTATGCTGATTCCTTTCCTTGTTTCTAAAACAATAATCTTAATTATTACTTTATTTCGCTTCCTGTTAAATCTGACAGGAAAAGCTCATGGATATATCATAGGCAAAAAATATTCGAATTCCTCCATTCATGGATATGTTTAACAAATTGTGAGAAATTTAAGAGCTTACTAGCTGCAAATACTTTAAACTTTATTAGAGGGATAGGATTGTTTATGGGAATTGTCAGAAATATTCGTCTGATATACGACATCGCCCATTATCTAAATCACCGCCAAAAAAGACGTCATTTCAACTTGATTCCCAAAATAATCTGTTTACAATTTGTTTTACCAATGCATACATTGTTTTGAAATACTGATGCTTACACCATTGTTATTTCTTTAGCAAAGAACTTTCTATCCTTCTATATGAATGCTTCACCAACAAATATATATAATTTAAAAATTTTCAAACCTATACATAGTTTAATTTTATAGAAATGCAATAGTATACCTAAAGTAATGTATTTGTGGGATATGTTTAAAACATGTTTTCGACAAGGCCTATTTTTAATATTGTAAACAAAACCCTTATATATAGCCTATGCAGAAAGTCAATACAAAAAATCAAATCTGCAAAATGGTGTAAAAATTAATTTTAAAAACTTTTAGTTCAACTGTTTTAGTCAATTGGTTTAAAATAGACTTAGTTATAGTTAATGTTGATTTAACTATTTATAATTAACTCTGTTAATGTAATTTTAATCTTAGTATGGCGTTTGACAATATGGGGATAAAATAAGTAGACAATTTGTTGATTTAGAAAGAGCTAACAATGCATTTTTAAAAAATAATATTTTATTTATCTTATAGCATGTACATTACAATATTTACAATATACAATATATACAATATTTATCAAAACATTACAATATTTATCAAAACATTACAATATTTACAAAATTTAACAGTCTAAATATTTAAACTTTTATAAACACGAAAATAATATACAATAATTTACGAGAAATTAAACATGCAGTGCAATAATATTCATTCTTATAACATGTAGAAATATCTTAAAGAAAACTTAATTTTACATGTTTCCTTTCATTTCCCATTTTTCTTTTGCTTCAAATCTATAAATAAAAATAAATACAAACTGAATTTGGGCATAAAATTAAAAGACAATGTATTACCTCAAAGTTAAAGAAAGAATAAAGTTGAAATTTAATAATACTTAGTTATTTTTTAATAGTATTTGTATGTATATTACTTGGACATCACAATTTTATATTTTATAACTGAAAATATTGGCAAGAAATAGTTAACTATTATTTTTTACAAAATTTATGTGAATGCAATTAAAAGTTTACTAATTCATTTAAAATGAATCTGTTTTAATGAAGTTTGGGTGGAACATGTATATTAAGGAATATTTTTTAATAATAATTAAACTTATTATTAGAAAATAATTGTTGTTGTAACTAAAGTTTAGAATGCTTGAGCATGTCTTTTTCTAATAAGTATTTATTAAGATAAGAGTATATAATTTTTTTAAGGTGTGTGTACTTACGTCCACCTAACTTTTTTCTTTTGTTTTTCTTTATTCAGGGCTTTTTCTTTTTCAAGCTCTTCATGACACCTTTTTGCAGCAAATGCTTTACATATTTGTCCAGCAAACTAAAATACAAGTGAAACATGTTTCTGTATCTATTGTAAATGAGTTTGTAAAAAATCTATTAGCATTTTGAAATGCTGGATAATTTTAAAGAACTCATCTAATCACAGGCTATATTTCTTAAGTATCAATTAAGTAAAAAAGAGAGAGAGAGAAAATAAGCAGGAATATACAATTATACCATCAATACTAACATGCTTTAAATGGATTTTAAAAATCCTTTTGGATAAGAAATAAGGGAGTAGCACAGAGTAAGGACAAAATAACAATTTCTACAGCTCACTCAGTTTTATTGAAGTAATGGATTTTTTATTACCAATTTATGATTACCTAATTGATGATAGTAAAATGCTTCATTTTTAGTATATTGTAAAGAATTTGGTCATTTTCTTAGAAATGAGACTTGTTATCTTAGTTATTAAACAAGTCACTAGATATTTTGTAGAAAATATTAAATAGTAATTTGATGTAATAGTTATAGTCAATTAAAGCTGCAAAATTAGAAACTTTTTTATGTCTAATATTATTTAAGACAATTGCATTTCTGTAAATATAATTCATAATTTTACAGAACAGATTTTTTTGTCAAGTATATGAAAACCTCTATTTTTATGCAAGTCTTTATAATAAGATAGTTATACAAAAATGTGCAGCATTTATGCCTACTTAACTCAAAATACCTCTTTATTTGCTAGTGTATCACTTAGAAGTTCTGCTTTTTCAATGTCCCCCTCTTCTATAGCATCTTCAATAATACTTTGCATTTCAGTCTATAATTTAAGAAAAATTATGAAATGTGTTTTATTTCCTCAATAAATAATCCAAAATATACTCCCTAATAAATACTACATAACAAATCTTCTTACCGTGTAGCATCTAAAGTTCATTAAAACATTTTATAGTTAAGAAAAAAAAATAATGGAAAAATGCCTTTTTTTTATCTGCTTGATTAAATAAAATAAAAAAATACTAAGATGAGCATAATCAGTAAGCAATGAGACACTAAAATTAAACAATATAAATAATAAGTGTACTAATATTTAAAATAAAATTAAGTATACCACAAAGATCCCACTTTATATTTCTTTAGAATTAGTACCAACACTCCTCCCCTTGGTTTGTCAGGAACTCTATCTTAGACCAAGACCTTGGGATTGTAACAGCCATCCTCACAGTTACAGCATATCCCTACAGAACTGTGATTTTGACAACCTCAGACAGATTGCTGACTACGACCGTGTTGTTGAACAGAAGTTTAAGCTTCTAACATAGATATAGAAAGTGTAGCAGATAGAGCATCGATTGCGCAATCCCCATACAATGCAATACAAATCCCGCGATTGTGTGATGAATCCGCTTTTCGCCGTTTTCACAATGCATCACGGGATACTGGCTGGCAAAAAACTGCTTTTGCCGAAGAGTTACATGCAATAAAAATTGCATTTTTAAAATGCTTCTTTTATGAATAAAATACTTCATAGCTACCAGAAATTATCAAAACATATCCAGTGATAAACTTATGCTAGCAAAACTGGCAAAAAGTTTTAACTAGTTAATATTTAATATATATTTTTTATTAGTCGAATTTATCTCATGGTGCCATCTGATGGCTTATGGCACGCCATGGGCGAGCGGGATGTTTCGGCTTGCGAACTGCATCATGGGATACTGGTGGAAAAGTGGCTTCACCTTTTCCCCTAGGGGCAGATCTGCTACTCTTTCTATATCTATGGCTTCTAAGGACAATCCATCACGAGCCAGCTTGGTAACTACGACCAGCATGTCCTTTCGACGTGTCAATATCTGCCTTATTTTACATAACCATGCAACTTTGCAAGTATGTTTTTCTTATATTGTTATCCTAGAGTTTTTTGTTAAATGATATTCTTTTATTTGCTTACTGATTGTTTGTTTTCTTTTCAGAAGTTTTTAGAACATGACTACGCAAAGCCTTGCGGCACACCCCTGACCATCTTAATACAAGTCTTTTGTCCAGCCTAATTCTAAGTCAAAGTTAACCTCTTTTCGGGATTTCTTCGATGAAGGAGTAATTATGCTTTGCGTCGACACTCATAATTTATGTTTCAATTTCAGACCAACACTCATACGATAAATTTTAAGAGTGAACCAGTCATGAATAACTTTATTTAAAACTGCAATTGAACCACATTACAGTTTGTACAGACTTCTATATTTTACTTTTAACAAGAACTGTTCAGTGAAATTTTAAACTTCATGAAACATCAATTATAATAATTTATTGACTTAAAACAAGATATATGATAAAAAAATATGGCAAAGAAATTATACTTACATAAGAGGTTAAAAATACAGCAAATACACAATTCGAATTTATGTTTTTCTTTTAATTTATCATTCTTTATTTATATTTACCTTAGGTCCCAAGGCACCATGAGATACAGCTTGAAAGCGACTGTTTATATTAAGAAATGGTTTAATTTCTTTCCATTCTTCCTTTTCTTTAAGTTCAGAAGATTTTTCACTACTAGAAAAAAAAGAAAACAGTTAATCTTATTAGTATATCAAAAATGTACTGAACAAGAAAAGAAATCAAATGAAACTCGCCAAAGCAAACAGCGCACTAGAGAGAAAATGATGTACTGTTTAAATATTGAAATGCGCATTTAATGAAATGATTTTTTTTTTAAAAATTGATAGATACTTATTAAACAGTTAGTTAAAAAAAAGGGAGTGATCTCTTTGAGTAATTTTTTTAAATTCAGGCACATATAAATAAGTTTTCCCACAAATAATATAACTGTGTTTTATTTTAGTTCAATTAAATTAATTTCTTCAATTAAAAACCTATTTTAGTATAAGGTAGTTTTCAGTAACCTACAACAGTGCACAGTGTTTGCCAAATTTGACATTTTACAGCCATTTAGGATCAGTTGAAGTAATCATAACCAATGATAAGAATAAATTTAAAAAAAAATGTTGCAATAGTTTTTTGTTGATATTTTGTATCAGAACATAGCAAAGATTTTTTTTAAAATGTAACTACTTCTGGCCCCACACAATCAAATATTTTAAATTCTATATAAAATATCAAGCTGCAAATTTTCGCCATCAGAGATTAATTCTTTCAGTATTACAGAAGAAGTTTTCCATTGAAAAGTAAATGAATGATTAATCAATTACAATAAAAAAATTCTAACTATTAATTAGAAATAAGTGGGCAATTGAGTATAGATTGCAATCTAGTATAGTTTGTGCTTAGAAGAGTGATTCAAGTGGATATTTAAAGTGGTTTTAGTTAAAATACCAAAGATTCTACTTTTATAAACTTTATATAGCATTATATCAGAAAAGTATGTTTCATTGCCTGTACCTTCCAGGTTGACTTTTGCTGTTTGTAACTAACTGTCTGATTTCTGGATCTTTTAAAGCTGTCTTAATTAGTTTCTTGGATCTTCTCATTTCAATGCGTCGCATACAGCGAGACGACTGAAGTTTAATTGCTTCCGACTTCTTTTTTAATTCTTCAAACTTCTAAAAAATTGGAAACTCATTTCAAAAATTTTCTTTAAAAAAATCTACTAAACAAGAGAAGAAAAATCGCATAAGTTTCTGAAAATTTTCTTTAAACATTTTTACCTCGTGCACTTCGCTTGAAAGTTCATTTTTTTCAGGAACTGAATCATTTTTACTTGAAGACAATAAAATAGAGTTTATTTTTCGTTTGCTGTAAGACCAATTTAAGTCATCAATGTCAGAAGAATCACTATCAGAAGTAGCCATTAATAAATATTATTTTACAATCTTGTAAGATTTAATCAATCTTATTGCAGTCTATCAATTATTTGGGGTTACGTTTTAAATTTTGATGATACTTGTATTTCTCATTAACTTTACAAAACAATAATATTAAAAATTTTAAAGAAATTATTCAGAGTTTGTTATTGTAATATTGTCTTATACCTCTAATATGAAGTTTGGAATTGTTAGTTTAGTTTTAGTATCGGATCGGTTTTAGTTTTCATTCTGTAACTATTTTAGAGATTACAACGTATTCAACATTTACTTAGTAATGTTTTAGGATGAACCCCAAAACGTTATGCTTTAAACATTCCCATGTATGCATTTAAGCTTAAAATTTTGTAAATAATTATTATTAAAAAAAATAATGGTATTATATGCACAAATAATATTTTGGCTCCCTTGCATACTTTACAAGGGCAACAAAACTGTGACCATGTTTATTACAAATTACGATC